>CM043111.1:45984289-46313711 GCA_023701765.1 Hylyphantes graminicola
TTGCAGTAAATAATTGTTTTTTGTTCATTAAAGAAGGTGTAAGGTATATAATTTTTTAAAGGATGTTCTAAGAAGCGTGCTTTTTTTAATTAGAGTTAATTGTTTCTTCAGAGTTAAAAAAAATTCTTCCCAAACTTTCATCTAAATAATATGCATGAAATGTTGTGTGTATTTAGTACTAGTTCCTGTCTTTTATTAAAATTGTTTCCTCACTCTTATTAATAAGGGACAGGAAAACACATATTTATTTTTTAAGTTAATTAACAATAGTTTTTATCCTAACATTACGATCCATGCATTTTCCTATGTTGAAATTATAAAAACATTAATTTTTTTTTCGGTTAGAGGAATTTAATTAATATTTATAATATATGTAACTTGTAAATAAAGTTTATAATAAAAATTGTTGTTTTAAATTTTACTTCAACATAAATGAGTTGAAAAATTCTGCTAAAATATTCTGAATGATTCAAAGCAAAACAATTACATACACAAATTATTACAGAATTAGTTTATAATTTTCCATACTTCAAGAAATAAAAAGTAAATCTCGAAGAAAATTTTTTTACTTTAATTTTAAAGATATCATGTTAACATGGTAAATTTTAAAGATAGCAATGTTAACAACATTGTAAATTTTAAAGATAGCAATGTTAACATTGTAAATTTTTAAAAACCGACAAATTGGAAAAAGTACTGTACAAGTTTTCCTTTTCAGCCCCCCTTGTGTGGGGGGGGAAACAACCATTAAGCAGATGATAACACTTTCTTAACAAATTTTTTTTTACTGAATTTAGAAGTTTAAGAAATAAAAATTTTAATGATGATCAAACGCAGCTCAAATTTACAATATTATGTTAGCAATTGTTTTACAACCCTAAAATAAATATACTTGCGAGGTTATAAGTTAATGGCTTATTATCTATAATATCGATTTTTGAAAAAATTTCCCGACTGATTGAGTTTTTTTAATAGGATTTTTTAAATATAAATTTTATTGGATTGCCTTTTTGATATTGTTAAATATAGGTTTTCAAGATAATGGATGATTCGTATATAACCTCTTTGTAGTTTAACATCTACGGAAATGAATTGTTCTGTTTTTCTTTCCTACGATAGACAAACAGAATTTGTTTGAAAGAAATTGAGAAAGTTTATTGAAATGAACTTAAAATCAATTTACTTATGCCTTTGACAAGTGATATCAGGGACCGTTATTTGTTTGAAAAATACAAAGAGGCAATTGTCTTTTGAAAAAGTTTATTTATTTTTTTTTTTTTTTTTTTTTTTTTTGGGTTTTTTGTGGGGTTGGAAACGTGTAGAAAAGCCTTTGTTTTTTTTTTAAAAAAAAATATCGTTCTTTGTTTCTTTTCTTAAAAAATTTATACCCTTTTGGTTGGATGCTCTGAAAAGTATAAAAAAACTTAGTGTGTTTTATCTCGGTGGTAGGCGCGAAGGTCTGGACTACCCTTATCTCCCCTCACTTGTGTTCTGGCATATTTTCTGACCCCGTATTGTAAAGTAATGATTCTGTTCGCATAGCTGAAGATAGGGTCTTGAAATTGGACAGGGATTTTTCTCAAGCATTTCTAATAATTAGAAACTTCAATATTTTGAAATTTTGGTACGTCATACCCTAAACTAACCGCGGACTTTTCCTACCATTCTGATTTTTTAAATCTTTTATCATCGGAAGTCTCTTCTTGAAAAAGACGCGGAAACTGACTAACGACGAAGAAATGCAGCATTTGAGATTTTAAAATTAATGTAGTTTCGAACTTATGATAGGTATATATTATTTGATGAAGATTTAGAAATACAACAACAAGTACCATTTCGTCATATGTAAATGAATCGTACAAATATCTATTAAGCTATTTATATTAGCACAAAAATCTCCCACTATAATATTCCAATATTCAGTTAATTTCTTTAGTTGCTCTCAATTAATGGCTTGCTGACCCATTAAAACAGTTCCCACGTTTTAATCGGCGTCGATGCAATATCTTTCCCAGAGAAATTGCAGAAGTAGCAGAATTTGTTTTGACTTCTGATCCACTCTTCTCATAACCATTGCACTTTTTAATTTGACTCCGAGATTTGTAAGGTTGTGGAGTAAGGTAAGGCTGCCAAGCTTCGGACTCCGGCCACCATTCTTTCGAAACTCTAAAATATGTTTTTCTTTACAATAAACACAAATTTGGGACGTCAAAACAATATCCCTTATTCGAAAGAACTTATAAGAATAAAAAAGTGTGCTCTTCTTTGAAGTAGATGTATTCTATTTTATAGCATATTGTAATTGATGTAATTCCCCCCCCCCCCCCGAGAATGAGAAGCACATTTTTAGGGCATGATAAAAAAAAAAAACGTTGAACAAAATATTTTTTTTAAAGTATAGGGATTGAAAAAATATTAGTTTCTTATAAAAAATAAAAGCATTTCTAAGTTACAATTGTTTCACACCTACCGTCTGGTAAACTGTCGTTCAGTGAAAGGAAAGCAAATTATAGTTTTGTGGAGTCTGTGAACTTTGTTTCAATTAAAGTAAAACACCTAAACCCTTATATTTCTTGTGTTCAATTAAGCCACTCCATGTACCAGAAAGGAAATTAAGAAGTTACAGAAAGCATGTACAAATTGTTAAGTAATTTACAAATGAGAAAAAATAGTAAGCGATAATTAAAGGCTGTTTCCCTTCTTACACAAAAGTGCAGAGCCTTAAGATAAAAAAAGTAAAAACAGTTTGTCTTAGTGAAAGAGAAATGTTTTTCCCCTAAAAAATATTTAATAAACTTTGTTTTCTAAATGAGGTGGATTTTGTTATTGATGGGATTTAGTAGCAGATAGCAACGTGTAGATTGAGAAAGACTTTTATTTAACATCATTAGTAACAATCAATTTAAGTATGGAATTTATTAAGAAGTTTAGGGCGATTTACTGGACCAACGTCCCCTCGCCATTAGGATAGGTTACTAGCGTGGCTCTTCTTAGAGAGCAGGAATTCCAAAAGAGTAAGTAAGGACTGTTCGCTTCGAACTGAAGCACAGTTTCAGTTTGGCGGAGCGGATACTTAGGAGAGTTCACTTCACAGTCAGGGGACAGGCAAGTTATTGGTGATACTCCATCAAACCCCCCGCTCAACGATGAGTTGCCTGTCTGTTTATGTAAGTCCCCATGAGTTGACAACAATACTTTATGCTTGGGTGCCACACAATGATTTGGTCAAAAACATACAGCTGGCATGTCGTTGGTACTTTAAGTAAACAACATTTATTTCAACCCCTTTTCATAAATTTCGCGCACAAAGTGATGACGAACATCAATATGCTTTGTTCGTCGCCATGAAACACTGGGTTCCGCACTAGCTTTTGTGCAGGGACTGAATTATCACTGTACACAATTGTCGGGGTCACTAAAACCACATGATGGGGATAATTCACTAAAAAATCTTCTTAGATGGACCACTTCTTTCGATGTTTCTGGACAGTGCCATGTATTTCAGCTTCAGTTGTTGACAAAGGCCACTGTTCGCTTTTTTTTGCTTTTTTGCTTCCCATGTAATGGCACCAACCCAGCGTACTTGCAGATGAATCCGGTGAAACTTCCTTCTATCGGAAGTGCAGGAAGCAAAATTTGCGTCAGCATATGCAAGGTGAGGGGTTCACTCCGTCTTCTTGAATTCGATGCCTTGATCCCTGGTGGAGATTTCAGGTATCTGAGGATTCTCTTCGCTGCTTGCCAATGGAGCTTTCCAGATTGTTGTTTGAATTGGCTGGGAGGAAGTTGACACTGTGGGGTGATGTCGGGTCTGGTAGCTACTGAGAAGGTACATCAGTGAATCCGATCAGGGACTAGGTAAGGGATTGTCTTTCATCTCAGATTCTTATCAGCATCGGTCTTTGGGCTCATGTCACTGTCAATCTTTGATTTGGGTCTAATGGTGTAGACACTTGTCTTCGCATCTTCCATGTTGAACTTTTCTAAGCAGGTCCATCAATGTATTTTGTCTGTGTCATCTTTAATTTTCCTTGGTCTTGTGAAAATTCAATTCCTAGGCAATAATGTAGACGTCCCAAATCTTTCATTTTAAAATGATGAAGCTAGGCTTATCCCGTATGGAGTGATTAGCTTTTTTTCTGAAATACGGTGAAACACAACAAATCATTTACGAAAACACACACAATGATTTCTTGAGTGGCAGTATTTTAATTTATAAATGCAAGGGTCTGATTGAAGAGCACTGAAACCAAGCCGAGTTAAGCTTTTCATGTAATTTTCTTGTACCACTGTCGACCTGATTGCTTTAGCCCATAAAGCGATCTATTCAACAGGCAAACTTTATTTGGTTCTTCAAAAACCTTCAGGTAGCTCCATGTAAGACGGTTTCTTCAATGTCGCCGTTGATATATGCTGTTACAAAAAATCCAGTTGATATGCTTTCAGATTATTTTCGACTGCATAAGAATATTACAGCACGAATTGAAGATAGCCGAGAGACCGGGGAATAGCCTGTCTTGATAAATCACCTGGCTTTTGGAAACAGCCCTTGGCGACAAGTCGGGCCTTCAACTTGTCCACCGTGCCATCTTGTTTAAACTTTGTCTTCAATACCCATTTGGATGGGATTATTTTTTCATTCTTTGGTCTTTCTACGAGCTTCCAAGCTTCTTGTTGTTGAAGTGAGTGATATTCTTCCTCCATGGCTGCGATCCAGTCATCCTTTTGTTTACTTTGTACGGCTTCGGCGAAGCTGGGGGATGTCAACACAACTTCTCCGCTCCTGCTCGCGGCGATGTAAACATGGCGCTATTGGCGGTCGCCAACTTGGCGTAGTGATACAGCTTCCTTGGTCGCCCTGGATTCATCGTCCTCTCTTTCCGTGGGCGCCGGCAACCCTTCGGAGCTTTTCTGCGCCATCCGGTTCCGGTTTCTCCTCCTCTCCTGAAGTGACGTCGTCGTCGCCAAGGGACTGCTCATCTCTCATTGGTTGATGGTCGGCTGGCGGCGGGGACTTGGTCTCAGGATCGGGTTCTCCGTGAGTGTCGCCTGCTGGATCTGGATCTTCGCTGGGGAAATTGTACCATTGCTCATCTTCTTCTAAAGTTGGATTCATTTCTTCAATGAACTTAGCATCTCGACTTACGATGACAGTTCTTGTTTTGGGATCGAAAAAACGATAGGCTTTCGTTTCGTCGGAGTATCCAATAAAGATTACTTCATGTGATCTTGGTTCGAATTTAGATCTTTTGGGTTTGTTTAACACAAATGCTTTTTGTCCGAAAATTTTAAAGTAAGATGCTGATGGCTTTCTGTCGAAGAATAGTTCGTATGGGGTCTTGTTTTCTGCTACGCCTTTGGTTGGACATCGATTTCTGATGTGTGCGCTGGTTCGAACTGCTTTCGGCCCAAAAACTTGAATCAAGGTTTGCTTGGGAGAGTAGACATCTCGCTGTGGAGCAAAAAATCTTGTTCTTGACCTCTGCTACTACCCGTTTTGTTGTGGACTGTAGGGAGCAGATTTTTCTCGGCGTATACCTTCTTGGCTTAAGAATTGGTCGAATTCTTTACCCACGTACTCTAGGCCGTTGTCTGTTCGTAAAACCTTGATCTTCTTACCCTACGATTTTCATTGCAGCTTTATACTTCAGAAATGCATCTTTTGCTTCATCTTTGTTCTTTAGGAAGAATATTTCGGTGTACCTTGATTTGTCATCGATGAATGTCACAAAAAAAAAATATCGCGATCCGCCAAGTGAGGGAATCTTCATAGGACCACACAAGTCCGAATGTACAAGTTCGAGGACATCTTTTGCAACAAATTTAGACTTTTTCGGATAAGGGGTGGCACATTGCTTACTTTGAATGCAGATTTTGCAGTCCTTAATAGAGTCATTGTTGTTTTTGAAAGATAGTCCTTTGATCATATTTTGTGATCGTAACTTCTTCAGATCGTTCATGTTTAGGTGACCGAATTTTTGATGCCAGATTTCTAATTCGGTGACGACAGCTGCTCTTTCTTCGATTGGTTCGACAAAATAAAGATTTCCTTTTCTTTCAGCTCGAGCAATGTAGAACATCTTCTGAAAGTACTTTAGCTTCGTGAGCGTCGAAACTACTACTATTCGGTTGTCACGGGTACACTTCGAAGTTGACAGCAGGTTTGTTTGAGTTCAGGAACGCATAGGACATTTTCTAGCTTCAATGTCCTTGTACCAAATTCTTCATCTGGAAACAGTATTCTGACGGATCCTTTACCCGTTATTTTAGCGGGTTTTCGTCTGCTAACGTTATATAAGAGTCCACTTGTGATGAAAATTCGGAAAACATTGAGTTATCGAAAATCATGTGACTCGACGCCCCGCTGTCTAGGATGAATTTGTTACTTCGCCCGGAGCAAACAGCGGCGACTGCCTCTTCTGGCGGGGAATTCCCTTTTTCTTGCTCCTTCGTTGCCATGGCGACGGCAGGTGTTGAGCTTTCCTTTTGATTGGGATAGTTCTTTTGTTCATTTCTCGCTGGCGTTTGTAGCAGACGTCATATTTATGACCCTTTTTCGAGCAATAAGAACACACGATGTTTTTATTTTGCTGTTTTTTATCATTCTGTTTTTGATTCCAACTGGATTCGAATGCGAGTTGAATCTTTTTGAAGATAAAATAGGCGTTCGGGATATCTTGTTGACTTTCCCCGCCACGTCGGGATTCCGATTCTTCTAAGATTTGATTTTTAGTGCGTCGGGAGCTGGGAGAGTGTCTCTGGACTCGATCGCGCACCGGAAGTTTTCGAATTGAAAACTGTCTGGAATGCTGTACAGCAAAAGTATAGAAAGTAGGTCGTCGTACGATTGATATATCCATTTCTTGTAGTTTATCGACCGTCACGAAGAAGCTGTTTATGTGGTCGGACATATTTTCTGACGAGGACATCTTCTTAAACAGAAGTTGTTTCAAGAGCGTCGCTTTCTTCGCAGGACCTTTCGATGAGTAAACATCTTTAAGTTTATCCCAGACTTCTTTAGAAGTGGAGCACTGCTTTATATGACACAATTCGCTCGGGCACATGGACAGGATAATGTCGGCTCTGGCCTTTTGGTCGTCGGAAATCCATTTGGCGATCTTTCGGCATCGGTTTCCGGTTTCGGTTCCGCTCCAGTAACAAAGTTCCAATGATCGTTTTTAACCAGGATGGCTTCGATTTGTAGTTTCCAAGTATCGTAATTGTCCTTTCCAAGTTTTTGGATGTTTGACTGATTCGATGACATTCTTCTATTCGTTTGAAGACAGGAAAACGGGGGAAAAGTTCGAGAAGCCGGCCTTTCGTTATACAAAGTCTCTAAGCCTCGTGTTAGGCCTCGTACGTCACCGCGCAGTGGTTAGACTTGCTGGGGCCATGACCTTTGATGGGATTTAGTAGCAGATAGCAACGTGTAGATTGAGAAAGACTTTTATTTAACATCATTAGAACAATCAATTTAAGTTATGGAATTAATTAAGAAGTTTAGGGCGATTTACTGGACCAACGGTCCCGCCATTAGGGATAGGTTACTAGCGTGGCTCTTCTTAGAGAGCAGGATTCAAAAGAGTAAGTAAGACTGTTCGCTTCGAACGAAGCACAGTTCAGTTTGGCGGAGGGATACTTAGGAGAGTTCACTTCACAGTCAGGGGACAGGCAAGTTATTGGTGATACTCCATCAGTTATTTAGGTACTTCTTTTTGACAATCGAGGAGCTGTTAAGACTAGTAAATAGTTTTAATTGCTTCGAAAATGATTCTGAGCAATTTATTATGTCTAATGGAATATGCGTTTATAGAAATTTAAATGAAGAATTTAAGGCCCAGTGGCCGAGTGGTAGTGCTTCGCATTGCCACTCCACAGGTCCGGGGATCGAATCCCGAACTGGGCGAGGTTGACCCAGCCTTTCATCAATTGAGTGGGTCGATAAAATGGGCACAAAGCATGCTTGAGAACTAAACACTGGGGGTTCCGCGTGAGGCTGACCATCTTACCAGGACATATGCCTAGCACCCCAGAGCCCTAACACGAAAGCTGAAATGGGGGTGGGGGGAACGGCAGGCCTTGGCCCAGTAATGGGCTGTAGCGTCGGTTAGTTTAGTTAAGTTTAAATGAAGAATTTTGTTTTACAAGCAGTGAAATGTTGTAATAATATTAAATGATGTGTTGTAGTTGTACCACCCTTTACATCATAAATAAAATATCTAATTATCAGTTTTAGAAAAAATGTGTAATTTCATTAATTCCCCCTCATATTTAACAACACTTTCAAAATTTGATCGAAAAGAACATGTTTAAATTAAACTCTTTTAAGTTTATTTGAATATTTATTAAACCGTAAATGCTTTATTTCACATTTCAATTTTTAAACCATATATTTATCCCTTTTGGTTAGAAGGGTGTAAGTCCTATATTTGAATTTGTTGGGGGGGGGTGGGGGGGACTTATGCCTTTAAACATTTATAATCCATCTATATTACTCTTATGATCACGGGCAGTATGATACTTGGGTTATGAATTCTTAAAGGATTTATATCAAATATTTACATAAATTTTCTATGTTTCAATAATGCTGGAATGTTATAAACAAATTTACAAGGTTAGAAATATAGTTAGACCTAGTTGCCTTTCTTACAAAAATGAATTTATTTAAACATAAATTTAGCTGTATCACACATTGGAATGTTTTCTTGTTGATCGAAAGTAATAGCTTAGCTATTTGTCTGTACATCCAAATATTTCAGTTAAAATTCTTATCACTTGGTTTAATTAAGAGCTTATGATTATGGTTTTAATAGAAATTTTAGAATTTAAATACGAAATGTGTTCCAACCATTCTTGACTCAATCATTTTCTAATTTTCTTTTCCCAACCTTCGGCTTAACCTTATACATAATCTATTTGTTTGAATGACCACTATCGTTTAATGTTTTTTTAAATCTTACTTTATTGTTTTATTTTACGAAACTCAACCTGAGACTTTCATTTTTCCTGACAAGCATAGTTTTGATAAAATTATTCAAAATATTTTGTAATGAGTTGAACAGTGTTTGATGTTTCAATACCAGATAGCCTGTAAAGGCTGATTTTCGATGTTTAACTCAAAACAAGGTTTAATTTGTAAATTAAAAATCTAAATTATAACTTTTACTTAACAGAAACTTTAAAGTACTAGAAGTGTCCAAATCATTAATACACTACGTTCTTTTTTTTAAAAGACATTTCCTTAACAGTACTTTCTTTTAATCTCAAAGATCTTCAAAAGTTAAAAAAAAAACGAATGGTTTAAAGATTTGTTAGTAAATAATAAAAATCCAAGCATATGTGGTTTTAAGTATTTAAGCAACTTAAATTATCTTTTATTAAAAAAAAAACACCTTTTCTTAAAGACGTCACTAACTTATAAATCAACTCCTTGATACTTTTCAAAATAAAAAATTTAAAAAAAAAAAAACGCTATCCAAAGTATCCGTTTCTTTAATGCAGTGGCTTCTTTAATGCTGACACAGGCATACCCATGACTACTATTATTCAATGGACATTTTTCTAAATGTGTTTAATTTTTTTCAAAGTTTCAATGAAGGAACGTTAACAACGATTAGAAATTCCAAGATTGACAACTTTACTTAGTTTTTATTCAACTTCAAATTATCTATTAACGACGATTTCTTCTAATTCATTTAATTCTTCCTTTCGCATTGCTTCAATCCCTTTACACCAGAAAAAAAATTCCTCTCAGTATCCTATTCCTTAATACAGTAGAAACTTCCGAAAAAGACATTCCCCTGACAACAATTCCTTTAACCACACTCTTTCAAATGTCCCCCTATCGAATTCCACATTCCCGTTGTTCCAATACCGGATGGTGTGTCAGGGATCGATCCCGGTCCATCCATCCCTGTAAACGAACTTTCTCCTTCCCCTAGATGGCTCTGCTGTAGAAACCTCCTCATGTGACTCTCAAACTCGACTCAAAGCTCCGAAAGAAACCTCAGAGTCTCTCGGAAGAGATGTCCTTATGAAATTCTTTGCTTATGAGTTTTCCGATGCTCAGCAACGCAGCGATGCTTGCTTAGAGTCTTTGTCCGTGTTCTGTGGCATGGATTAGTATCAGCGGACGGGCAATTGATGTGTAGGTTTGGAGGGAGTTTGATCTTGTTGGCGAGGAGTGTTTTTTTTTTGGCGACTGAAATATTATTCGAACTTTTTTTGCAAGTTCTTGAACTTTTTAAATACAGAAGTTGGAAGTTTGTGGGCTTCGTATTTCTGAAAGGTAAGGTAACATTTAGACATATCTTTTCTTCGCTCATTTTGAACGTAAAATAGTGAAAGTAATAAAAATGTTAAGGACTAAAAATATATCATTGTTGCGGAGTTTATTTATTTATACAAATACGGCCCGGTAAACCAACTTTTAAGTTTCTGTAACTGAATCACACAAATGGATGTCATAATTTCAGGATGACTATGAATTTTGCGATTTATAGAATGTGGACAAAGACAAATTGTAAGCGTATAGAGGTGCTTGTATTATCGAAACAAAAAAAGTTATAATATTACACTCTTTAAACGAACGAGCGATTTTAACTCAGTCTGAGTTTAATTTTCACGTCCTCTGAATGTCACTTCAGCCAGAGGAGTGGTTACTTTGTGTGTTAAAAACCTCCTAACAGGGATCACTCCAAAAGAGTGTATTTTTAACTCAGTTGAGTTAACTATTTTATCCTTGTCCAGTGTCGAAAATGCACTTCTCCTATAGGAGTGGATTCCACACTTTTGTTTTAAAGAGGTGTTGAGTATTGTAAGGGATGTTTTCCGTTCTCTGAATTAGTTTAACTTTGCACATGTTGTAAAATGTTTTAAGATTAAATTATAAATTAGTTGCCAAAAAATAAACTATAGAAGTTCATGGAAACTTTAAATTGTCCTTCAAGTGTTTACTAGTTTAAAAAATATTCCTGATTGTCATGAAAACTAAAGTTTGAAAAAATTTATTATATATATATATATATATATATATATATATATATATATATATATATATATATATATTCCTACTTCACCATGTAAACTAGCAGTCCCTTTTGGAATTAAAAGCTATTATCGTCATCATGAAGTGAACTATGGCTAAATATTTCATCAAAGTTTAAAGTTTAAATTTTTTAATTTGAGTATGAATTAGCTTTCAGTTGTAATTTTATATACATTGCAAGTTAGGCTTGATGGTTGTTAGTAAAAGGCATCGATTTAAGCCTTTTATTTGTCACAGACAAGCTGTTAAAAAGGTTTTCGAATTTAACGAATTCTTAATGCTAAGTCTGATGTATAAGTAGCATTAATTGATTAATGCAAGTGGTTTTGGAACGAAAAGTACAGTGTTATTATCATGAGTAACCACTATCTGTAACGTTGACTGTAAATGTTCCTAAAAGACTTTAGATAAAGGCAGTCGGTAATGTTTACATTGCCATTTCTTGTCTGGTTGTTTTAAAACAAAAATTGTGCATTGCCGATTTAACTTTTAAAAAAATAATTAAAAGCATTTATTATGAAAAATATTTCGTTACGTAATTGTTTAAATGCATGTTTTCTGTTTGTTGGGCCAAAATTAATCGAAACATTCCTACTCTGGCCTAAAGCCCATTTTTTTTTATAGTTTGAGTTATCGTAGCACTAGAGATACACGAAGGCTATTGGCAACAGACTTCGTAATTTGAACCGAAGTATTGTGACGAGTGACACCTGGAAATGCCCAAATTGTAGTTGAACATTAATTAACACCACCAACCCAAACAACCCACCCAGTTAGTGTTTTTGTTATCATTGATACGATAACCATTTCTGACCACATGATGCACAATATTTTACGAGGATTTGTGACTTTAGAGTTGGATCGATTTTATATTAACAACATTTTTATTATAATGGTCCTAGAACGCCTAAGACCCAGCGCGTAGTAGATTCAACATTCGAAATAAACTGTGGGGAGCTAGTGGTTAAAATTCGGTCTCGCTGGGTCGGAATGGTCCGCGATCGAAGTACCGATAGTTACGAGACCACTGAAAACTCACCGAGTAGTATATGCGGAAGTACGTGGCTCGTTTAAACCTGTTGAGTCTGAAAGTCCTGCGGGCGGTCATGGCCGCAGTTTCCTACTGCAAGGGTCTCCTCCAGACTATTTCCCTCTCTTAGGGGCATGTTCTAAATTGCAGAGGTGGCGTTAGATGGCAGCATCTGTCAATTAGGTGTGTGTTGTGTTTGTATTATTTGACGAAGGATTTATAAAAGAGGGTCTTTGAAGGGGAAAGTACGTGTTCGTTAAACCTGTGGAGTCCAATGTCCGTCGGCGGTCAACGTACGATTGTCACTCGAAGTTCCATTGGGGTTTTTTAACCCGATCAGGTGTTGACCTCGTCACTTGACCAGGGTTACGAGGCCTGTTTATTGGCTGTATTTAAGCTCCTAATGGAGGCTAGAAATCGGCAGCCGGAAAACGATTTCACCGTTTCACCTTGGTTCTCTGCCAGACATCTGTCATATGTGTTTGTTTCTTGTGTTGTTCCTACTGACGATGGTTTGTAAAGCGGGGTCCTTGCGACCAAGCACACTAAGCCTGAAAATATATGTTCTACCAACCAACCAACCAACTCTGACCAGGGCCACACAACCGGAAAATATTTGGTCTATCCAACAACTAACTGTTGCTGAATGCGCTATTTTTGTTATTCTTGTTTATTGCATTGCTTTAAGAGTTTAAGTTCCTCAATGGATGATTTGAACAAGTGGGAGTGTGATTTTTTTTGAAGATGGCAGTAATTTGACCGGTAATGTAAGCGCGATCGCTCCAGTTTAGACGAATTAGTTGGGGAAAGCGCTTTCTTTGTGAGTTTTTAGGACAATGATTGGCTAATTTGTGAAGTTTTCTGCAAGCGTTGGTTGGCTTTTCTATATGTCAACTGTGGTTAAGTCAGCCCTTGAATTTGTGTAAACGATTCACTCAATTCAGGTAGAATTTCGCCTTTTTTTTTTAACAATTGTCTTTGTACTAACTCTTTTATATTTCTCAAAACTTATTCTTGCTATGGGTTTTAAAATTAATATTGTTCTATGTAAATAGTTTGTCCTTGTGCATTGTACATTTCGTTTTTGTTGACTTATCATTGGTTTGTCTGACAGAGTCGGAATAAAAATCTTAAAAAAATGTGACCTTTATGAAATCTATTACATGAGAAAAGAGAATAATAAAGATTCTACTCTGAAAATACAGTCAAATAAGGGGACAGGAGGGGTTCCTGCAAATTTTAACATTTAATTCAGAAACTATAAATCTTCCTGCTTGGAAATATAATCCTTCCTGCTATATTTGTGCGTTACATAAATATTCGATAAACATGATGAAATGAAAGCAAAATATAAGTAGTATTTAGAAGTAATAAAGCTTGGTTGTTTAAGAATTGTATTGTAACTTGGTATTAAAACGTTTTATCTAGCTTGATAATCATTAATAGTATCAAAAAGTATTTTATTATTTTTTGCATTGGTAAATTGTTAAAAAAATGTGGTATCTTGATGTTTTAAAGTTATAGATTGCTAATATATGAAATTCATTCGTGTCATGAAGCATGTTAATAGAAAAATTCGATTATGAATATACTTTAAAAATAGATTTATTCTTAATGGATTTTCATTAAAAAGCATTTCTTATATATAAAACAATATAAATAACTTTAAAAAATAAGAGTAGCCAGCAAAAACCCAATTCCATACGGCAAGTAAAATATAAATTCTAACCATATCCACGTGGTATCGTAATTTGGCCAAAATTGGAACCTGCTAACAGAAGTATTTAAGATAAAAAAATAAAAAAATGAATTTTAAAATTTAACCTAACAAATTTTCTTATAAGTTTTGAACACTATTACTAACATTAAAAATTAATATATAATATTGTAGTTTAACAAATAGAAGTCCTCATGGAATACCTCCAAAAAATAATTTCTTCTAAAAATTCTAATGCCGAATTTTAATAATTTTTGAATTTTACCATTTATCAATTCTGCAAAAATAAAGTGAAAATGTATAATAGTTTTTTTTAACTTAACAAGAACTACCTTAAATACATTTAAAACTCTTCGGATAATCAAAAACCTTACTGCAAAACCTACCTAGAAATATTTAAATAAATTATGTGTTCCCCTTAGTGTCCTGTCAACCAACCATTAATTTTTTGTTTATACTCTACTAAACGGTATAACAATACTCAATTGATTTTTAATCATTTGTCAAACATACAGTACTGCGTTAGTAGAGAGCTTGTGCGTATTTCCTATATTATTTTCAATGAACAAATCCATAAAATGAAAACGGCAAAATCCATAACACTCACTGCCTTTTTCACAACGCAAAATCTACAAATACTCAAACAACCATGAAGTTCTATAAAATCCATTGACAAAAACACAGAAATTGTCTCGAAATAATCCAAAAAACATTACAATTAACATTCATCGTTATATTTAATTTGAAAATTGTATCTAATTCACACGAAAATAATTTAAAGAAAAAAACAACAAATCATTTCAACAACATACTATTAATGCCCTTAATCTTTAAAAAATCTAAAATATCTATTAAAACTTACCACTTTAACCCAAATAAAATAAACAAACTATGGGGACTAAACTTTTCAAGATCAAAATAATCTGTTTCAATTCAACCCAGAATCATTAAATCCTATTAGATTTTGTACTTCTAAACATCATCAATTAAAAGAGCTTTTCCGGTTGTATTCCGCTTTATCTTGATTAACAGTCAATTACATAAGCATAAATTAAGTGGTTGTTATAAGGCACGAGGATTTTTTTTTAATATTATGTTGGAAAAGCTTATGATTATATCACTAATACAATTCTTATTAATTCACAACATAATTAATTTTAGTGATTCCATTTATTGTCTTTTCTTGTTTTATTTAAGCTCTTTATTTAATGATTTAGTATTCCACTAATTTGAACAAAAACGAACCTATAAATACACATCAAAATGTTTTTTCCTTTTTTATTTTTTCCACAATGAATATCTAAACACTCAAACGCATTAAACCTAACAAACTAATTTTTTTCAGCTCTTCTAGCAGCAGTTTTAACAATCAATTACTCATCGCGATTTTTAGAAATAGTCACTACAAACTCCTTCCAACCAAATTGGGTAAATAAAATAAGCTATGGAGAAATCCTTCTACGGGCGCATCAAAAGGTCCATAAACTTATCTGAGAAATTCATACCAAAAAAAGGCTATTTTCATAAACAAATCCAAACATGTCAGTTTGTTTAGGGTCTAACATATTCATTATTTATTTGAGAAAATTAGGCAATTTCATCAGAAAAAAGTATATTTTGGTGAAATTGTATTCAGAACATTTTGGTAGGTAAATACTAACTGACTAATATCCACCTAACGACCAGCGCTTTTATTACTCTCTGTAATTTTTATTTACTTTTTGGTTTTACCTAAGTTAGAAATGCACGATTGACACTCATTTTTACTTTGAAGAAAAAAAAATAATCTTTCTAACTTCCCCCAAACAAGAATAAAACATTTCATATCACCATGCAACCTATGACAACACAACAAACTTTAACCCAATAAGGATACATATATTCACGACTTTAATAAAATACCCAACAAATAAAAAATTATTATAGCTACAGATGTGTTTACACCTTAACTCTTTTTTAGAGTAAGGCCTCAGATAACCCTAACTTCCTGGAACCACTTTAACGAACATTGAAAAAATTAATCTTTCAAAACAAACACCTCAATGCTGTTCTACTAATTAACATATCATTATTTTTAAGATATAACCTTTGTCATTTCGTTAAACTATAACTCCCAAAACCATATTAGTGTGTTTAGAAAAAAGTTCAACGTTTATGTATTTTAACTAAACATTTTTCTATTTATACATTAAAAAAATATTTTGCAAGTATTTTTTGCATTTGATAGAATATAAGTTTGGTATTTCATCAGAATGTTTCAAACAGAACATCATAAAGAATATATCAAGAATATAATACATGCAACCATAAAGCCATAAGGAACTTGTTAAAAAAACAACTTATAGTTCATTAAATGTTTGCATTAAAAGTATCTTACATTACTGCTTCATACAACAAATGCTTAAAAAGACTTTAAAAATCCAAAAAAATCTTCATTAAAATAATGCCTTCAAAGCATAGACAAAAATTACTATAAAATACATACATTAGATACTACAGTCACGTTAAATTGGAATATTTAAAATTCTCGAAACATAACCGAATTATTGTGCGTTCGCGCTGTAACTCAACTCCTCGATCATACCTTCATAGCCCCCAATTAATATATAGAATGGTCCAATTTCCAACGAATTTACCTACCCCCCCTTATAAACACACACTACTCGGAGAAAAATACCCGTTTTTTTTTATTTTTTTTTTTTTTTTTATTTTTTTTATACCATTTTTTTTTTTTTCTTTTTTTTTAAATTTTTTTCCGGAAAGTAAAACAAAAATTCCAACTTCGGTTGAAAACAACAACCACAAAACGCCGACATTTCTTCTTTGTTAAAATTTAAAAAAACTGGTTGCACTTTGACTCAAGAACAGCTAGCCATGTCATAGAAAAAATAAAATCCAAACATCCTATGAGGAGACTCTGTTTTCTCCTGTTTCCAGTTCCCTAAATAGAGGTAAACAAAAGCGCCATACGAGCTAGACGTTGTTTACTTTTAAGATTCCCTGTCTTTGATTTTGTCTTTTTTCTTTTCTTTTTTTCTGATAAGAATTTTTGTGAAACATATTAAAAGCCTTTTTCTCAATGCATTTTAGGAACCTTAAAAAAAAAGCGATGCTGTATCATGTAGTGAAATTTTCTTCTTTCTTAGAGGAAAATGCAACATTTTTAATAGTGTTTGCAAAGAAAAACTATTTTATATGTATTCTTTTGGGTTCAGAATTTAAAAACCGCAAACAACTGCTTTTGCTACAAAAAATAACATAAATAAAAAACTAATATTTGCATTTAATAAGGATTTAAACGTACTCGTAAACCTACGTATTTTCCTTTATAAAGCCTTAACAAAATTTATGGCATTATAGTTGTAAGTTTAATTAATTCATTATTCATTTGAAATTTAACTATTAATGCAAAATTAATTATAAATATTTCTTGTCTTTGTGTTACCATTTTGAAAAATGTTCTTAATGTATTCATCTAAACAACTGTCTAATGCTTTTGTTGTAAATGACGTCTAAATATGTTAAAATATCAACAAGTAAAGTGAAAAATGTCATAACATGTCAATGTAAACGTCATGTTATAATAGTAAATGTAGAAACTATTTGCTAAACAACTTTATAGGGATTTCTCTGGTGTCATATCGATATTTGAACATTAATTGTGAATGGTGGAGAATATACAAATAAAAAAAGTAACACTTACATTTAATTTGGTCAAAGTAAGCTATAACGATAACAACTTGTAGTTTATACATGCAAAACTATACACATATGTAATTCAATGAATGGGCTATGCGCGGCTTTTTATTCCCAATAAACAAGATCGTGTCAATTTTGGATGGCTTTTCTGAGCAGTGTCAAACTGTCGTACCAAATGGTAGATGTAGTGTTTACTCCATAAAAACCCAAGTACACAAATATCTTATAACACGAAGGAAACCATCGAATACTAAAAACGGAGTAAAAGGCTACTTCCCAAAAAGTACAAGTGCCACCCAAATATGTTCCAAATTTCAGGTGAAATTGAACCACCCTTACCATAGTACAACATTATACGCATCTGCGCAATCTTCTCGAATCAACATTTCCAAATGTCAATACTTTAAAAACAATACTTTGACTTACCAACTAATCAATGTCAGCTTGATAACACCCAAAATTTGCTTTCTAGTTCTTTATGTTTCAATTATTGAGGACTGACTGCGCATGAAGTTCCGAAAGTTACCACGGATTACAAAGCATTTAGCGGAAATTTCCTCTTATAAGTAAAGTTTTTAGACTATTACAGAAATGCTGCAACGTTACATCCAAAATTAACGATAACGTAACACAGCTTTCTTTTGTAGAATAATCCTTTTAATTGGGGTCAAGGAGTCACACGATAACGACTTCAATGCCACAGTTCTCGAAAGTATCCCAAATCAGTTATCTCTACCCAACCTACGAATTGAATAAAACTCAAACCCGTAAAAAATAAACAAAAGCATTGAAGTCTGGTTTATGCCTTTAAAATCATTTCTCCTCTAAACAATCCAACAACGATCGAAAGGGGAGATACATCCGTTTTCTTTCACAATGGATTCAAAAGAACATAAAACTTAATTGAAAAACCTCCCGATTTCCGATACTTACCCCATAGGAAGGATATCCGATGTTGTCTCTCGATGGCTTCAGGATATAACTGCAGAAGCACATTTCATCAAATCTACTCTCGAGATAAAATAATACCGAGCCGGTAATGCGATTTCTTATGATTTTTTCCGAAGCTAAAGTTGCAAAAAGACTGCGATAATTCTGACCCCCCTGAAGAAACTAAGGGATATTTTCCGATTTTCCGATATGGATCGCAATCCATCTAAGGAGTTGGGGGCGAGAAATATTCGAGTTAGCCAAATCGATGTGCAGGAATGGAAAAGGTGTAACGTGAATTTCTTTTTAAAAATCAGTTTTACATTTCCACAGACACCAATAAACATCTTTTTAAATCTACCATTAAATGTTTATGAGTTAAAATATTTACTGGTATTTGTCTGTTTTGTTGTGAGGACTTCTGACTTGCTTATTTAGAGCCATTTCCAATTTGAATTATAACTTTAAGTCTTAGTATAATTTGCTCCATTAGTAATGAGATTTTTTAGAAGTTCACAACACAAACACAATCGTTTTCTATGCTGGCAACTATGTTTCAAATGCATTGGTCTGCACACGAAGATATAATAAATATAGTCCAGTCATCAAGGCATTTAAAAACTAGTTGCACCTTTATATAAAATAAAACATGAATAAAATAAGTTACATAAATTAGGGTGGTAGCTACGTTGTTTTTCAAAATCGAAACTATAGACAATAATTTACCTTTTCGAAAGTATGTACAAATGTGCATTATAATTTGAATTCCGATTACTTTCACTGAAAAAAAAATATCTGCGTAGCAGGTTTTTCAAACCTAAGAAATCAAATAGGAATCGGTCCGGGAAAAAAAATAAAAAAAAAAAAATGGGGTCAGGCAGTTTGGATTCTAGAAAGGATATTTGGGAGAAATATGGCCTATGCTTTTGCGAGAGTGGGAGGTGGAAGTTCGTTAACTTTTGAACTCGACGGAAATGACCCTTCATTAGTTTTGGTTAAAACTATTTCAAGAAAGTAGTGGAGAGTTTGTACTTAAAAAGTATATTTTCTCTGTAAAGGCTTAAGTTATTTTATTAAATACTTTAAAACTTTTTATTGTTGAAACTCCCTAGGAGTGCTCAGAAGCATCTGCATCCTAATTGAGCTTGGTATTCACTTTTTTACTTTTATTATCGAGTACTTCTAAAAAAATTTAATGCATACGTTACTATAATTCAACTGGTTATTTTTTAATAACTGAAAGCTGATTTCAGCCATTGATTGCCTCAAACAGTTGTTAATTTGTTTGTGAATTAACCCTACTCTAGGATAATAGATGTATTTCATTAAAGTATCTTTCCCTCAAAAATTCATTAATAGATCCCACTAAGTAAATGATATGAAGCCAGAACAATTTATATTCATTTTACCTCGTCTTAAAAAAAACCTATCCACTTAAATGGATTTCTTTTGCTTGCAGTCTTAAGTGTTTCAACTAAATCAATTTAAAAAAGTAAGAATTTTCCGGTTATTATATACGGTAACTATATATTAAAAACATTATAAATCAGTATATTTGAGGGCTTTCATACAAATTCCTAAACATGAGTATAATCTAAGTAATAGCACTTGCATTAAGTAGTAACTTTGCATTATAGTAGTAAATTTAACTTAAAACAAATTGAATTAAGATGGAAATGCGAATATTTATTTATGCAAATTAATTCATATTAAATGGTGCAGAATTCATTAAAACGCTTTGTATAAATGAGTAGAATAAAAAAAGAAATGCAAATTCCTCCTCCTAAAAACAAACTTTGAGTCTCCACATTCTCAAACTTAATTCATTTATTTTTAAAAATCTACTTAACATTTGTGTAGCTTTGTATTACAATCCCACCATTTCAAATGCTGTTTTCCCAAATAACGCCTCTGCAATAAAGCGCCCTTCTTTAAACTAGAAGAGACATAAATCGCAATTTCTGTCTCCAAACTTGTTTTTATAGCGTAATTATCACTAATTAAGTGAGCGTAAAATTTTAAAAGGCATCTTCAGGTGATTAAAAAGGCCACACTACGTTTTTACCATTAGGCGGTTAATGTTCGCATTTAGCAAACTCTCTGCTCTCCGTGATTGCTTGTTTTTCTTTTCTCCGTTTCTACCTCTCTTAAGATCATTAGGACTCATTTTCGTTGCCCTGAGAGGTCCCGAAACGTCAATTAATGATCGATATGCGTCCGCTTTTAACGCTTTCCACAACCCTTCGAAATAGAAGTAGTTTAGAATTGCGTAGTTTTGAAAAATGGAGGGAATGTGGATGCAAAACTTACATTATCCTCTCCAAAGCATAAATAAAGCCAAACTTTGGCGACTTTGTCCAATTACATATGCGATCGCCAAACGTCGCCAATGAACGAATCGGACCCTATATCTAAGTTAAACTTTGAAGAATGTGAGTTTTGCAATTATAGACCTTTCAAATGTAATGGTAGAGTAATTACTCTTAAGGATTTGCTACACGGTTTCTAAGGCCAAATTGTAAAATAATGTGTTTGGTGTTTAAAGTTTTTGAGCTAATTATTCCACTATTCATTTGTAAATCTTTGTATTGATCCTGATGTGCCTTTAAAAAAAATACGTATTACTTTCAATGAACTAATATGAAATGTAAGGCAATGAAATTATTGCAATGAGTTCAAAAATCCTAAATGGAGATTTTGTGCTTTCTGCACGTTTTGGATGGTGTTGACAGAAAAATTGATTTTTAAAAATTGGTTTGTCTGTCAGGCTGTCTCCCTGAAACCACTCTATACTTCACGCTTACAGAGCTACGGTTTTCAAATTAGGTTTACGAGTTCATAGCATTTGTCGAACAACAAATAAAGGTTTTTGAGAAAATTGCGCATGCGCAAATGGTAGTTTGCATATAACTTTTTAAGTCTTGCAGTTATTGAAAATAATAATGGTATATTTCGATCTTTAAATGTATTGATTTATTGAGTGGCAATTGAAAATCTTGTAGTGTTACACACCCTTAGTGTACGATTTTTTTAAAAAGGGAACTTGTTTTCTTTTTGCATTGATGATAATATTTCCACTTCACAAAAGCATGTTTAAGCAATGTTTTGAATATAAGATAAAACGGAAGTGTGAAAGAACTTTCAACATGCAAATGTTTGTCCTTCAACGGCTCTTTTCAGTTAAAAATAATATAGAACAAAATTTAGTCTGTGATTAACTCAAAATAATTGTTTCATTTAAGTGATCCTGATTATGTGTGAATTAGTCTTAAAAATAATGTCAGTTTCTGAAATATTAGTCATTATTTTTTCTAAAATTTCAACTGCATGCTATTAGACTCCAAAATCATGAAATTGTTTTGCATGAAATTCCATAACAACAATAAGCTTTACTTAATTAATTTTCGTAATCATCTAAACGAAAACACATTATCGAAATTAATAATAAAAGAATGCAATAAAAGGAGTTGTGTTAAAATAAGTGTAAAAAATGCCGTTGATCGCGATTATTTTATTATCTTTTAATAGGATAAGAATGCTATTGAATAAATATGAGGAATGCTAGGAAAAGTGAGGATCTCTCATTAAGATTAGAATTTAATTACGAATGAAAAGACAAATTAGTAAAAGTATGTTTTTTAATGCTCTGTACTTCAGAGAAAAGCATTGATTGAAATAAACTTTCTACAAATACCAACCATTCCAAATCTTTTTATAAGTCAATATATTCAACCAAAATATAACCTTATTTTAATAGTGGTATAACCAATCCTTATATGTTTGCTCGTTGGAATATCATTGTCTCTTTCTGCACGTAATATTTTTGCAGAATAGTTAAGAATAAAAAAAAAACTTCATTGAGACATCATAAAACCACATGTAAATATCTCGAGACACATTTTGTAAAATGACGATTGGATCGTCAATAACAATGGTTAATTATGTGTGTGCATCAACAAATAATTCTTTTCAAAATTGCAGTGTTCTAATTAATACAAATTCTTTAAGATCTTTCATCTCAATGAAAAAGGGAGGAACCATATGCCACTATCCAAATCAGCCGCTCCAATGGAAATGCAAAGTTTCGGGGAAAAAAATCAGAAAAACCAAAGGCAATCTCAGACAAAGTGAATTCAAATTAGACAATTCCTTGAGCGATTTAGCAGGAGGGGTTTCTTCAAAGGCAAACAATCCCCACTTGGGGAAAATATCTTCTCAAATGCGTGTTTGTCTTTCGTCGATCGAGATTTAGAGGGCTCTAGCGTGTCTTTTGCCGACTGTGCCGCGAGTAGCTCTGCCGCTTATTTACATTGTCGCACAATTATTTGACAAGCTTTTCGCTCAGTCTGATCTCTGGATCTGGCATATGCGATATTAAAGGGGCTAGCGATAAATTGCGGATGCATGTGCGGAATGATTTATTGTAGGGTGATAAGATATAGAATGTTCTGTTTCTGAATAATAAGATACACGTATTTGAATGATGAGATGTAGAATGATTAGTACACTGGCAATGACTCCTTCAATCAAATGAAATATTATTGCCAGTTTTGCTGCCAGAATATTTCCACAAATTTTCACCAGTTTGGTTTCATTTTTTTTATTTGTTTCTTAACCCTTTCAGTCCCAGTGATGCCATTTGGCATCATCGCTTTCAATATTTTTTTCAAAATGTTTATGTCCCTTTATGACATCCAAACACACATCATTCGATTCTTCACACTTTGTTCTATCAGACAAAATTTTACTTTTATCTCAATAGAAGTCAGAACTACTATTTTTTTTATTTAGAAATAGTCAACAAGCGTTTCTCCAGATTTTTGATAAGTTCACTTCAGTTCCACATATTTAAAACACAATTTTAACTATTTCGGTGAAAATAATTACTAATTTTTTTTTAATAATATGGTCAGATACCTTAAAATATATAACTCGAAGTGTTTTTAGGTAATATGTATATTTTTTATTTTGTTGTTTTCCACAGTTAAAGAATTTTGGCAATGTTTCAAAAACCATATAAAAAATTTAAATGGATTTTCTTTTCTTATGGGATTCGTTTATTTGACCTAAAATAAGCTTATTTTGTGAATATCAGATGCTTCTGTAGTGTAGTAAATTTTTGGGACTGAAAGGGTTAAGGGAAAATGTACCTTAATTGACGACATTCCTGTTTAACCTTTATCCCCTTAAGAGAAAAGATAATCTCCTTAGGGAATGACGAAGGGTAGACTTATAATCAACATCAAAAATACAAATATATAAGGCCCCCCGGTGGCCGAGACGTGTGAGCGACGAGCCTAACACCAAGAAGGTTCTTGGTTCTGTCCTTGTCCTAGCCATACCATAGAAGTATAAGGGCTGGTGGAAATAATCCTCTAAAATTCCCCTAGTAGCCCGAGTACACTGCGATATACGTGCTCGTTAAATCTGTGGAGTCGAAAGTCCCGACGGCGTTAGCGTACGATGTCGCTCAAAGTTCCGTTGGGTGCCTTCTCAGGTGTTGACTCCGTCACTTGAGGAGGATAGAAATAGGCAGGCAGAATCGGTTATATTGCACATTACAAATATATTATATAATGGTATCTCTGTTCGATGATTGCATTGTCGATGGCGGGCAAATGTCTTACCGACTTAGCAACAGCGGAACACCGAAAGGAAATTGGATAAAACCTCTTTAAAAATGACAAGTGAGCACGGGCAGTGAAAGGGTCCATACAAAAGCTCGAATAATTCGTAAGTTTACGGATCAATAGCTTCTAACATTAAAACGTAAATTACGTTTGGAATTGAGGAAAATTAATTACAAGAAGACGAGTTCTTTGGGCAGTGTATTTGGTTGATAAGTGTAAATTATCAGCATTTAAAAAAGTTTAAACGTGTGGTAAGTTATATAACTTAGAAAGGTAATTTGCTAATCATTAACTTTTTTCTAAACATGCGTGAGTTGATGAGGAATGTGTGTAAAATGAAAAAGAAGCATGAAAATTCATCTAACCAATTGATGGTAAGAAAAAAAGATTTTCAGAGTTCAATTTGTTGCTGAATTTGTTCAGCACTTTGAAAAATCAAATGTTCTACTGAGTCTCTATTTCAATTATTTACATACTTATGCAACAAGAGTTACGGTCTAGTATTTTTTTTTTTTGGAAAAAGAAAATATGCATTATTAAACTATTGTAAGCAAAACAGTGATAAAAGGAAAATATCAGTGCGTTATCATCTTTGAAAATTGTACACGAAAAAAATGCTAATTTTTATAAACATACAAACTCTTTATTTTTTCTCTCATACTATCCTTTTAAAGAAAGCGTGCTTTTCTTAAAACTAAAATAACAAATGCTCTGGAGGAAAATTTCTTCTTGAACACTTAATATTTTAATATGTAATGGCTTTTGAATCCTCAAGTGACAAACTTGGAAACACAAAAGATTTCAGGCTGATTTTTGTAAAAAAAACCCCAACTGTTATGGAATAAATAAACATGATATAATGCTGCGTTTTGTATTTATGCAGATTTTTAAATTTAATTTTTTTAAGTCATAATTCTCAGGTAAATAACATTTTGTTGCCATTAAAATTGCTTTGGGTTTCAATTTTTTTTACCCCATTCTTTACATTGAATTGCACAAGATTAATCGCATAACATGCATATAATAGTTCTAATTTTTTTTAAAGCACGCTATTTCTGCAGCATCCATGTTTTACTTGTAATTTTTATCAAGATTATCATTTTTAAACGATAGAAAAGGACTATCGATGTTGAACTAATGATAAATGCGAGCAATTTTCTAATACAATTCTATTTTTATGATAAGTATTTTTTTCAAATCAAATTCAAAATTACTATTTAAAAGAATTCAATTGTATTTCAATATAACATCTCAAAGTATTTTACAAAATAAAAAGTTGAATTAGAAAAAAAACTATCAAAGTTATTCCACATCTAAAATCACATGGCTTACTATCTATTAGGGTAAGGTGGGGTAAGTGGGCCATTGGGGCAAGTGGGCCACCCCCCTTGGCATTTCCCGAATTATGGATGTAAAAAAAATATGTTATAATATTTTTACGTATTTACCCCAATAGATGCAGGAAACATTATGGCATCATTTTCATTTAAGTATGTAACAAGGTACAATCCCTTTTGTGATTTTTTTTAAATTGCATTATTTCGTAATTCACGCCATCATACTATTTTCTTATTCATTTCCAAACGGTTCATGATACAAAACAAAATGTTATATATTTAGAAAGTGTATAAAACATAGTATCTTTTTGTAGTGTCATGTACTTGTGATGTTGATAACGTTAAAAGAAAATTGGGGTGGCCCAGTTGCCCCGCGTTTGGGGTAAGTGGGCCACCACAATGGCGGGGTAAGTGGGCCAGGGATGGCCCACTTGCCCCAACTCCTTAATATACTTAAAAAAAAGTCATATTCACTGATTCATAGGGCTAGTCATATTCACTATTCATAGTCCTAATCATTGACATAGGCCAGGTTAAAATCTGTAGCCCTAACATTTTTTTTTTACACTACATGCAAAATTGACAAGATGAAAATTAACGTATTTTTTCTTGTAGTAAGCTTGCATGCCAGAAAAAGTTGTTATGGGGGAACTATTAAAGATACATCATTACTTTTTTTTCTAACACTCAAAAAATCTTGTAGATTATTCCACTTGCCCCACCATATCTCTACCAGTTATGTGTAAAAATATATTAAGGGGTGGCCCACTTACCCCACCTTGCGGGGCAAGTGGGCCACTCTGATGACCAAAAAGAAAAACATATTTTTTAAATTTATTTTTTGCCAATTTGTGTTAAGGTTGTCATGGGTACAGTAATAACACATGAGAGAATGGACCGCAAAAAAAGTAAGTTGTTAGGCCGATTACATCCAGTGGTATGAGGGTTTAAAGTCGAATTATGCCAAAAAGGTGGCCCACTTACCCCACCTTACCCTACAATAGACAAATTATAGTTTTAAATTATTCTTGCAGAAACAATAAAATCCAATAAAAGTATCATCAAGCTAAATTTCTAAGAAATTAGAGGTGTAAAAATCTACTGTGGGTAAAACAGAGCCGGAGGGTTCTGTTCAGTAATTACAGAAATCCTTAAATCAATTATCTATAGTGCTCCGTTGCGTGATATTGGACACACATACTAAAAGAAAAAAATAAGCTTATAGGATAATCAGTAAGAGGACCACGTTCAGAAAAGTTAAAGCCTGTAATCACGTTCTTTAGGGCTGTTTTTATTCCAAGTTTGAGGGCCTTCTATTGTTCACATTTTGGTCTCAGCTTTACACTTTTTTTTCACAAAGATTTCTTTTTTTAAAAAATAGCAATGCTTTTAAACCTACGAAGGAAAAATAAACAGGATAGTTTAATGGGCTGTGTGAATTTTTAAGATTTTACCCTTGCGATTACATTGTATAAAACATGAGTAATATTTTAAAAACCATGTGTACTTGGTTATTAAATGTGCTTTATTGCTTTGTGTTCATGTAGGGTTGGGTAGGGCAGATACATTTATATATTCCGGCTTGTGTACTTGATCAGAGACCCTCTTATAAGCCTTCGTCAAGTAAGACAGACACACAAAGAGTTTTTACTGCCACAAAGAAAGGAAAGTGCACCCATGGTGAAGGCGGGAATCGAACCCGCACCCGTTACAGCTCTCAGACTGCTTGCCTGTGATTCTAACCACTCGGTCATCCGGGCCTATTGTACATGTTAATTTTAGTTAATTAATTAAATTACATAAACAAATGTTTTAAAAACAAGTAATCTAATTTCTGAATCAAATTGTTAAAATACCCAAATATCTAAATATACAAGTGTAATTTATTGTACTTCATATTTTCATAAGTTAATGTTTTTTTTTGCATTCTTGTAATAGTTAACGAATTATAAAATAATAACTAAAATGTATAATTTTAACCGAATTATATTTTTCATAAAATATTAAAATAATCAAGTAACGAGAAATGTTTGGTTTATAATATTACTTCTCCTCCTCGGGGCATCAGGCATACGTGCCCTTTTCAGCCCTCGTGACCTAGGGCTCATATGTCACGGTAAGGTGGTCAGCCTCACGTGGGAGCCCCAGTGTTTACTACCCAACATGCTTGGTAACTAGTTTATCGACTCACTCAAAGGATGACAGGATGGGTCAACCTCGTCCAATCCGGGATTCGAACCTCGGACCGGTGGCGTGGCGATGCGAAGCACTACCACTCACAAATATCACTAAATCGACAAAATCATTATTTATGGGACATATAGAAACACTGTTTTAGAGATTATATACATCTATTTAAGCGTTATTATTGCTACATTTTAAGAGTGTTTTATTTTTCATAAAGCAATTCAATTAACAGTTTTTTTTTGTCATTTTGGGAGAATTTAGAGACGTACTGCACTCTTTACTATATTTTGATAGAAAAAAAAATTATAAGGAAATTTTCTAAATGCAATCTCCCCTTTACCCATCTCCCCGGCTATGTAAAAACAATACAAAACTTTTCTGAGGAAATTAAAGCTTTTATAATCTCGCGGCAAAATTTAATTAAATCACTTTTTTTAGAACAAAAAAGAACTGTAACCGTTTGTCTTCTCTTTAAATTTGGCAGCAACAAGCTATTAAAAATAAATGTTTTCTTTCACAAAAGAATTTCAAAATCTCCAAGCAGTTGTTTTTTAATCATCTGTGGAGCTTAATTTTTTAATTAAAGTGTCACTGCAGTAAAAGATTCAACTCTCGTTCTTTTCTCTGACGTTATCTAGACAGAAGAACAGCTTTAAATATTCAAGAATTACGCAAAAGCTCAATTTTAATTGCTTTTGCAGAAAAAATAATTTTTAGCTTAAAAAAAATTGATTGCATTTCTGAAATCTCATCAAAATTTGACTTAAACATTTATTTAAATGTTAATAAATTAGTTTATGTAAAAAATGATTTTAATAAATGATACCACACACACACACAATGTTATCGATCCAGCAAAATTTTACAGTAATAATTAAAATCAATTTAATCAAAATGTATTTTGTAATTTTATTAATTTATAAATCTTTATTGATAAATTATGTAGACAATTTCAACGTTAACTATGACTTCGAATATTTTGCATGCTATTTTATAGTTTCATAAAATCATTTATTTATTTATCGATACTGTTTGATACTGTCAATTATATAAGATTCAGTATTAATGCAATGAACCAGGATATATAAAACATTTTGCTTTAAAATTGTATTTTTATTTTTTCCAACATTTTTTTATATTAATGTGATGAACATTTGATAATCGTTTTTGGTCTTCCAAGTACTGATATCATACATTTCTACAATTACCAATTTACTGCACAGTATTTGAAAGTGAGAACCTATAGAGAATGAATACGAGGGCTGTTTTTCTCAACTTCTAATGGGCTGTAATAAAAATTCGGATTAAAAAAAATACTGCTTATTTCCAGACATAATCACTTTGACGATTAAGGCATTTGTCGTACCTGTAAAAAAGCTTCGAAATTCCCACTTCATAAAATATAGACGCCAAGGAGGGGGGGGGGGGGGAAGGGACGGTTTCGTTTAAAAAAGTTAATTTTCACGTCATATTTGTTTCTGTATTCCAAGACACTGCTAGTCAATAAATCACTCACTTATGTTGAACCTTGACACTTGGTTCCTTAAACACTGGGTGAGCTCGCTGAACAATACCGTCCGTAACGACAAATTTCCGTGGTCCCCTTCTCCATGAACATCAGTATTGTTCAGCGAGTTAACCAAGTGTTTGGGAAACCTGAAGGTTTACCAAAATGGTTTAGATTATCATAGGGGCTTGTATTGTAACGCTTCCAAATTGATGTGGAGCTAAGGAAACAGTCACAACTCCCTTCAAATCATTGGCGGCTACATTTTATGAAGAGGGTATTTCAATGCTTGTTTGCATATATGACAAATTTTTTAATCGTCAAGGTTATTATGTAGAGAAATAAGCAGCATTGTACATAACTTTTGGTATTTTGATTGTCCTTTTTGTTATAGCCCATTGGATGTTGATAAAAAACAGCCCTCATATTTTATTATATTTTGCCGGTATATGGGTTACAAAGTTTATTGCTTAACATAAAAATGCAAAACACCAAACGGTTAATAGCTAAAATATAAATTATCTACAACACAGTAATCATTACAAAAATTATTTGAAAAATATTATACAGAATTACAGAAATTTTAATTTAAAACAAACTATACACCTTAGTTCATAAACCAATCCACATGTTATATTTTATTCAATGAAATTCAAATATAATTTGTTTTTGTAGCGGTAATAAATATTTTATCTTCTGAACGTTATCTCCCAATTTAAAGGATGAAATTATCCCCTTTATTTTCTTTAAATTTATTAGTTGGTATTTGTGTTAGATAATATAATCTCGATAAAATATCTATTCAAAATTTGAATAGCTAAAGGTAAAAAACTGAAACGATCATGAAAAAATTACACTTTCAAATGCGAGTAAATCTACGAATTGATTTTGAAATGAAATATTTTGTTTCAATTATTACTATTCAATGCTTTGAATTCTGAAATACCAGACATACTCAGTTTCAAACAAAATTAATTTTCGTTTGCTAAATGTCGTAAGTTTTAACAGGGTAGCAGACCGAATGGGTGAATTTGTTTTAAACTTTTCTTGAAGGGAGGAGAGCCGTATCTCAAATGCTACTACTTACGCTATAAATCGCATTACTAGAAAATATTAGTAAAAATCCTCACGTAATCGCGAAACTCAATTATGAAACAAGGACATACTCAAAAACGAGTTATAAGTTCGATTTAAACTCAATTTTAAAGCCAGAACATGCACAAAAATGACCATTAATTTTGACTATGCAACATAGATTTACAAAGATATAGTTTGAGTATTATTTGCACAGTTTTGAAAATTTGTTTATAAGAATGCATTGAAACACGTCCTACAATTGTTTTCTTTTTAACATTTAAGGGGTCATAAGAGTCTTAAAAATGTGCAAAGAATGTACTACAAAGCATAGTTTGATCTTTCATGTAATTTTTGAACTACACAATATATAAGTATAATTTTCATACGACTGTATTAGAATTTATGACTATTGTAAATTAGGATTTCTTCAAGTTTGAAACTCAAAGATTGCCACACACCAAAATTGCGAAACTCCGTGAATTCTACAAGCATGCAACTTAGGCGATCTTAAAATCGTTCAGTTAAGCACTGTAGACTTTAAAGTCTGGATATTGTCTTGCAATTTTTTAATTTCTTCAACCTTTAGAGTCTACGGTGCCAAATAAAAAAAATTACTAATACGTACTGTGATCCTGTTTCAATTTGTAATAAAAGTTGTTAGCGTTTGTTCTTTTTAAATTGCGTAATTTCATTAAATGTCTACTTTTTTATTTGCCCCACATTTTGTAAGCTAATTTATGTTAAAATTGTGTGTATTATATGCATCTGGTTATAAATTCTAAAGTTTCTAATTTTGGCGACGAATGGATTAGGAAAACTTAATTGAGAATCCATTCGTCATTTTTTACGATAGGTCTAGTTAGCCGGTTTCTTTCGGAACCGTTTCCAGAGACGCCACGAGGAGGCCAACCTATCTTCGTCTCCATTTGGCGGCCTAGGTGTTCTGGCCGCCGGGTAGTCAGGTGTGCGACTCCCAAATTTAGAAAGCAAGAGGTCGGAAGTGAGGAGAGATGAGTTTTGGCTGGTAGTGGCAGTCGAAGGGTCCCAACTGTGTTTGCCAGACAACAGATTGTTCGAGCCAACGATCGACATAATGCTGGTGCAGCATTCTGCCGGCCACTTCCGGCGACGTCCTGAATGCGTCTACGGCTGCGCCATAACACAACCAGAAGCTGCGATGGCGACGCCTGCGTCTTACTTCAGGAGGCCAGTAGTGTTGGTAACACCACTTTAGGAAATCCCAGCACATCTCTAACGCAAATTAAAAGCCAGAAATGTGAAAATACAAGCAGAAATCAAGAGAGCAGTTCAAACGCAAGATAATCGCATGCAGTCAGAACCAAGAGTGACGGAAAATTGCAAATCTGTATTCTTGTATAAAGGCAACAATGATTTTTAATTATATTGTAAATTATTTAATTTTGCTTGCTGAAAGATAAAAGCACAACAATGCAAAACGATGCAAACGAACAATGTACAACAAAAGTACAACAATGCAAATCTATTTGTTTCTATATGTAATTCTATAAGATTCATTTAATATAAAACAAATTTTAAAATTTATGAAACTTTAGCCAAAACTAAAATAAATTATATTAAACATAACGCTATTTGAACACATTGTGATTAGGCTTGCGCGGCAAATTTGGAGGTCAAAATTGAAAAAATGAATATGAAAATGACTTTATATTGTACAAATATGTACAAACAAAGACTTATACCTAAATTCTCAGCTCAATTTTAATTAGAAATTACTTTAAAAAGAAATTAAAATCAAAATTTTAAAATTTTTATTAATTTTTTTAGAAAAAGTTCTTAAAATAATTTCTAATTAAAATTGAGCTGAGAATTTAAGTGAAAGAAGAAGCGCAGTGTAAAAAATTTCAGTAAAATTAATTTTGTGGCTATTTTTTTGCATCACGAGGTTATGTTTGTTTTACAGCAGATTTATGATTTTAAGACGCACAAAATCACCGAATAACTTACACCAATAGCGTTTAAATACCACAGATGGGTGGACTGTCGGTAAAGTAAATATTTTCGCCGATATCACACAATAGATTATACTTTACACGTATATTCCCAACGTTGGGTGATGACAGCTCTTTTACTATCACACTGTGACGGTAAATTAGCGGAATTTCTTTTACAATGCATTCAAGGATTTGTTTCTTGGCCCTTTTTATATTTGAGAAAACTTGAGCTTTTTTAACGTGAGAAAAAAACCCACTAGAAGCTATCTTGTAAAACCACCACAACCCCCCTCAAGACTATCTTAAAGATTGAGATCTTGCTGCGCTATCAAGGCCCACGGGCTCTTCGGTACTTTTCTCAGGGGACTTTTGTTCGCTTATTCGATTCCCCCTTCATTAGTTGCCTCAAGGGAACGGCATTTCTCTCTTCTTAGTGATGCGTTTATAACTTTGAAAATTGGTTCTCCTGCTTATTTTGTTATTGTATTTGTCTTGAGAATTAGTTTTTATAAATATGTTTACAGATGTTAAATGTTATGGAAATTAAGTTTTGGGTTAGTTTCTTTTTCAATATTTTTAATTTGAAAGGAAGTTATTGTTTTGTCATTTGATAACTTTTCATCCACATGGTTTGTTTTTCTCTCAAAATGCTTGAAAAATTTTGAAATATTTGACTACATTTTTTAAGGAAATGTAACTAAATGATAAAAAAAAAAATCAATAGGGTTGTTTTTGTTTACTTAATTTATATTTTTGTTTTCAAACATGTCTTAATTTTTTCTTTTTGGATATAAATTGGAAAATGCTAATTAAATATTTTATTTATTTGAAATAAATATATTTTTGGGATTCTGCATAGTTTTGCACTTCTAGTTATGTATTTAAGGTTCACTACAGGACAGTTCAATAATAATGCAGATTTTCGTATCAAATGTAACTTGGTTTTTAGAAATAAAGCAATATAGTATTTAATCAAATGCATAGACATTAAACTGGTAGATTTTGAGCAACTGAATTCGAATCCATAAACAATCCACGTCTAAGGTTAAGAAAAACCAAAAAACACTACACCTTAAACGAATGATCAATTTTTAGAAATAAGACATTTCCATCCACCACCAACACTTCGAAATCCCCCCCGATTGATTATGCTGTCACCCCAATCCTACATTTCCGCCCTCAAAAGTGTTGGATGAAAATCAATATACGATACCGCAAGAGGAATATTTCAAGTAATTTACGGCCTTTCGTTTTATATATCGCTCTTGGCCCATCGAATTGATCACGGAAGGCGTTTGAAGAGTAACCGTCCGGCCGTGAGGGATGCGCTTCATAAGGGCAAGAGCAACAACATGGGGTCGTAGTGACACGTGAAAAATGTTGTGTTTCTGCCACAGATGGTGCTGGATCTAAATCATCTGCCATTGATTCGGTATCCGGACGCTTTCTTAATTACGTCTCCCGGGAGCCATTTCGATAGATGTGCTTGACTCGACTGAGGGAGTGCTCGTCTAATTGCGATGCTGGGTATTTGTAGTTTGGTATTGTGGAAGAAGAGGTCGACATCTGATCACTAGTACTTGTAATCCCAAAAATTACGATAATTGAGGTGTACAAAATATGGTTTTCCCCTCTGTGGGATACAGACGAATAAACCTGGCCCCCAGTTTTCCTGCAAAACACATAGCTTTTAGGAATACATTTAACGATATTACTCAATTTTAAAATTTAAAACATGGAACCATTAATAACCTCATATACAACAAAATTATAGTTTTTTAAAAAATGTAGGACATTAAACTTTCAGTTAAATTTTGTATTGAATCTCATGCAGTGAAAAAAAAGTTTACACTTCAACCAATTTGCTTATCCCTCAGATGGTTAAAAAAAAAATTAAAATACAGGGTAAACTTTTTAAAAATAACCTTTCAGGAAAAATCGAATTTTTTACAAACATTTGAAATAAAATTTGTTTGACTGCGGAGCAAATGCAAATCCTATTTGAAATTCAATTCTTTTGTATGACAAATTATATAACCTGATACAAATAGAAATGACTGGATATATATTTATAAATTACGGAATGTTTGGGTACCTACAGATCGTCTTTCCTCTACAAACCATCATTTGAAACAATTTGCCAAAAATAGCATCTTTCCTAGTAATCAATCTGAACGAAGTGAAGGTTATTACCTTTCTTACCTTAGTCTGTCATTGTTATAGGAGAGGGAAAAAACCAACCTATTAAAGGAAATTGCTAAAATAATCTTTATTTCATGTTGAGCTGAATATAATGCAACATTTTTCTATATTAAAATTGAAAAAAAAATTGCCAAACGTATAAATTAAGCAAATTTAGGGCTTTCAAAAAATTGTTTTAGAAATTGAATTGAAAAATGATTGTATGATGATGTGAGCCTTTTAAAAAATAATAAGCCTTTGAAATAGTAAACTTTTGCAGAAAACGCCAGAAGTAAAATGAATAAATATCTCCCTTTTTAGCCTTCATTAATTAACCATTATATACTTATTGATAATACTTTCCGACATTAACATCCTAAAGATTTTCATTAATTAGCCAAATAAAAATGTAATCAATTCAAAACTTCAAATTGACTCTGCAAACATCAAATCCTGCGAAAGTTTCTGAAATGTGAATGGCAACCTGAAACCCAGTTTTCCCGTCATCCCTTGCGGCAATTATCTCATCAGGTGTCAGAAGATGTTACGTATGCAAATTGTTAGCTGCTGTTACCATGACTACGGATAAACATAATATGGATCAAATGCCATGGCAGAATATGACGCTAAGTATTTCCTAAGGGAAAGTAGCTTTAAAATACATGACTATGAATAATTTCATTATATATTGAGGAATATATTTAATGAAGCGTCGTAGTTTTTAAAAGTTCTAGCTTGTTAAATCGAATGATTTCCTTCAAAATAATAGAAATATAGAAATATCTTGAATATTTAAGTAACAGGGTTCCGCTTACAGTAGAAGTAATACTCTTTGAAGTTTATTTGCATTGAGAAACTGATTGAATATGAAAAGCAAGTAATATCGTACAAAAAAAAACATTTACAACATGAGTCTCAACTATAGTACACTGCTCAAAACAATTAGGGGAATTCAGGATTCCCCAATGATTCCATTTGGTATCATCAGCTTCCGATTTTTTCTCTCACTAAGTTGAAATCATACTTATCTATCGTTAGATGGAAGAACCATGTCCTTTGAAGAATTAAATAATGTTTGTTTTAATTAAAAGAAAATATGAGAAACATGGTAAAATAAAATTCTCTCCCAAAAACTTTAATGAAATAAATTGACCCTAAATTCTTCGTTTGCATTCTTAAAATTCTAAAATTTGAGTTTACCTTTTTTTTCAGTTAAAATTTTGAAAAAATTATTGTTATAGTTTATTTAAAAGTTATGATTCCAATTTTCGGTCACTTAAATTTTAGTTTAGTTTTTTGCCATTTCAATCTGGATGCATAAGGAATCAATTTCACAAATTTTAGATTTAAATAGGAAGTTGAACAAATTTTAGAATAAAAAATAGGAAGTTGGTACTCGACGGGTAAGCAAAAGTACGCAAATTGCTCCCCTAATTGTTTTGAGCAGTGTATTAGTACCCATTGTGAAGTGTGCTCCAGATATGGACACCCATTAAACCATTATGACGTCAGTGGAGTAAAGCCGTTGAAAAAATGCTTTAGCATATAAAATGGGAAAAAAAAGAGCTCTATATTCGCTATTTCGAAGGAAATTTGTATTTTCGTGTTGTGCTGTTCTAAATTGTAGAACAGTTTACATTATCATAAAATACGAAAAAATTACTTTAGATATGGAAAATGGGAGAATTTATAGAAAGCTGATAAAACATATTTTCGATTCATATTGCATATATTACTCAAAATTGTTTTCTTTGGATAATTGTTATAAGATTAACTAAAAATACGCCCAATTCAAAATATGGACTTCTTATGTACCATACCCATTGGAAGTACAGCGAATTTATTTTCTGATTCACAAATGTGTTACAAATCTGTTTAATCGGATTTTATTTGGTCAATCAATAATAAATTAATGTTCATATTACTGACATTGCCACACTTTGAATGTCTTCAAAGATCCAAAATCGAAAATGATGACCGCCTTACTTCCAAAGAGCACGTTTTGAAAAAAATTACACTGCCCTCCTCAATCACAATATTTTTTTATCCCTCTATTCTGAAATTCCTCGAAAGATTGGCTTTTCCATTCAGAAGTAGTTTCATAAGAAGCCACCTGTCTCCATTATATAATAGGGACAGGTGTTCCTTTACATAGATACTTGTAAACATTTTTTGTTTCTATTATTTAAGTAAAAACAGAATAATTTTAAAGTCACTAATTTTTAATAGTGATAGTCTACATTCCAGGGATAGTGGTCAAAAATTTGTAAAGTCCTGTCAGCTGTATTAAGGGGATAAATATTTAATTTTCACCAATTTGTCGCTTCAGTACCAACATGTACGTAGAAAAACAGGGAATCAGAACAGTCTTTACCTTTCATCTATATCTATCTTATATCGTAACTTACACGCAACTTGTTTTTGAATGTATAATTTAATCCTCTTAATATAATATAATTGTGTATAATTTCTGTCTCAATCTTAAAGAGTAGGAACGAATGCAAACAATTACTCTAAACTTTAATGAAGTTTTTCAATTTATTATCGAAGCAATATACATACAAAATATTTTTTTGATCAAACACTAATACTATTATATTTAGAGGACACTGTTTCGGATTCATACTAGCTCCCACTTTTCTAAACTGCATTCAAGATTTCTTTCTTTATAGCAAAGAGAAGCCTCGAATAAAAGAGTATAATCGACTCTTTACGACATCATAAATACCTTCCCGGAAGTAATGGGAAGTGAACCTAAACCCGAAACTACATCCTGAGAACTACCAAGTGGTTACTTAGTGATCAGAAGCTCTAACGGAAATTGGTAGACTCAAGAGCGTTTTTACGTTGCTGCTCACTGTTTTACGTAACAGTTCTCAACATATAAAGAAGTTTAAGTAAAAATAAAATGTGTTCTACGTTAACATGAATAGCTACTAAATTATTTTTTCTGGTCGAATACATTACAAAGAAAATAAATATTTTTGTTGCATGGTCTACTACTAAAAATGGGTCATTTTTATTTAAATTTCGTCTGGGTGTAGGTTCGGTTACCACTTTTTCATTATTTCAGTTATCTCAATTTTACAAAAAGATTCCTTGTCTAGCGTTTGAACCAAGTAAATATTTATAAAGACCAGTAGTAATCGGGAAAATTATTTCGTTGCGCATATGACGATTTGTTATACATATGACGAGATATTTCAAATTTATTTACAGTTTTTCTATTGAGTTACTAATTTACAAGTAAATGGAAATTTTTATATTTTTGTATAATACTCAGCAAAGGACTTAAAATGTAATAAGTAACTCACTTAGAAAATGTAACAAATTATGTTACAGCCAGCACAACATGCATTTGGCAGTTGTGTACCAATTAATGAATATTTAAAAAAATGATCAATATGGGCGAAACATCCGGAATTCAAACAAACCATAAAGAAACTAATGGCAACAAATAAGTTAACCAGAACAAACAACAGAAGAGGTCTTAAGCAATGTCAGGAAAAACTTCATAAATACGATTTATTCTTGTACAAAAACAGAAAGAAAAACCTAAGGTCGACGATTTAAACTAACAACTAATATTTGGTACTTGTGTCCTGGAGAACAAACCACAAACAATCTCGATGGTCAGAATTATTTTTGAAATATGTTAACAAATGTGTTCACGATGACAAATAATATAAGTGTGCTTAAGCAATATTACGAAAAAGTTCTCGTATACTACCGTATTCTCATTAATTAATTCAATCCACCGAATCTTTTATGCTAACAAAATAACATTCAGTACCTGTTTACCAATGAACAAACCCCAAACATCTCAATGATAGATTTTCTTATCGAAATCTATGATTATCGAAATCTCTATTACATAATATTGCCCAAATACAAATGAACATGAAGATAAAAAAAAATTACGCGTCATACATAAAAGGAAATGCAACTAATGTATACATCCATTTGCCTGTTATTCTTCTGACCATTAGTCTCGTATGTATCATTTTTTGTATGACGCGTGACTTATGGCGTTCTTATTACTCTTTCCGCATGAGTACAAAAGGACTGTTTATTGTGATCTTCATTCTTTAAGTGCCAATACGTTGTTTGGGAGATGCTTTATCAAGAAAATGAAATAAAGGAAAATGCAGGCTCAAGAATAATAAGTTTCATAAATAGGGTGCAATAATTTTGATATAAGATATTTGCTTTAACATAAAAATCCGATTTATATCTGCATTTTCTGCGTTTATTGTTTTGGGAACTACAAATAACTATGTTTAGCAATGTTTTTCAAGTTTTCACTAGTTGTAGTTTATAAAGTACACGTTAAAATAGTTTTTATAAATCAATTTTGTATTTTACAAACGTTTGAATGATTTGAATGAACTTTATGGTAATGATTTCTATGTATATAATTTGATTCCAGAGAAGTGTTTCGTGAACCTAAAAGAAAAGAAAATACGAAGCCAAACATTGTAAAATAATTCATTGATTTTTCTACTGCTTGAATACCAATGTAATAATATCATTAGGATTTGTAGCCACATTCTATTGTAAATAAAGAGTTAAATAAATTTTGACAACCAATGTTTTTCAACATGATAAGGTTTATGTCAATAAAATTAAACCTATCGTACCTAAGAGCTTGCATACTTTTAAAATTATTAGTAAAAATAATGACAAAAAACTATAAATGAATTTATAACGGGAATGACTTCGAAGCTTCCAGGGAATCCAATTATAACCAATACAACAGGGCAAAGAAGTTTGTTTCTTTGCATGAAAAAAAATCCAAGCATGATATTTCCATGGTACATTCCATGTACTAAGTCTTCAGTTTCAGAAAAATATTAAATGCTCAAAAAACTTAAATGAAGTTAGTAAATTTCCGCCAATTATATTACAATCGTATTGAGTTATTTATCTCGTATTGAATATCATGCAAGGGTCAAGAAGGTATGTGGAGTCCATCCCAAATCATAGTAAAAAGATTAAAGAATCCCCACTTTACCAATAGAAGTCGTTTTTTTCTTCAGAAATAGACTTATGGCTTGTGCACGGGGAAAAAAGTAGCACTAGATGGGGGTAGACTTGAAGAGAAAGCATTTTGCTGATGTTCGTGGAAAGGGATTTTTTTCCCTTCTTGCTTCTGTCGAGTAGGTACTTTTTCGTTTTTTCGACACAGCTTAGCACCTAGTTGTCTGTATAGGGCCACGTGCCCACTAGAAAAGAAAGTTCGTGGAAGAAAAATTATCGGGGCTCTTAGAGAGATTAGGATTTATGTTTAGTGTTTTTTTTCTTCGAGTTATAAGCATAATTCACTTAAACAAATAAATAGGAACGAAAGTGTGGAAAGCAATGGCTGACTATATAATTATCCTTTTTTTCTTATAGTAATAGTTTTCGACTGCATTAGGTTTATATTTTTGATAGCATTTTTTTTAGAGTGATTTTTACACTTTAAAATACTTGAAACAAAATTTGTTTCAATTACTTTTAAACCTCACTCTCCGATTTAAAGGGGATTTGTTTTATAATTCCATCTTATAAAGTGTCTTTCATTATCCTTCTGTTATTTTCAAGCTTATGACCTACAAGCAAATTCTTCTCTGAAATTCATGACAAATTCATGAAATTCATGAAAGTTTAAAAAAATCAAAGTAGGTAGTAGTAAATGAGTGACACAATTCCGCTATTTAAATCGGGCTTCTTTGTTACTACAGTAGACGCCGCTTAATGTGATCACATCGGGACGAACGTGATTTGATAACAATAACTGATTGATTACAATACACGAAAAAAAGTTTAAACTAAAAAATGATTTTTTTTACATACGTATTAAAAGAAAAATTAATTTTAAATTAGGAGTTGTTGCTGTAAAACTCTACAGTATTTAATAGAAATTAATGTACGCTAAAGAAAAAGATTTATTAGTTAGTATACTTACATATTTAATGATGAACTGCAGAAAACAATACAAAAAGTTAATTATTAATTGAAAAAGAAATCAACGCCAGAGGATAGAAAGTCTACTGACGTAATGTACACCTATCTTGTTTAGGTAGGCAGGTGACTCGCATTGTGTTCCGTAGATGTCGTATTCGCACAGTGCTACGGAATTTTACAATGCTAAACCGAAACTGGCAAAATTCCCCCCCCCCCCCCAACACGTGTTTATTAGATAATACAAATACGATCCCCGTTTAGACTCTTAGTAAGTTTCAGGAATCACTTTAAACATAAAAAAGGATTTCCTTCTTGTTTTTATTGGTTTCAGGAAAATAAAATTTTCAGATAAACTGATAACAATAAACGAACATTTGATTACAATAAACGATGATTTTTCAATGTATTTTGATATAAGCGGACGGGATTAAGCGATTTCGATAACATTAAACGATCGATAACATTAACCTTGATCACATTAAGCGGCGTCCACTGTACCATTCGTTCTAAAAGGATTCAATTTGCTTTTTTGTTTACCTAGATAAATATTTGTGTAAATAAGTTTATAACTTTTAGAGTGAGAGCCCAGGGCCCCCAGACCTAAGTCATTTTGGCAAGGATGAAATGTACTTGATTAGGTTCGGTTTTCATTTACTTTCAGTGTGTGCATACCCGATAGAGTGGACCGACGGCCAATTTACAGGTATCGGGTGCAAAAAGTAGGTGAAATAAAAGTTAACCTAAGTCATTTTGGAAAGGCTGATTTTTACATATGTTTTAGAAAATAATGTTAAAAGTGCATAATAAATTTCCCAGACACTCTCCGTGGGCCGATATTTCTCCCAGACGCTTTAAACGTCTTCATCAAGCTCAGACTTTGTCAATTACATCTAGCGGCGTGAGATGGCGCTACAACCGTTCTCGGACATCAAGGAATGGAAGTTAAGCAAAAAAGAACTATGTGTCGATTGGATATATGGTTGGTTGATTGACTTATATTCCGGTGAAAGAATATCGTATCGATTTAATTGAAAAAAAATTAAATCGAAAATGGATTAATAAACAAGTTGTCATAGCTGTCTAGCTTACTACATTTTCACATCTCCAATAATCAAGCACACTCACACAAACCGGAATACATATGTCAATCAGCTAACCATATCTCCAATCGACACATAGTTCTTTTTTGCTTAACTTCCCTTCCTTGTTGTCCGAAAACGGTTGTAGCGCCATCTCACGCCGCTAGATGTGATTGACAAAATCTGAGCTTGATGAAGACGTTTAAAGCGTCTGGGAGAAATATCGGCCCACGGAGAGTGTCTGGGAAATTTATTATGCACTTTTAACATTATTTTCTAAAACATATGTAAAAATCAGCCTTTCCAAAATGACTTAGGTTAACTTATATTTTACCTACTTTTTGTACCCGATACCTCTAAATTGGCCGTCGGTCCACTCTAACGGGTATGCATACACTAAAAGTAAATGAAAACCGAACCTAATCACGTACATTTCATCCTTGCCAAAATGATTTAGGTCTGGGGGCCCTGGGCTCTCGGTCTATTTCTTCTTTTAGATTCATGCGTTTTTCTTAACATTGAATAGTCTGACCGAAAGAAAGAAAAACATAATTTAACTATTTTAGAATTTCATATTTTAGAATACAGTGCTTGCATAAGATTTTGTAATACAGATTTGAAAATAAGTTTATATTTTGAAGTTTTATAACTTCGCTTGAATGGCTTCAGAAAATTAAGTTGTTAAAACCAAAACTAAGTACAAAGTTCCAGATACCTCCAAATTAAATTGGAATTCGACTTAAAGTCTTTTATGGCGCTGTTAGTGTATCAGAAAATGCCCTATAAAACTCTCTCCCTATTTCCTATCTCTTGAATCGGCAGCATTCCCAATGACTGATGGATCTTGTTTCCTTTGAGACAAGACTCGCATTTCCCTTGCTTTTTTCCCTCTTTTTCCCTGAGGGATTACAAGTCTTTGTTCGCCAGATGATGCCTCAACTAGAGACTGTGGACGCTTAATCTTTTCCCTTTTGCAGTTTCCAGGATGTTCCTCGGTTTCCATTCTCCTGGTTTGTCTGTCCTTTTGAATATTGTAACAATTGCGTGGAGGGAAAGAATAATTTCTGAGCTAATAGGAACAAGCTTTGCGGGTGTGCTAGTTTGTCGCGTATTTGAGTTACTTCGTTAAATTTAAATTTGTTAAAATTTTTTTGCTAAGCATGTGACGTTTAAAACATATCTTCCTTAAACGAATTGAATTGAGATCAAAATATGTTTGAAGTTTAAAAAATAGGTAAAGTGTATCTATATTTTATGATTTTGTATGTTATTTATTTTTATATTTATATTGAGCATTTTTGTATATTTATTCTTATTAATTAATCTTATTAATTTAATCTTCACTCGCACACTAAACCGACACAAACCCGCTCAAACAAATTTTCATTTTAAGCCCTCCCCCAACAAACACACACTTAAAAAGCAAACCCCACCTCTAATTAAAACGATTATTAGCGAAACCAAAATTATTACTTGCGAAAACAAACTTCTCAGCAAACACACAGCAACGCTTTACAAAACGAAAGAAATGCTTTTGAAGAGCATTAACAATGCCCGTAAGACACCGGATATTTCCATGGACTTAACCCGCCCTCCGAGAAGTGATAATAACGAGTTATCCTCACGCCTGCAACGTCAAGATATCCACTTTAAATGATGATCGAAAATCTGATACGTACCTTCAGAAGCCTATAATTAAGTGCCCTACCTTTCGCCGCCCTTAGCGCACCGGGGCTTTGCCGGGGCTCCCTTTTGAACTTGTGTAATTAGTCATCCTTGACCAGCCCTTTTGCAGAAATAAACGATTGTCTGCCGTAAAAGTTTGGGTTTTAAGTCGATCACAGAGTTTTGGCGACGGAGTGTGGGTTTGGCGATAATTAAAAGTCTTTAAATTAAGGGGATTTTATATTTTCTTAATTCCTTCTACTTTTAATCATGTTGGTATTTTGCAATTCCTTAATATTGTGTGTATCGGTATTATGTAACCCAAAACTGCAAGATAGAATGTGCCTTATATTTTAGATTCTCAGTTATTTCGATCGCATATCTGTTTATGAATTAAAAAAAAAACTACAAGAAAAGTCGATATTATTTTTAATTATACAAAAAATCAATCAAATCAGAGTTACTTGGGTTTATTTTAAATGTTTCCTACAACCTATTTTGGGCAATCTCCAAGAGATTTTTAACACAGCCATATACTCCTCGCAGTTTGGAACTGTTCATGTGACAAGATTGGCACTGAGCTAGTTCACAACTGAATTTCACGTGACATTGTCTATGTCCAACTATGGAATTCTTTCTAGATTTTTTCTGAATTAATAATCACTTTGGGGTGGTCGGATATGGGGGCAACAAAAAAGTATAAATATTCAAAAATAAATATAATAATAACTTTACATCAGTTTTTTCCCTTTCAAGTTTATACATGTAAAACTTTTGACCCCGTTCTTCTCGCTCCCGTAAAAATGACGGAGTGAGGTACCACATACCATTCCTAGCTCCTGTGACATTTATGGGCTGAAGTATTGAGTAGTAACACGCTAATGAGATTAAATACTAACCTAAACCTACAAATTCAAACGGCAATTTGTACAGTAGTAACGTGCTAATAATATTAAAACCAACTTAATTCTACCAATTAAAATGCCAAGGGGACGTAGTGTTCAGTATTATTGATAACTAATTCAATAATGATTAAAACTAACTTAAATGTCAGTATTATTAAAACTAACTTAAATATCCAGCAATTTAAACGCAAACGCCAAGGACAAAATACACTTTTATGACCATTTTTCTTGAAAATTATCCGATCCGCAAAAGGTTAAGAAAACTTGGCGATATTTTTTATTTATTTGGCGGAATTTTTCCTACATTTTTAGCCCCCATTTGTAACACGAAGAAATCGGGAAATAATGTGGTCGTTAAAGAACAGCGCGACAACGCTGTTATTAATGGAAGTGAGTGTGTGTTCTCTCCGAAGTTTTAGAGGGTGGTCCTGGAGATAGATAAATGAAGGCAATATCGCGCCTCTGGATTGATGGGTTCCGCGTGCAGATTTTATGTTGGGCAGACTTCTAATTGAAAAATCAGCTCCACTGTTTAATGGGAATTTTATGCCCGTTAAATGTGACACGTATGAAACATAGGCGAGATAAAGGTTGCCTGAATTCGTTATTATGGAAGTCATTAGTTATCTTGCTTGGGTTTTTAAATAGGCTTAGTTTTGTATTTTTTCAATAATACTCTTTATAGAGAAATAATATAGTCCACAAGTAGAAGTTAGATCATTTAAATATTATATTATACTTACACTCTTAAATCAAACGAGTGAAATCCACTCAAGTCGGAGAAGTGCATTTTCGACACTGGAAAGGAGTGTATATTAAATCAGACTGAGTTAAAATCACTCGTTTGGAGTTATCCTGTCGGAGGTTTAACTCACAAAGGATCCACTCCAAGAGGAGAACTGCATTTTCCAGACTGGAGGAGTGAAAATTACTCAGACTGAGTTAAAATCGCTCGGTCGTTTTAATAGTGTACCACTTGTTATTTGATTAGGACGGACTTTCATATTCAGCATTTTTCTAAAATGTTACCTAATTAACGTCTAATTTTATGAAGCCCACTTTTCTTTTTTTTAATTTGAAGGATTTAAAAAATATAAAAAGTTTGTATTGACAATGTGGATATTTCTGTGCGTCGACCTGTACCCCTCCAAATTCCGTTTTAAGTGACCGAACTCTTTTTTATTTTGTTAGAAAGCAATGACATCAGTGACCTGTATTCCATAATTTTATCTGCCTGTAAGTTTCCTTTGATTTGTCCATCTGCTCTGCGAGTGTTTATTTTAACTCCAGTTCTACAGCAAGGTATACATGGTATGATAGCCTCATTTCTCCTTCGTGGTTGATGCCCATGTAACATGCAAGCGCCAATCATGGAGGAGAAAAATTTAAGTCCCACGGACCGAATCTCTGTGTACGCTTACTCTTTGGGTGTTTAAAAAAATGTTTTTATGTTATAAAAGTATGACAACAGAGAGGAGGGAAGCAAAACAACTTCAGTCAATTATTCTAAATCTTCCGAAACATTTTGTTATTGATTGCCTTTATTATCACATTCTACCAATTTTGTTATGATACTAAATGGTACATTTTAAAGCATATCAAAATATTCAGTTAAAAAGGCATGAATTGCTTTTAAAAGGAAATCCTTTGGATATTTAAAATAACAAATCATCCAAACGTATTATATGCGTATTTTTGATTTCACATCAAAAGTAATAATGTCGTAATCCTTAACAATAAGCGCATTTCAAAAATACAATAATCCCCGTCATTCAAAGCTCTAATCCCAAAAATCAAATAAGAAAGTCAAAATAGAATCAACAAAAATAAAATATTAAAACAAAAAACAAAAAAAAGTAAACAACGACTCACAAATAAATATATCCCCTCCCCTTTCTATCATTTCCAATTCCCCATTTAAGCTGTTAAAATTACTTTTTATTTCGGATTGCCTGTAAAATTTCTCGCCAAATTCCTCGCCGATGCGTGAAATGTGGTTATTGGCGACGATCCAAGATGGCCGCCTGCCAGCCGTCGTCTAATATTGCGGTCGAGCATAGTTGACTAGATAAAATATGGTTTTGGTTTAGATGCGATCTTTTTCCTTAAATGTTTTATCACAATTGCTCAAGGCATTGTTTTTTTGCGGCCTAAGAGTGGCAAAGTGTGTAAAATAAATATTAAAGTGAAGGGAAAGAGCGGAAAAATGCCTCCCATGAGGATCTTCAATGTAATATTATCTGTAAATAAAGGTAATGCGGTTTAAAGTTGTTGTTTTAGTGCTTGAAAGGAAACGTTCATTTGTCCCAAATGGTTTGGGAAGAATCGCATTTCATGAGTTATTTTTTTGCTGTGTTATTTATGGAATTTTCTTCTCCAATGAATAAAATATGTTATCTTTTTATTTAACATTGAGAGAACCAACCACACAGTGAGTGTATTTAATTTGAACACAAATAATTAATTGAGAATTAGTTGAAAATGATTTACAGTTACTTTTTCTTTTTGTAAAAAAAATTTATGTTTTGTAAAACAAATCATTTATGCGTAGGCAGCCAGAAAGATACAAGTATAATACTTTTTTTTTCAGAATTTCACCAACCAGCAAAAACTTACTGTTTTAGATTTTTCTAAAAATTGAAGACCTTAGTGGAAGAACGTGCTAAGTGACCAAAAGGTGAAAATGAGAAAATGTGATTTAAAGTTTTTTGCTTGCACTTATATGTGTTAAAAATGGTACCTTGCAAAAAAAAAAAAAAAAAAAAAAAACGTTCTAAACTTAAAGTTTATGAAGAAGGGGATACTGGTTATCGTAAAAGAAGTAGTAATATGTTCATTGACCCAAAAATGTCACTTAGCATGTTCTTCCACTAGGCTGTTTAATTAAAATTAAGTTAAACAATTCGGTAAGGTATAGTAATAAATTGTTTTCAGGAAAGGTATTAGTCGATAATTGAATTCGGTATTTATTCTATCCATAATTTATTGTATTTAGAAGATATTTCATAGAAAACCTGTACTTTTTCGTAATATATTTACGTAATTACTCCTATTTATACTAAAATATCAGGGGTTGGAAAATATTTTAAATCATCTAAGGTCAGAAATATGTATTAAAGAAATGCATTTGTGAAACTCCATTAGAAGTTTATTTAGTTCGTCGGTATCATACAAACTAAATTTCAATATATCTAATTAAATTCCAACAGTTCTTTAAGGAAAAAAGCTATTAGCTTTATACGATAATTTCTTGCCAATATGCTATGATATTTCTTGAAAAATATAAATAATATGAAAAATAAAATAATAATTTCTTGAAGAATATAAATGTCTTATATAATGAATACACCAATATTCTTTTTTTTAAATAAATCAATATTTTTTGCTAATTTAATAAAACATAATCTAATAAAATATTCGAAATTAAACACTCCTAATATCAAATTGTAAGTTATGGCGATGATTTAACACATAAAACAATTTTTTTTTTAAATCTTTCGCACTGTGAAAGAAAAACCACAATTTTCTCTTGCTGTTTTCCTTCAGCTTCAATATTAAAGAAAAGCAAACATGCAAATGATATATGGATTTTGGATTTCCAGTCTTGTTTAAGGAGAAATTTAAAGTAATGTACAGAGGTTTGCGGGGATCACAGCAAAGCACCTTTTTGTGATTGACGAATTACTCTTAAATTATAAAAAGACAATATTTTTCGCTCAATATAATGTAAAATTCTTAACTATTGTTTCGAAGTTAAGTTTTTTTCATACAATCTAATTTATTTTGGTTGGCTAGGCTAACTATTGTACACAATTCAAGCAATAATACTTAATCTATTTTCATTAGCATTAATATATAATTGCTATTAGTCCCGAACATAATTTACGCTTCTAATAAAGAATAATAAATTTTCATGAAAAATTTATAAAATTTTTTAATAATTTTCTTCGGTGAATTGATTATCCATATTATTTGAGATAAATTAAATCATATCATTCATTTTTCGAATTGGATATATTTTACTAATATTCCCCCCCCCCCCAAATCTTTTTATTGAAATAAATTAATGCATGGAAGTTAATTTGCATATTTTCAACAAAATAGAAAATGTTTGATACTAACTTTCAATAAATTTAAATTCAATGTGTCACCGATTAATGTATTTTCTATGTATCTATGTACTTGCCCTGGAATGTTTGGTATCTAGCATCTTAATTCAATAAAAGATCCATCAAGGTTTTTATGGTGAGAAATAAAAAGTTATATTTTATGCCTGGCACTGCAAGAAAAACTAATGTTACTTAACATCAAAATATGCTGACAACATGGCATTTTTTGGCGTTTTTACAATTTCGATTCTTACAATTTCTATATGTTTTTACTATTTCTCTTCGATTTATTTACTTCAATTCGTTTCTTATGTAACCAGCAGAGTCGGTAGTAGTTTGTGTTGTTAATTTTAGAGCACTGCAAGAAAACCTTCGATCGCAGATTTAACGAGCATTTATGTCCCATTTCTCGGGTACTGTAGTGTTTTTAAGCTATATATTAACTGTTTTTGATACGAAAAAACATTTACTATGTCTGTGTTCAGAACAGAGTACCTTCACGATGAAAACTCGATCGATTATCTCACCTCTCTCACAAATACCTATGCCGATACTACTTCGTCTTCTTTAATTGATTATAGAAAGTGGCACTTCTCTCTGACCTATTACCTTTCAATCAAAATAAAAAGAGTCATAAACTCCGTTTACAGCAAGTGATGTTAATTTTTTGGTTTTTTTTTTGCAGTGTAGTGACTTATCAGTTAATACACATTATTAACCCGCACTCAACATTTTATCCTATTTCGCCCCTCTAGTCTTCCATCAGCTTTCCGCTAACTCATCCAAAAATTATAATCAAGTTTTTTCGTCTCTTTTATTATATATTAATTGTAGTCAATACCTTATTGCTAGATTGAAGTGCTATCTCAAGAGTCCAAACAATAGGAGCTGACATTTTCCAACTAAAAGAAGTGGCTTACAAACTTTTGAAAGCAACTTCAACAATTTGGTAATTATTTTTCGTGCATAGTCAAAGCAGATAAAAGTTAGCCGTCCTGTCATTAACACTATTTTATCCCCTTTATTAATGGGAATTGTTGTTTGGAATATTGATTACAGATTGTCTCCCATATGATAATATTCTACCATATTGATAAAAGAACTATCTTTGCTAAATCTGATTTTATTCTAATATTAAATTAGGAAGTCATTAATTAGTATTGGACAAACTATGTTGTTGAGCCGCACTACAATTTGATTTAAACGAAAACTTACTACTAATTTATCAATTAAAAAAATTTATAAAGAATTGTTTTTGAATAAATGTAACATATTTATTGTAAAAAAACACAATATAGTTAATTAGTTATGCATTTAATTAATCCATATTTTTCATCGCATATTTTTATTACGACTATCGAAAACATTTTTATGTGCGTTCTTCTCGAAATTTTGAAAAAAGAATAATGTTCTCCTCTGTAATCAAGCCACATTTGTTATTCCGAAATTCTATATCCGTCATCATTACAAGTGGTTCACTTTTAAAACTTATAACATGAGAATTTGATGATTTGATTCAGAGCCATGGCTCCTATTTTTGGCATTAGTTTTTTTCCATTATCCATTTTTCTTTATCTTACAATGGTGAAGTAATAGTTAATGAAATTTTTTTGGACATTCATTTTTATTTCTGAGAAGATAAAAGAAACACATATTCATCAGATAGTGAAGATAATATTTTTGTAATTTTAGTCATATTTTGAATAGTTAATGAATTCTAAAAGTTGATTATTTAAAAAAATATAAAGTAACTAAGTTTCTAGCTCAAAAAGTAATAGTTAATGTTTTTCATACTTTGCTTAATGTCTTTGTTTGCAAAGGGAAAAAAAATCGTGGTACGTTTAAAAGATATTTACAAGTCTTCGTCACCACAAATTATCAAAATTGACAATTATTTCAAGCAAAGAAGATTAAAACTGTTTTTAAGTTCAAAATAAAAAATCGACCCGATGTGTCTTGCTATTTGCCTTTTAAATATTACGCATTTCATAGAAATACGTATGAAATTTTCAAATAATATTTATAAGTTAACTAAGAAATTAAAATAAAAGCAATTAGAATGAAATGGCGAGTTTGAATAAATACCAATAATGAAGGTTTGTTATTATATTTAATTTTAAAAAAACGTTATTTACAGTTTTCTTAAAACTGAAATACAATTTTATAAAAACACTATTTAATATAAAAACTCGCTATTTACAATCAATCAACTAAAAGCCTTTTTCCTATCCTCCAAAACAACTTGATTCAACTCAACTTTCAGTTTTATATGAAATTAATATCCTTAACCAATTTCTTGTGCCATGTCCAATATCACGATTAATTGACGTTTTCATCGATAAAGACTACAAGGATATGTTTACTGGTTTTTGTATAACAACTTCCTCAAACAAATTTACTATCAATCAAGAAAAAGCTTTTGTTTTATTCCTGAACAAAACATCACTCAAATTCAATCACCAATTTTTCTTTCGTTAAATTAATCTCCCCAACAAATCCCCTTTATCTCATCCATTCTTGCGATGTTTTTATCAGTAAACACAACATCGATATTTTTACTCAATTTTAAAAAGAATAACTCAATTTCCAATTCATCCGTCTTCTGCTTATTATTAAGGGGCACTGACACAACAAGAAGAAATTTACGGTTATGGGAAATATTGTGGTGCCTGCTTTGCAGCGGGCAATTATTGTAAAACACGGCATTTGAGAAGTTCCAGCTCGCGGACAATGGTGTTTCTCTCCTCGGGATATATCGCTAAAAGCTCTCGTCTTGACATATGAACTACATTGCCAATGGCACTACCATTACTGGCAGAATTTCACCCGCCATTACTTAAGGGGAAGTGTACATATTTACGGGATGAATGTCAGAGTTCAAATAGCTTTTATAATTTAAAGGATTTATGTTTTAAAACTAAGGTTGTGTAACACTACACGACTTTCAATTATCCTTCATTAAATTGTGGTAGGTAGTTTAAATAATTTTAAAACATTCAAAGTGCTCTTTCAATTACACTTGTGCTTGCGCAATTTTCTCAAAAACTTGTTTAAGACATGCGATATGTACTGTGGACCTCGTAAACTTAATTCGAAGAATATCCTTTTTTGTTTTTATGCAATGCCTTTAGAAGCTAAGAAATTGTTTTGGCAGAAACCCTTCACATGTTTGATGTTCTTAAAAACTTATTATGACGTCCGACAAGTACTGAGAACTCGTGTACCAAATATGAAGTCTGTTACTTTTTATAGTTTTTCTGAATTACCTTTAAAACCAAAATACTAAATAAAATATTTCATTTGATCATGCAGGATTTTTTTAAAAACTTTATGATGAATGGATGTCAGATACTTGGGACTTGGGTATCGAATTTTAAGTCCTTAACAGTTTTAGTTTATATATGTAGAGTGGTATCAGACAGACAGAACGACAGGTGAAACCATGCTTAAAAAACACACTCAATATTTTAGAATCGGAACCCTCCAAAACGTATGGAAAACACAAAACCTCTATTTTAGATTTTCGACCTCATTGAAATAATTTCATCTATCTTATATTTTACACTAGGAGTTTGAAAGTTAAAAAAAAATACTAGACCTATTTTATAACAACTGATCTCTTGTGAGTAAGAGCATACTCTCTATCAAATGAAATGACACCCATAATCTATTATTGTAGCTAAAAACATTAGTATTGTATTTGTTTTTAGCGTAAGGCTTTAGATTTGAATATCTTAAAACATTTACAACACAAAATAAAATTAATAAATTAATTTACGAATTGCATTCAATTACCAATTCAAATGTTTTAATGTGTTGTTTAATGTTATAAAATTAAATTTAGTTAATTGACCAATAATAGAAGATTAATGATATTTATAAAATATATTTACAAATTAAGTAAGAAGTAAACATAACACATATTTTACTGTTACAAAAATTGTGTAGAATCGAAGAAAAGATCGTTTGATCCAGATTTTATCTCATTCATATCAAAGGTTTATATTCGAATGCTAAATAAACTTCTAAAGTGTAATAAATGCTTAGTTATTTTTAAAAACTAAGTACTATAATTTGTACATCGTCTATTAAATACTGCAATGCAGCAAACAGAACAACAAAATTGAATTATTTTTTTAAAAAAAACTTTATACTAAAATATAGTTATCAATTAGACTAAATCAGATATTATTTTTCTGTTTAATAATTCTAAGTATGTGCCAATTACAAATAAATTTAAGGCACTAAAAATATTATAATGCACACAAATGACTTATACTGCAATCCTAGAAGTTTCCTTATCTTAGTGAATGAGTATGCTTTTGTCTTAAGCTTGTATAACGACATACATTTGACATGATTATTTATTTACACGCGAATTTCCCAATTTGTTTCCTTAGAAACTGAGACTTCAAAGGAATTTCATTAAAAGAGGATTTATTTCCCTCACAGTTGTTATTTGATAATTGATTGTTAAATTAAGTTACTGATTGAATATATTTTGGAATTCGAAAGTTATTTTATCCGAGAGAAAAATCACTGATTCTTTTTGATAATTGGTTGTTAAATTAAGTTACAAATGGAATATACATTGAAATTCGAAAGTTATTTTATCCAAGGGAAAAATCACTGATTCTATTTCATAATACATTGTTGAATTAAGTTACAACTTGAATATACATTGTGAATAGAAAATATTTTAACCTAGAGAAAGTTATGTAAATACAGTATTTGAGATTGATACTTTCAAAGGCATTATGTTTTTAAATAATTTATTAGGATCTGTTTACCATTTAATTAAATAATAATTAATTATACTTTTTGCTTATATTGGCGTCATTACGGCAATGTTCCACGGCATTAAGAGTTATAAATAAACACCAATAGCAGAAAAAGAACTTTTAATTCATATTAATAAAGTGAACTAGTGACCATTGTAATAATAAAAAATCTGCAGAATTCCGTTCCTTCAAATTCCTTAGTGATAATGTTTTAAAATGATTTGAAATTTTGAATCTAGTATATTTTTTGTAGCTGTTTGTATTTACGGATGCACTCTTTCCCAAAATATGGAGTCTTGTGAAATAATTAGATCTCAGTATATATTTCTCTAAAAAAAAACTAAATAAATGGAAATAAAAGTATAGTAAAACATTTAATAATAACAAAAAAAAATTATAGAAAAAAAAATAGACAGACGTAAAACTAATGTCGTTTCCAATCCTTTGAGTTTCCAATACTTACGACTAATACAATACGTAATTTAATGTGTCATTTTCTCAATATTTTACTAAAGATTATAATATCTGCTGAAAAAAATCTGTTGCAAATACTTTTTTTCCGAATAAAATTGTTGCTTTAGCTATGATATTAAAAGGAATGCATTTATAATTTTTTTTAAACTAAATCCTTTAAATTTATTTAATCTAGTCATGTTCTTTCTGCATGTTGAATCAATATACTTAAGGCGGTTTTATTCCGAACTGCAACAACTCACCAAATAATAATCCTATGAATCCCATTTATTGGACACTCTTTCGCCCTGTAGTTCCGTTTGATAGACAACACAAAATAGGGATCGCAATACGAAATGCGGAACTCTGTCCTTTTTTGTCTGTCCGTCTGAAGAACACGAAGCAAACATCGTCACACAAGGGGTCTTTTTCATGCCTCCCATGTTTCCAGTGTCTATCAAAGAGAGTTATTTTCTATTGATGGGATATAAAGGCTTGTGTTGGTTCTTTTCCGTGTGCATTCGACCAGAAATGAAATGTCACGGAAAATGAATTTCGGGAATTTATCGCTGTTGAGTCGAAACCATTTATTAAATGTTGGGAATGAGGGATGTTGGTTGGGTTATTAGTTTTAAACTTGCTTTTCTGTTTCAAAGAGGTAGAATTTAGTTTGGGTATGTTTTTTTTAATTTTTGAATCATTTCGCAAAACTGAAAAATGACGATAAAAAAGGACAATAAAAATAATCTTTGAAAAGAACTAAAATATATTGTTGAAAAGTTGCTCTTTAACATAAAAAAAACTGTGTTAAAACAGAAAAGGAATGAAGTGTAATACATTTGAAGTTTAAATATTTATATTTTTTAATGACTTTGTATGTACATGTGCCCTTTCTTTTATTTTTTAAAACTAAAAACATGGTTTACATATAGCTTATGTTATTGAGTTTGTATTCTTTTTTTCATATTAAGCAAAAGGAAAATGTGGGATAATTTTGTAGTAACAACGTTGTTCAACATGTTAACAGACACTAATAAAAACTGAGCCACTGTTGCTTGACTATGCAATTCTAAACGAATCTCATTAGTAGGTTATCTTCCACAAAAAAAGACACATTTTATGTATCACTAATTTTTTTTCAATGTATTTTTATTCAGTGTGTGTATGATCTTTCTTATACTATTCTTTAATTCATCAGCATTTACTATTACTTTATATCATTTCGTTTGCAAGTCATTGATATTGTTATTTGAGAACATTGAAGGTACTGTTTTAACAATGGAATTTCAAAGTGAATTTTGTTCCCAATCATATTTACTAAGCAAAAAGACTATATTTTTCTTATCGTAGTATGCAAAATTATCTTAACGCAATTCTTTGTCAAACTAAACATGGATACGCGTCAACATTTTATCTTTGTATTTTACTGGAGATCGTTAAGTGAAAGTAAATGAGGAAATAACTCAATCTCCAAATAATTAAATTTCCCTTAAGAGAATTTAATGTCGTAAGACATTTTTCAAGAAAGTTGTGCAAAATTACAAAGTAATTTTTCAAGATTTGCTTCAGCAGTCGATTTCTGAGTTATAATGATGAAAATATGTATTTTAGTTAGGCTTAATATTGCAAGGAAATATTTGCTGCGCTTACTAACAGAAAAAATCTTATCACAGTCAATGCATTCTCTCAGATATTTGGTACTTTGAACACTTATTTAATAATAATAAATTTTGTAGGTAGTTTGAGAGTACCAAATTTAGAGCCAAGTTACAAAATTTTAGTTGTGAAGTTTAAAAAACTAATTTGCTTGAAAGTAATCTTTACATAAACTGTTTAATTCGTTAAGAATAAAATAAGAAATCCATAGTATAAATATGGCTAAAATGACGAATATGCATAGTATCATACCTTTAAATTCCGTCGACAAATAAAAGTAGGTTTTGTACATCCACTCACAAGCATAGTATTTGATTAAAATTGCTTAACATTATTCTGGTTATAAGCAACATTTGCTAGAAATTACACTGAAACTTCAAAGCCAGACTTCTTTAACACATAAACAGTAATACAGCGCTACCAATTTCCCTCACATAGCTGTACATACTTAGAAGAATATTAAAAGTATTTTTTTAAAGACAAGTAGACTTTCTTATCTTTATTTCACCATTCTTGCAGACGTTTTTGTTGAAAAATCATACCTTTCGTTTCTTAGTGACCCTCAATCATGAAAGATGGTGGTCATGGGATTTTATGGCTTTCTTTGTTTTCCTGTTCTGTTTTTGCTGTTGACATCGGGAGGGGACTTAATCTTGCCCTGGGGAGTCACAAAAAAGTTTTTGTTTCGATATTTACAGCAAATGACAGAATAAGAGGTGATTTTGGGGTGGTATTAAAGAATGTTGACGAATAAAGGTTTTAAGGAGTTTTATCTTTTTGATAAATATATTTTTTTGTTTCTCGGTTTTTTTTATGGTAGTGAGCAAGCATGTTTCGTGTTCTTAGTACATTTCACAAGTTTTGTTTTGTCAGCTTACAACCTGAGTTTTTTTAGCTACTGTAAAGGTAGTTCCGGATATTATTCAGATTTGTACACAGTGTGAATTTAAAGATTTAACAGTAAATTTTAATGTGTGATATCTTAATAGAAATAGACGCATGTTAGATATTTTTAAAAAAATCAAATGTTTGGAAATGACTTTAATGACGTTCCGCGTCTAAATAATTGTAGTTAGGACTGTTGATGTAATAGATTTGATCTGAAGAAATAGTGCTAGTCTTTGATATTTATTGGATGAGTATACATCTTTTGTATCAGAGGTAACACAGTAAGGTAAAGTTACAAAGGTAATAATAAATAACTACGGTGTACGTCTCGTACGCCAGAGCGTTCCCGGTTACCAGTCTTATTAAAATATTTCCTTTGAGAGAGTTGGTTTTGATCGTTAAAACTTAATTGGTTGGATTTAATCATTGTCTAGTTCCATGCAAAATTACCCTTTCTGTAATGTAAGATATGTATGTAAAAAGAGATTATCAGTAAAGTTTTTTTTTACCTTTAAATGAGCAGAATAGCCCATCTACATTATTGAAACTAAAAATTGACTTGAAATTAAAAAAATATCAAATGATTTAACGTTTGTTTTATTTTGCGATTGTATTTAGAACAATTTATCAGTAAAAAAATCTTGGTTTTACGTATCAATACAGACTATAAAGAAGTTAACTTCGTAATTTGTTTGGCTATTTCCAAGCGGCAACTTGGCTAATTTTTTAATTTAATTTCCCCTGGTAACCCTTACGAACAACCAGAAACCTTTGATGTTTACTGACTCTTGAGAATGCAAAAATAATTAAAATTGTAACCGACATTTTAAATTTAAATAACATTAAATGGTAAAATTTACGATGCATTAAACATCCTAATTTCTGCGATTAATGATAAAACGCACTGTTCATTAAAATATACTTCTAAATTAAAACACATCTCATAAATGGCAAAGTAAATCACAAGTATAATATGCTCCTATTTTAATAAATTATTAAATAAATGACATTAAGAAAAACTAAATTTGCATATGAGCATTTAGTATGTACTCTTTCATCTAATTTACCTATACATCATTGCCATTTACACACAGGACTTTCTTAAGTGCAACGGAAACATAATACAATTTCCCTAACAGAATGTGTTTAAAATCCCATAAATCGTCGCGCACTTCTTTAAAAGCAGTTTTATGAGTATTCATAGGTTCTGCCACAAAACATTTTCCACATTGAACTAATAAAGAGATGCTTTTCAAAATTCCCAACTCGGAATCATAATTCATGCTGACGAACAAGAACTTGCCTCTAAGTGCTTTGGGGATTTTTTCTACCCTTTTAGAAAAGTATAGTTATTTTTTTCCCCTGCGAGTCGCAATAATAGTTTGAAAAAATTGTAAAGGAAAGTTCATTTATCGGGCACAATTTTGTTTTGGTAGGTATTTATCAAATATTAAAAAAAATGGGAGTGTTCCAGATGTGGTATAGCTTTTGTTTCCTTTTTCTCTGGACTGCGATTTTATTGGTTGCTTCGGTTTGTCTCTCAAAATTACCGATATAGATAAAAAGAAACTTTTCTTTCTATGCTATCTTTTTTTAACGAATGCTTTGAATAATCAAAAGAACAGAAAGAAGTAGGCATATTAAAAATTTAACAAGTAAATCTTAGAAAACTTCTTTTTGAATGCCGAAACAAAAGTAATTAGACAACAGATGAAAACAAACCGTTGGAGCTGTAGCCTCCCTCGACGTGAAACAACCGAACTGTGTTATTGTAATAAATATTAAAATATGTAAACTATCACATTTTACACAAGATGCAATTAAAATGGGTAATTTCAGAATATTTTTCATGTTGTATTTAGAATGTGCTTAAATAAAATAACGCTTTTTAATGAGGTATTTTTAAATAGAATATATTAGTTCAAAATAATTTCCACTGTTCTAGTATATATTAAGAATTTCGTTGCACGGGAATACATTGGTGAATATTTTACTAACTTGTGACAAATCAAATTTCAAAATTCTGAATTAACACATGACAACTACATAGCTCAATATTTTTTAACAGTGAAATAATGCTGATATATAAGGCCCGGCTCCACTATTGATGTTTTTGCCCAATTGAATTTATTATTGGTAGGAAAAAACTTTTTTACGAAGATAGGTGCGCTTTCTTGGATTACACTATATATAACCATAGGCTCTTACTTCAATTAGTATTTTAATAATTACTTGAATAGAAATCAGTCGTGTCAGTTAGACTCTTCTCAAATCAGAAAATTGACATAACGACCCGTGTTAGCGCCATAAACTAGACTGCTTTTGAACGTCTGTTGATGGTTCGCTTAACGATGGCCAATAATTAATGAAGTGTTGAAAATGAAAAATCGAAGAACAAAATTGCATTGATGAAGCTCACGGGAACGATGACTGGAGCTCTTATTTATTTTTTTGGTAAAAAAAAAAGTTGCCTTTGGCTTTTTGGATAAGATACCTAGCGTGCATGAGAGCTTAATTTAGTAACATTTTACCCAAGATGCAATTAAAAATTGGTAATTTTGTAATATTTTTTTATTCATGTTGTATTTATAATGTGCTTAAATAAAACAACGTATTTTTAATGAGGAATTTTTTAAATAGAATATAGTAGTTTAAATTAATGTTTACTATTCTTGTATATTTTTCGTTGAGCGGAAATATATTGGGGACTATTTTATAACTTGTGACAATTAAATTTCAAAATTCTGAATTAACACATAACTTCATCGCATTAATATATTTTAATAATTTTAAATACCATTTGCAAATCGGTAGGTTCATATGAAAATTCGGTATAAAATGAAATGCCAAAGAAGCTGGTATTCAACGATTTGCAAGTCAGTAGGTTAGGATAGAAATTCGGTATAAAATGATATGCAAAAGTAGCTGGTATTTAAGAACAAGTTGATTGCTTTACAAAAATTTCACATGTACTTGCCGTGCAATATTATTACATCAGTAATAACATTCCAAAACAAATGTTAGTTTAATACCATTAGCATTTACAACCAATACCATTATTCCTGCAATACAATACTGAAATTGTGTTATTAACCTAAAATTACAAACTCAGCACAGACTTGTGCAAACTCTCTATAGCATTTAATCAAAACCATCCATTGACCTAATGTGTTTCCTAATTCGCAATTCATGTACGGAAATTAACTTTAATTAACACAAGATCGAACGCCGAAGGAATATTAATTTTGGTAATCTTGGGGGGCAGGGAGGAAGGCGATCGTTATTCAACGGAAGCTAACTGTAACCCCGATGTGTTGAAGATTACGGTTATTATTAGTGGTGTGTCTGTGTGGAAATCCGATTATTGTTGAAGGGTTCACAGTGTTAGTGTTTGCGATAGAATTGAAATTTAATTCCGTATTTATGTGTCAATAGACATTTTTTTCTTTGATAATTAGCTTTGCTTAAACTTCGATGTGTAAGGAAAACTGAAAGTTATGTGTAATTAAATCTTTATCATTTTAAAATTTAATCTTTCTCATTTACAGATCAAAGGTGAGATTTAATAAAACAGCTTCGTCAACCATTGTGTCATTAACTTTCGCAGGTGGGATAGCTTCTAGTTTAAGGTTCATTACAAATTTCATTGAAATGTTACGTGAATAGACATATACGCGTGTTTAACATTTATAAATATAAGAAGTTTAAAATTCATTTTTTTTTAATTTTGAAACTTGCGGATAAATGAAAGGCTTTTGTTTTCAAGTAATCGTTTGAAAGTTAAAATACTGTGTGCAAAAGCGTTAATCAAACGAAAATTGTTGTTGGTTGTTTTTCACCTTTTATACATCAACGGATGGATTGCTGCAATAAAAAGCTTGAAATGGACACTAAATCAGACATAAATTAACATTCTGTTCAACCAATCACTGTGATGAGGTGAACTCTCTCTTTTCTAAGCATTAATTACGCTATTCTTACGTAGTTAAAAATATGCCTGGTTAAATAAAGCTTCATTGAATGTTTGACATCCTTCTTGTGTGTAATTATAAAGTTACTTTTAGAGTGCTTCTTCACTTCTTATCATTAATAATTTGATGCAAAAAGCTTACTATTTAACTCACATCGTACAATTCACAATAAAATATATTAGTTATTTCAAAAGAAATTCTATTAAAGTAATTTTTAAAGCATTTCATGTTGTAAATTACATTTTTAGTGCTAAATACTTCTCAAAATCTTTTTTTCTTACAACATTAACAATTTACATTCCTACCGGAATTCGTAATTTACTTAAAGTAGTGCTTTAAAAGAAGTATTTTTGAAATGCCAAAAGTTGTCTAAGTGAGCAATTGTTTTCATTAAAATAATTTTTTGTCTTTTTTTTGGGGTTGGCTTACATTGAGTAACGCCATGACTGCGTGGAAAAACGGCATTTCTGGCGTGTTAACTCAGTGGGAGAAGGGTCACTTTTTCACGCACAGCGTGAATAAATTAAGCAACAGATTTTTTTTTTTGTCTTGAAATGTTTTTGTGAAAAAGAAAAACCGGTTATATAGCATTTTATGAAATAAATTTTTCAAATAGTGCTTTGACAAAAGATTAATGTGAAACAAAGAACCGTAACATGATAGATACCGACCATGTCACTAAAAACCAGTGGTTACAAGCATACTGATATAAAACTTTCGGTATCGTAGAAGGTATATAATTAAAATCGTTTTTTGTAGTTCGAAAGGTCCTAAGTTGGGATAAACAAATACTTATTAATCTAAATAGGTTGTTTTTTTAATGTTAATTCGGTAAAATGATCTGCAAAAGTTTTTTTAAAAAATATTTCAATAACATGAAAGCTTTTACCTAAAGCAATACAATTTTAAACTACATTTGAGTAAATATATTGATGTTTTAGAGGGTTTTTTATGATAAATGTTTTTGCTATCTTTAATTTTCCTACGCATGGACTCTGCGCACCAATAGAGAAAAGCACCAAGGAAATATTTTAATATTATTCCCCATAAAACTGCAGTTTAAGAGTGTTTGCATTTTTTTACTATTTGTTTTAAAGATTTTACAATTTCATAAATCCTTAGTATTTTAAAAGCATTTACCATCAATTTTATTTTCTTAATGTTCATATACTATTTTGGTTATTTATTTTTATTTCGATTATTTTCTTACATACTAGAACACGAAAAATATTGTTTACTAAGAATGAAATTCTACACTTTTAATGCATATTGTCGAAACAAATATATGGTTCTTCTGTAACATTTTACAAAAATACTTGAAAACTTTTAAATGTTCCATTGCATAAGTTACTCTATTTCTTCAGACGATTCATATATTTGAGTAAAGATCAGAAAGGGAAAATCGGCTGATATATATTCCTTTCTCGGGGGTAAAAATGAGATTCGTTTATCGGTTCTTTTAGATTATTGTTATCTGTAGCCATAGCAACCAAGTCAGTAAAAAATCGAGTTGAAACAAAATCGTCTCCCTGGTTGGGGATTGGAGTAAAATGTTGGTAAGTTTTTGCGAGATTTTTCTAACAACAATTATAAAAAAATTGTGTTAACTTTTATGGAAGTTTTAGTAGAGAAATACGAGATTTCTTTTCTACGTATAATTGGATATAAGTTTCTTGATATCATGTTCTAATTTTAAGTCCTACAGTTTATGACTTATTACTAATTTTACTAATTTTATTAGCTTTTTAAATTAGATATACTGACTTGATTTTTAACAGATTATTTAACGATTAAAGATGTTAAGAGACTTTCTTAGTATAACAAGATTGAATTTCAATTTAAAATAGGAGTATTAATTGAACTAATACATTGTTTCGCGAAAAAGATGGCTAGAAAAAGATCCATTTATTTAAATTAATAAAATAAAAAAACGATTAATAATTAAAAATGATTTTAGCAAAAGTTGTTGCTTTTAAAAAGTATTTAAGAGCAATTTTAGTAAATATTTTAGTTTGATAGAAAAAAATTACACCATGCTCTTGTGAATGCTTTTTCTTCTAAATAAAATCTACTAATATTTGTAACTCAAAGAGAGCGTACATTTTCCTTAAAAATTGGAAAAAATAAATAAAGTCAGAAAATAAAAATTAGATTTATATCAAACAAAGATTCGAATATTTTGAAAAAAAATTCAGAAACACAAATATGAAAAATAATGTGTATTCAATACCTTTGTTCAAATACGTTAGATAAAGAAATAATCATCAAGAAGAAAAAAAAAATACCAGTAGATTCACTTCGCTCTTTTTTCTTTCATTTTTTTTTATCCTTTTCATTTCTCCTGGAACAATTAGTGTGAAATAAATGCCAAATAGCCCGCTGGGTCAATACATTAACTCAATCATTAGGGGTAAGACAATGCTGATAGAATAAGATTTAATTCTCTTTTTTTAATACATTTCAGAATTTTTCGTTTTTTTCGAGCATAAAAAATGTCTCAAGGTATTCATTTCGCCGTAACGCTGATTGATAAAAGGACCTTTAATGTGCCTTTAGAGTTGATACTTTTATTTGCACGTTAAACAATTTTTTTTTAAATGTCTGCAGCACAAATATTTCTATCAACTTTTTTTAATATTTGTTTTTGTACGACAACTAATAAATAGAAGTCTGTTTGAATAGCAAAATTATATTTATTTTCAAAAGAATATTTTAATGAAATTTTAGAAGTTCCTATTCATTCGAAATATATTTTTATTGAATATTCTATATTAGGTTTTTAAATATGTTCGTACTTACACTCATTAAAAGCTATTAAATCATTAAAATAATAATAAATATCACAAAATAAAAAAATTTTGCAATACGTTAAGCCTTAAGCAAAACTAATAGTAAAAATAAATAACACTGAATAACAAAAACGCTTTTGGTAAATTGTCTCATTTTATATGGAGCTTTCAGTTTCAGGAATATTATATTATCAACTCGAGAGCTTTCGTGAAACAAATTACTACTCTCTCGTAATGGTAACATATGGATACTGTAATGATATGTTTGATGCACATAATGAGGACGGAATATTAAACCTTTTGCAATTTCCACTTTAATATACGGCAACGCAACGGCTCTGCTCGAGCTACACCCCAACTGGTTGAAACCGCTCCTTCCACTGGCTAAATTGCAACCGCCTCTTGGCTCAACACTGCAGTGATTAGAATTAATATAATCGGAGTATTTAACTTCGTAGTTGTGTAGCCACGTTAATACGAACAATTTGTATACGACATTTTTGCCTCAAAAGTGTTTAACTCTTAGTTGAAACTAATAAACAGGTTCTTTTGTATTAAAAAAATATCATCTGTACAGAAAATAAACTCGGAATTGAATGTTTATAATATTTTTTTTTAAATTTTAATGTCGAACTTAAACATTTCTTAATTAACTTTTTTTAATTCAAATAAATTATTATGTTATGATTTCGTTTGTTTTGAATGTCTTATTTAGATATTAAAGTTTTTCAAAATTTATCAGAACAACTTAAAATTTTCTATTCGATTGTTTAATTAGTTAAATGTAAACTAATTTATATCTGCTAAAACTTAATATATTTGTTAGAAACGCTTGCATTCTAAAGCAATAGCTATATGAATAGTGGTTACGACCCTTGCTTGCCAAGTGAGTGGGCCCGTGTTCGAATCAAGGGGAAGGCATGGATATTTGTGTTGTCCTGAGAACATGCGGAGAACATGCTCGTTAAATATGTGGGTCCGAAACTCTTGAGGTCGGGCATTGCGCAGTTTACCATGGGTTCATGTTGTCTGGAGAAAATTGCCCCTCCCCTCCAGCGACATGCCTAAATTGAGGAGGTGGCGCCATCTCGGAGTAGAAGTCAGACATCCCCATAATTGTGCCAACGGATGCCACTGCAACGGAGGCACACGACAACAACAACATACAATATTATAGTAAGTTTTCCACAGGCCTAATATTGAACATGATCCGTTAAGGATAATGAACTGTATGCTTGATGAAGCAACGTGTATTATAAATCTTCGTTCAGTCGGTTTTGTAATAGGGGAGACAGGGGCTAGTTTACTCATGGGGTACGCTTTCCACCAGGCCTTATATTGGAAATGAGCCATTAGGAGGAGCCAACTGTCTGCTTGGCTTATGAAGCATCACAGCCAATGTCATAAATATTTAATATTATAACATACTAGAAAAAAATCTTTCAAAATATAAAAGAATTCACCAAAAATAAATTACGTATTATTAATGCTATATGAATATGATATGAATAAAGAACAATTAATGCTTAATAATTCTTCTATGAAAATGTTTTATTTTGTAATGCTTCAAAAGTTACATTAAATTAAAAATATTATTTTAAATAAAAATAGTTTTAACTTGCTGACCTGCATACTTTTTAAGGATTTATTTTTCATAAAGTAACTTTTTTATTTTTAAGTGCTAATGTGTTACGAAACATACTTATTCGTTTATTTTGCCTGACTTTCCCCTAAAAACTAGATACGCATACTAACGTATTTATTTTAACTATTATGCAGTAATAGTTTAGTTTTGAGCTTCTGAACATTTCAGAGGATAAAAATATGTTAAAATAAATATAATTTTGAAAATAAAAATAAATATATAACATTTGATGCATGTAGGATTATTTTAAATTTCAATTTCTATTTCAACTGTTTGAGATCAAACAAACATGTCACATTATTATGTTTACCGACAATATTTTTTCCTAAAAAAATGTGAATCGAAAAATACATTTCTCTCCGTATATTTTCCTATCTCGAGAGAAAACTGAGATTCACAACCATTTGATGCGAACATTTATCAAAGTACACGATGCATGTGCCTGACCAAAAATAAATTGCTGTAAAAATGCAGATGATATATCAAAATACCGACGGTAAAAAGGGATCAACCAAATTCTCTTTGAAAATCTTTGCATTTTTTAGTTTACTTTATATTATTTTTGGGAGCCTAGTGTTGGGATACCAGAAAAAAATAGAAATCCACCGTTCAGTAGTAACTCTTTCGAATATTCCGCTGAAAAATATCTTTCTAAAATATCCTTCACATAGCTTTAATAAAGATCTCTCAAGTAAAAGCTTTTCTGAGAGCCTATAAAATATTCATCCGTATTGGGTGGGGTTTGGAAGTACTGATGCTAAACGCTAAGAAAATTGCCTCGCAGAAAATGAAAAGCGTTAGAATTGGTATTAATAATCTTTATAATATGACTATATTGCTAGAAAGTAAGTTTATACTACAACTTCTTATGAATTGAAATATTATTTAGACTCATGTTCCTGCAACTTTTTTTTCAACAATAGGATTATGGAGAAATATACTTATTATATTTCTATATCATCATATTATAATTGGATAATTTTTTAAGTGTTGATATATCGACAATAAATTACCTTGAATATTAAATATTACCACTAAACCTTAAAGCAATGGGAAAAAGACAATCGTTACATAGAAACGAAATTTCTTTTTATAATAAATTAACTAATTTATAAACTCATTACTACAATTGCAAACATAGTCTCTGTTATTTTATTTAACGAAGACTTTCTTGCTATTTTTAATACTAAAAGTACTGTTAAAACGTTATCACCCATAGAACAAAACTATGACTGATTTAGAAGCCACAATCCTTTAAGAATAACATGACCATTTAAATTCGATTTTTAATCTTCTAGTAAGTCTTAAATTGAACTTGAAATCATCGTTTAGTTAGTGACTTTATAACCCAGGACGATACATTTTCATAAAATTACAAAAAACTATTGATGGGGAAAAAACACTATATACGTTTTCGGAAAATATACAAACTAATTAACCACAAATAGTTCCAAAAAGAAGTATTTATTTGAAACGGCCTTTTTAATGATGTTGAATGTTTTAAAAGTATGCAAATTATCCGGGACATGATTTGTCCTTATTACAGAGTATGACTTCTATACCGAATAGAAATAATGAGTTTATTGACTTAAACTTTTTTTAGTGACTGACAGTTAACTTGATTTTAAATGATGTACTGAGGGTGTGTGCCACTGAACGATCTTCAACCACTCAATGAATCCATGCACACATTTAAAGGTAATTATATACTTTATGGGATATTTTTGATAACTATAAAACCTAAAAAGTTCTATAAGATAACCCTAGCAAACATATTTTCATCTAAAATCTTATAGGATGTCCGACTGGTGATATAAACTACTTTATAAAATATGAGGTCCCTAGCTCTTTTAGTTCGAGCTGTGAAGTGATTTCAGACAGACGGACCAATGTCCAAAACCCTTTTTCCCAATCAGCACAATGCAAAACGTGTAGAATACATAAAGAAACTGTTACAGATTTTCGAACATATTGTAATACTTGCTTTAGTTAATATTTTAGTATAGCAATTTAAGAGCTAAAAAAGGAGAAATATCATTTGTAAACATGTTTTAAAATTAAATCGAGTTGAGTTATTCTGATAAATCTTTAAGTTAAATAAAGATTTAAAATGAATATAATTAAAAAACCCTAATAATTTTCAAATTAAAATATTTCCAATTAAACCTGTGCCAAAAATTAATTTTAAACTGCTATTTCACAAAAACAAATAGTTCATAATGGTTCTATATTTGGTCTGAAAAGTCGCCTTAAAAATCATAAATATAATACCGACACAGAAAGCTTTAATATAACATTACTGCTTTTCTGTTCCATTTTGCGTAGTTTGAATGTTCTTTTTTTTACATTTTGTAGTTCAAACGAAGATAGATTTCAGACAGACATACATACAAAAGTATATTAAACAATAGTATAGATGTAAGAACATACACAATAGTATAATTGAACTTAGTATTTTTTTAAAATTTTATTTTGATATTCTAGTTTATGCATTAATTGCAATTTATTTTTACTTTCCAGATATATCTGTTAGCGCGTTTGAATAAAAAGAGAAATATTATTTCAATCAATAGATAAATGTCTTTTTTCTTGTTTTAGGTGCTTAGTCAATATATAATAAACCCAATTTCATTGTCGATGTCCCAACATTTAAACTATTTCTGTCTGTGTTGGGGAAATTGATACAAGATTGAAGTTTCATCGCGTATCCTAGTATGTGGGCGAACTGTATATTTCCTTCGAAGCCCCTTTCCACACACTTAAAGAATCATTTCTGTATAATATTTTTCGGAATCTCATTGAAAATTCACTTTGTTATTCCGCAAGGGACCGCCTCTTTGTCCCCGAACAGGGATATTGGAAAAGCGGGGCAATATTTGGCAACAAATATTGTGAAATTCATGAGATGTGCCATCATATGAAATAGTTTGGGAGACGAAACAGCAATTTTTGATTTAACAAACGAGTTGAGAAATACCTGTACTCTTTTTGTCAAATGTATTTGTGGGCAACTGGGTCTGATTACTTGGCTCACGTTGAGTGAAATATAATACTTAAAAAAAGATAGTATCAACCTCAGAAACTTGAATTAAATGTATACTATAATTGTTTTTTCATCTAGTACAAAATTCCAAATCCCGTGTTTATAAAATAAAGAGTCGCAGCTTTTAACAGGTACTAAACTGCTAAAAAAGTTTATTGCATATTTTATTTCAATTTCATAGACATTGAAGAAAAGAATTATCACTGATAATTTTAAATAGAGTAGTTTTTTTTTAATATTTTGGTTAGTAAACACATTACTAAGATTGTTAAATTTATGTAACTATTTTATTGACATTCTACTCAATAACAAATAAATTACGTGTTCTGTTTAGTAAAATTTATGTATTTCAAATTTCATTAAATCCGTAATTCTTAGGTTTTAACAGATTATTTCAAAATATCAAATATAAAAACTTTTCTACGTACGTAGTTTTTCTAGCAGCATCAAAATTTTAAATGTAAATCTTTTAAGTATTTTCTAGGATATTTAATTTCAGCCCCGTTATTTTTCTTTTCAAAAATAAGAGTAAGAAAAAATCCCTTCAAAGAGCTACTTAAAAATACTTGGGCTAACTCGAATCCTCCATTAGCAAAAATTCTTTATCCGATTATTTTTTTCTCAACTAGTTTCAAATTTATTATTTTTAATGTACTGCGTATTTTCATTTCTTTGGTGAATTTCTATGCATGGAAAAAATTGTAAAAATAAGAAATCACTGATTTTGGAATGTTTTTATCACTATAATTCAATTTGCTTTGTTTTATTTTCTTTAAATTATTTTGTAAATACAACATTAAAGAATTTAAATTTAATAAACATTTAGTTTAAGTAAGATATACATTGTTTAACGCGTTACAAGTGATTCTTTGAAAATAAATAAAAAAAAACAGCATCTGGGAATGTAAAAAACTACTGTCTTATGCCTGAGACGTAATATTCTTTATTGATATAAACGGTTTGTATATTAGAATTTATTTAACATAACATATAATACGCATTTTCTAAATTAAATAGTGTGTTTCATGTATAATTTAACCCGAATGTTAGCATTTCGGAAAAATTTCATAAATAATATTCAAAATAAAACCTTTCTCCATATTTTAACCAATAAATAATGCATGATTTTGATTTAATGAAACGTAACTGTGGTACAAAAAGTAGAGATGGAAATATATGGCAATGTCTAAGGACAATATTAAAGTCATCCATGAAACCTTAGACACAATATTTGCGTACTTGTATATTTCCAAGTTAACTAATTGATACCATAAGACAAATGAAACATTAGCCATTACGAAAGCAGATTGGATGTTAGATAAAATATATATCTTACTTTTTATTCATTTCTTATAAAAATATATTTCAATACTGTATTTCAATATTAATTAGTTTGTCTAATTTTTTTCAGTTACTTCAATATATTTTTCTACATTTACACAGTACGCTTGTTACAAAGATAAATTCCTATTTGTGAGCTCTTAATTTGTTATTTTTTAAAGACATCTCTTACATTCCTTCCGCGCAATGAAGAGAAAGAATTCAATTAAGCACTAAGTCCAATATTTATTCTCCTTAAGGACAATGAAATTCTCGTAATTCTCCTATATTTCTACTAAGTAATTCGTTTATATCATTCCTAAAGATAGATTCGTTCAGATAAAAATTAATTGCTGCTATGTTTGCTGAGTTTTTAAGGATACTAAACATGAATTTTAGCTTTAACACTACGTAAAAAAAGTAAAAATCGGAAGCTTTAATAACGGGTATAGCTGTTCGTGTCTGTTACAATCACACTCATTATATTGTGTTTTTAAATTTGTAAACTAGCGTTTTTCGTGTTTTGTATTATTAACATTTTTATCCATGAATGCGTCTCTCTCCTAGAGATAGTAAAACCGTGCGCTATCGCCCACTATTGAAAGTGGGTGATAGCATGGTTTTACTATCTATATAGTCTCTCAAAGAGTATAAGTCTTCTTTCTCGTGTATTAATTAAAATAAAAGTGGTGATTTTTTAATAGAAAAATATAAAACTGGATTAAAAATCGTACGCTTTTGACTTATTCTGCTACATATTCGAGTACTCAAATATTCCAAGAAAGTTTTTTCGAGGAAGAAGTCATAATCATATAACAGTAATTTCTTAAATGAGAATTGTCAAAAAATGTTTTAATTTCCTTAAAATTTACAATTTTTGGTTCGAAGACATATATTTTCAGGCTTGTGTGCTTGGTCAGAGACCCGCTTTTAAACCTTCAATACAGCCATTTTTCTTGTACATTGCAGTTTTACTTGTTTTATTTTAAACTTTCCCTCAACCAAAAACCTGGAAAAAGATTAAAAATTGAGTGTTTGCTAGTTTTTTTTAATGTCCTAATGCTGAAATAACTAGGAACCTTTTTAGTTAACTAAAAATGTTAATGAAAAGAACTTGTTAACTCAAATTATAAATTTGAATTTTGAGTTGTAACAAGTGTTTTGTTAAACAATTTGACATTATTATTATTATTTTTAAATCTATAGCATTTTGTAAGATAATAACATATAATATTCATAAGTTCAGTAATATTCTTGCAAGATCCCTGTTGTTGCACCAGAAACTGTTCCCCTTACGTGCTTCCTTAGTTTAGGACAAATGGTTGAACCATACGTCTAGATTAATGACCATTTGAAGCCCTTTATAACCTTCCACGTCTAGTTTCCTCTGGTGTATGTAATTGCAGTGTAGAGCGATGACGAAGTGTAACAGAGACGAATATCTGCTAACAACTCCGGGACACTGATGATTGGGATTTCTAGATGAATTACGATTCGACAAGCATCTGAGTTTGCGAAATTCTCTCAAGAGGATCTATATAAATGTTGTTGTAGATAACGATTATGCAAAGGATTAACATTGTATACCAACCTCAATATAAATTAGCAAACACTACTGTAGAATTCCAATAGGTATGCTTAATAATATATTAAAATATTTTTAATGAATTGTAACATCTTATTTGTTAAACTACAAAACTGTCTATAAAATAATAAATATACGCAATATCTCGAAATTTGGGGAAGTATATCAAGAGGTGTCTTTTAAAACTTCTGGGTCACAATTAATATCACCGTGAAAAAAAAATAATTGGAAAGACTGACCTAATGGCTAGATGACTCTAATGACTTAATGGCTAAATTGGCTATACGGCTTTATAACTCTGCGCGCGTAAAACTGTAAAAATATGTAATGTTACCTTGTTATTGGAATTAACTGTACAAATACTCCGTTGTGAGCTTACCAAACTCAAATGATGAAAAGTTTCTTTTACAAACTACAGAAGTTGTACTAGAGTACACTGTTAAAAAAAACCTGAATTTTACGTGCATATTTCTGTGATTATTTTCGGGAATTTGCGGAAAGATTACGTTTCTTCAACAAACAGACGGTTTGTCTGAAATAAACTGCTTGTTTCCGTTTTCCTTAAACGCTTGACAAGCGAAAACGGAAAAACGCCGTATTTCTGCGTGCAGAATTTCACTTAAGACCCGTATTAACGTAATTTCTCCATATAACCTCGCACCCAACAGCTTTTAGCCTCGACACGTCCGCCGACCGACTCAGCCACCATATTTTTTGTTTGTTTGTTTTGACCACATCTGAAGCAAGAAAGATACAGTGGTGGAAATTGATTTATGAACTGGCAGTTTTTTAACAGTATTTCTTTATTAAATGCGTTTTTATCGATTTAAATTTCATACACTATACAGGCTTTGTATTATAAATTATATCCGTAAATAAAATTGTATATAATTTCGCAAAAAATTTATTTTGTTGATATTTTAGTTTTAGCATAGGGAAATTGATTTATGAACTTTTACATTCAATCTCAATTAATAATTACTAAAACTATTTTTTTTCGTTATTGCTTCCTTGATTTGTATTTTCATAGACAACACGAAACTTTGGGTCAAGCAATTTCCAGTTTATTGATTAAGTCCTTCTATTCCATAACCGATACACACTCCATTGACACCATACTCCATTTGAGTAAATTATTCATACCAATTGATCTCAGACATTATTCTTTGGGTTTAAGTCATGGCTATTGGCAGTATGATCTAAATGAACAACATTTTGTACATTAAACCAGTCTACCATTTCGTTTGAAATGTGGATACTTGCATTATCATGCATAAAAGTATAATCAAAAGTATACTTTTGCCACGCAAAAAGGAATCAAAGAATTTTTTTAGAACTAATCTGCAATAAAGTGATGTTTGTCAGCACTTTAGAAACAAAACCTTGTTTCTTCAATCATAAGATATCGTTGCCCAAACCATCAAACTTCCACCACTAACATTTCCGCCGAAGACAGATCTTGGTTATCTTCGAAGATCCTTTCAATAACAGTTTAAACCATCACGTCCATCCAAATTGAATTTTTTTTCATCAGCAAATTTCACTTTTTTCCCATTTCTCTCAATACACCCCCACCCAATCCATTTTCATGTAGTTATGACCATATTTTAATAGCCTGTTTTATGGTGAAGATGCAGCTTTAGACCAGCCTTCATTTTGGAACATTTCAAGTTCGACGACGATATTAATATTTGTCCTACTCTTCTGGGAGTTACAGGAAGTGATAGTTCATAACAAATTCGCCCTGTAATGCACAAATGCAGCCACAAATGGTAACTTTTTGGGATGCAAGTCCAATAATCGTGCTTTTGTGCCTCGTCCCACGAGGGTTACACCTTTTTTATTGATGGTTTTTGCCCCAGTCAGAATGATTATTCAAATATTTATGAATTATATTTATTGATCGTATAATTAATATGCTGATTTCTCTTACAGATTTATTACAATATTATATAAGGGTCATTTTTTACCTTTTTGGCTTCAGGCAGTCCCGCAAGCTTTCCTATTTAGTAAAATGGGAATAAAACAGACAAATTTCAACAAAGTAGGCCTTAATATTATTTATAGGCAATGATAGTAAGCTCCCGTGAAGTTCAAATTAAGAACTAGTTAAAATATTTGGTACCTGGGTTCAAAATAAATTTGAGTTCATAAATCAATTTCCACCATTTGACATGCTTAAAAACTAAAAATGGATATATTTTTATTTAATATCATTTTTTGAAAAAAATTATGTGTGAAAATCCTTTATCATACTCTGAATATACAAGACACAAAGTTCGAATTGTGAGCACTTAATACAAAGCGATATCTGGTGAAAAGAATGTTAGTTCATAAATCAATTTCCACCACTGTAAATATACAGGTATGTTCATTTCTTTTACTAAAATAAGATTTTATTTTAAGATTATATTTTTTCTATCTTTCTTTTCTATATATAGAATCCACAGTTGTCTCTTTCTTATTTGTTTCTGTAATCTCTATAGTCCTATAATTGACCGTGGGATGATTCCTGAAATTAATAATTCCGTTTATTTACCAACACGCTTAACTAAGTAAATTTAATTTAAAAGTTTGAAAAAGCTGTCAAATGTATGAAATAAAAAATGTTCACCTACAAACAAGTGCACATTATTAAAAAATAATAATGAAATGATTTGAAATTATTACATTTAAATTCGATTGAAAAGCAATTGCCTACGTGTAGCTCTAGTGCGACGATATTCAAAACCTAACCTCGATTGAAAAGCGCGGTTACGCTATCGCTATCAGCACAGCATGGTTTATTTTAAAAACTATGCAAGTATATATAACGTAAACTTTCTCTTTAATATATAATACTCTTTTGTTGAATTTAGCGAATCAATTAGTGATTACGGATGTCTGCAGATCACATGCTTTGATACGATTCAGATGTTACATACACTATTTTCAATGCTCTTTGTTTTGAAAAATCTGCACTAAGAAAAACACAATTTCCAATTAAATGCAAATTTTCTAACGAATTCAAAATTTAGGAATTGCAAGTATCCGCAGAACGCTATTTTAGTGTTCATTTAGATATAGCTGCTAAGTGATATCTCATTTTCGGCCCACCGTCTACAACTACAGCAATAGTTACTAGCTTTTACTAGAATACTAATTATAAGATTGCATTTTATTACTAAATACTATTATAAAATTTTATTTTATTACTAAATACTATTATAAAATTTTATTTTATTACTTAATACTATTATAAAATTGTATTTTAAATTTTGATATACATTATTCAAGAACACTTCTGTTCTGTTTATACGCCCCACCTATTAAAAATATTTTCAAAGTTCCAATTCTCAACTGTATTGTAAGATATTTATAAATCAATTCATTAAAGGTACTCTGAGATTCATGCCTTGTCTTCCCCCTCCCCTTCTTCACAAAAAGAGAAAAAACGTTTTCAACTCTGATATTAAATTATTACGGTGCAGATACTATGGAAGACTTGCTCGAAAAAAAGCCTATATTTGACAATTTTTTTAATTTTAGAAGGCTTAAGAAGATTTTGTCTGATTAACGCCTGATTACCACTTGCTTCTTTACATTAGATCTATTTATTCAAAATTGGATTTGTATATAGTATTAATACATTATTTTTTAGGTGCTTGTTTATCATAAATCTCCAAAGAGGGTCGAAAGTTCAGAAAGAGAAGAAAATTAAATCTGTAGTTCCTGTACAATTTTTTTTAATCAGTTGATGATTTGAAATACCATAACAGTCTTTTTCAATTATGAAAGAAAAATAAAACATGATTATATTCTGCAATTCTTTTGTTATTCACATATTGTTAAATTGTATCAGTGGTGTATCCAGGGGGGGGGGGGGATAATAACTCTCGTCCTCATATACTAAAAACTTTTGTTGTTTTTTTACTATCAGCTACTGTACAAGTTCATGTATGCATTGCACAAATGCAGACACTTAAACATTTATTGTTTTTGACTACAAAGGTTACTGTCTTAAAGAGTCTCTCTGTTTTGGTTGCTAGTATATATGGTTGAAGTAATTCATGTTGACTAATAGGAGACGAGACTAATTCACTTAATAAGTTATGTTTATTTCAACAGCATGGCATGGTCACTGTTTCTAAGCGCCAGCGCTCAGCACAACTGGGGTTTATATACTAAAAGCCCTCTGGCGATCGAATCCGGTCACACTTTGTGTTGCCAGACCCAATCGCCACAGAGTATCCCCCCAGTGACCAAACGCGGGAACGACATACATAGTTTACATGATAATACAAATAATAATGAAAATTAACTATCTATTAACTAATAATAATGCAATTTAAGAAATTAGTTATCCTTTTAACAAATATAATTCACTAACTAATTATGGTCGATAGATGTTTTGGAAAATGCACACGTCTGCCTGATCTGGTAACAATAACTCTATCTTGACTCGAATCTCCCGGCAGAGTGTCCTTATTTGAGGGAATGTTTTTATCAGTTAGTTGCACTGCATCGTCCGACATCAAGTATGCAGGTTTTACTCTGTCAATTGACACTGTAGACTTTTTACCGTTAAGTTCTATGCACACTGTCTTGTTCGAACGTTTCACAATTTTATGTGGTCCCGTGTAAGGCTGTCGCAAAGGTGGTCTGACACAATCCACCCTTAGGAACACATGAGTGCAAGTTTTAAGAGACGGATTCACATATGTCCTCACTGAACCATGAGCAGATGTCGCCACAGGGTTGAGATTACGCATAGCTGTCCGCAGTTGATTCACAAATTCTTCATTGCCAAACTGAATCTTGGAATTATCGATCATATCACAGGGCAATTTCAGAGTCATACCATACACCATTTCTGCACAAGAAGCACCGATATCTCCCTTGACCGCTGTGCGTATTCCCAGTAGGACAATTGGAAGGATATCTGTCCATCTGGAACTTTCGTGTGCCTTGATGGAGGATTTCAGATGTCGATGGAATCTTTCCACCAATCCATTGGCAATCGGATGGTAGGCAGTCGTCTGTATTCTGTTGGTCCCGAGCATGTTGGAGAACTCCCTGTACAGTGATGATCGCATCTGTGATCCCTGGTCGGTCGTAATCACCGCAGGACACCCAAATCGCGAGATCCAGCCGCTGAAAACTGCTTGGCAAATCGTAGTGGCTTTCATGTCCCCTATCGGAAAGGCTTCTGGCCATCGGGTAAACCTATCCACCATAGTTAACAGGTATCTGTATCCGTCACAAGGTGGCAGTGGACCCACAATATCAAGATGAACGTGTGAAAATCTCGCATCTGGCAAGGAGAATGTACCCAACGGTGCTCTTGTGTGCCTTTGTATCTTAGATCTTTGGCACGGCTCGCAGCACCTTGTCCATTCTGCTATTTGACGTTTCATATCCGGCCACACGTATCTTGAACATATCAGCTTAGTCGTTGCTGCGATTCCAGGATGCGAAATATTATGCAGATGCTCGTACACCAATCTACGATAAGCTGCTGGTACAAACGGCCGAGATACACCAGTTGAGGTATCACACCACACATCGGAGCACGATAACTGACAAGGTCTACACTCCAATTTAAGTGATGTAGAACTGTTTCCTTGCAACAATTTTTGCAATTCTGGGTCATCCTTTTGACAAGCCGCTAACTCATCTAATTTTAGAAATTCAGATTTGGTAATAGAGCTTACTTCTATCCTAGAAAGCGCATCGGCGACCACGTTTTCCGAACCTCGCACATGCCTAATATCAGTCGAGTATTGCGATATATAGTCCAAATGGCGCAATTGCCTTGGGGAACATTTATCGGGGTTTTGTTTAAATGCGTATATTAAGGGTTTTTGGTCTGTAAATATTTGGAACTCTCGTCCTTCCAACATATGTTTAAATTTCCTGATCGACGAATATATGGCAAACAATTCTCTGTCATAAGTCGACCATTTCAATTGTGTTTTATTTAACTTCATTGAAAAGAAGGCGAGAGGTTCCCATTTACCTTCCGAATTTTGCATTAATGTGCCTCCTACGGCAAAGTCGGAAGCATCTACCCAAACGCTCAATTTTGCCCCCGGTATAGGATGTCTTAAGAGAGTTGCATGTGCGATAGATTGTTTGGCCTCCTGGAAGGCTTTTTCAGACTTTTCGTCCCATTGTAATTGCTCAGTAGTTTTTCGTTTGGCAGCTTTCCGCCCTTCTAAAAACTTAACCAAAGGAGCAAGAATATGGGCCGCTTTGGGTACGAATCGTCGGTAGAAATTGAACAGGCCTAAGAATTTTCTTAATTGGGTTAGTGTCTTAGGTTGAGGGTAATCAATGATACACTTAACCCTGTCGGAAAGTGGTTCTATTCCCTCCCCAGAAAGTTTAAAACCCAAAAACTCAATTTCAGTTTTGCCAAAACTACATTTGTCGACCCCGATGCAAAGTCCGTAATCCTCCAGTCGTTGGAACAAAGTCCTTAGATGCTCCAGGTGCTGATCCGAATTCTTAGATGCAATCAAAATGTCATCTACAAAAGCGTATACCCCCGATAACCCACGAGTGACTTCATCTATAAAACGTTGGAACGTTGAAGCCGCGTTGCACAACCCGAATTGCATACGAGTGCTTTCGAAAAGCCCAAAGGGTGTGCAAATCGCAGTTTTGTGAATGTCATCCTCGTTAATAGGGATTTGGTGGTACGCCTTTACTAGATCTACATGACTAAATATTTTTGCACCATGTAGCTCAGCAGTAAAATCAGATATGCATGGGATTGGGTACTTTTCTTTAACCGTTTGTGCGTTTAAAGACCGAAAGTCTCCCACCGGTCTCCATTCCAAAGTTCCCTTTTTGGGGACCATGTGCAGTGGGGATGCATAATTACTTTTGGATGGTCTCATGTGCCCCAATGCCATCATATTCTGAAATTCTGCTCTGGCTATTTTTAACCTATCGGGAGCTAATCTCCTAGGCTTTGCCACAACCGGAGGACCTTTTGTGTTTATGAAATGCACTGTATTGTGCTTAACTGGTTGGTTCGGGTCTGGTAGTTTTGTGATCGAAGGAAAATTTGACAGTAATTTATAATAACTCGAATTTGAATTATTACACACAGTTTTTACTGAATGTATACCTGAGCTTTTAATTTGACCTTCAACTTGAAATTTTGTTTTGAGATCGACGAGACATTTGCTCCGAAGATCCGGTACCAACTCGAAATTGTGGAGGAAATCCGCTCCAATGATTGGTGTAGAAACGTTTGCAATTAGAAAGGTCCACAAAAAGTTTCTGTGCAATTTAAAATCCAGCGAAAGTGTTTGCTGTCCATAGACATTTATCACGGTAGAATTAGCCGCACTTAACGTTTGAACGGGTTTATTCCGTTTTTGGTAATTATTTGCAGGAATAACCGAAACGTCTGAACCTGTATCGACCAAAAATGAAACGTTAGTTTTCCGGTCCCGCACGAACAGGCGACGCGAAATGCCACTGGGCAAAGAATATGCCGCCTCTACTCTCTGCCGTGGGCGTTTCCCTTATAAGAACATGGTGAAACACATTTATCTTCCCTGCACTTACTACCAAATCGGCGATGATACCAACAAAAATCCCGGTTATTGGACATACTACGTCGGCGGTTCCGAAACCCGTTATTTCGAAACGGAGATCGACTTCTGCCAACTGCCAGTTGATCGACACGTTTATTCAATTTATTAATTTCGTCCAGAAGTCTTTCCTCGAACGAATTATTGGTTCCGCCGACAGAAAATATCCCAGCAGGTGTTGGGGTAACTTCTAAAATCCTATCCGCAATTTCCGCAGCCTTGTCCACGTTCAGATCAGACACGGCAGCCAAAATGGTCTGAACCGATGTGGGCATACGCTGCAAAAATAATTCCAGCATTACTTTTTCAGGAACCTTAAGGGTTTCGGCACGACGCTTCATGTCCCGCACCAACTCGGAGGGCTTTCGCGAGCCTAGTTCTTCAATGGAGAGCAGTTGCCGAATCTCCTGTTGAGCTGATTCGCTCGACCTGTTTATCAACTCTGTTTTTAAGACTCCGTATGGGTCTTGTTCATCAGGTTTCATCAACACGTCCCGAACTAGTGTCGCAATTTCCGGTGGTAAATGGGATACGATATAGTTGTATTTAGTCTTTGATTCCGTGATCGGTTTTGGGACAGATAGCTGAAATGTACTTTCGCACATTACGAACCACAAAGCTGGATCCGACCGATTGTAAACCGGAATCTGGACTGCGCTGACCTCGGCCATGTGCAAGGTTCAAAACGAATGCAGGAAAAAAAATGATTAAACTACTTCTATAACTTTAAAAACGTTTAACACTCCCAAAGGTTATACGCTATTCCAATATAAAACCAGACCATTAATCAAAGATTAGTATTAAAAATTGTTATTAAAAGAATTAAAAATATGAAAAATTATTATCAAAAATATTAGCATTAAACGTTATTCCAAAATAAACCCAGCAATAAACTAAGTTTTTATAGTAAACACTATTCCCCATTAATTTTGAACAACAATAGGAAACAGTTCTCTTATTCAGTGACGTGCTGCCGGAACATTCTTGAACTAGCTCGAACCACCATGTCAACACCAAATATCACAACACATTGCTGGCTTCATGGTATTTTTCATCGTGCTTCCAGTATAGTAGAACGAAGGGGCGTTTCCCCAATCTTGATCATAAACCAGAAGACACGTACGTCCGCAAAGTCACCATTATTTGGTTGCTAGTATATATGGTTGAAGTAATTCATGTTGACTAATAGGAGACGAGACTAATTCACTTAATAAGTTATGTTTATTTCAACAGCATGGCATGGTCACTGTTCCTAAGCGCCAGCGCTCAGCACAACTGGGGTTTATATACTAAAAGCCCTCTGGCGATCGAATCCGGTCACACTTTGTGTTGCCAGACCCAATCGCCACACTGTTAAGAGGTATTCTACCCCTAAGACACCCGACTCATTATCCCCTACCCATGATTTTGCCCTGGATATGCTAACTGTAAAGTACAATTCCATTTAAACGCAGAACAATTCTAAATATATGCATTGTAAAAAAATATGACAGAAAAATTATCAAAATTAGAAAAGTTCTTAAAATTTTTCTGCCATATTAAAATTGTTTTAAATATATGAAGAGCGGTAATTTTTAAATTTCAAAAATGTGAACAATGCCCTTTTTATTCAGATAATATACCAAATATGGTTACAAATTATCAAAGGATTAGAATGTATTAGTTTTGACTAGATTTAAGGTTAAAGTATGAAGACATTATATGCTTACGTTTTATATAACAAACAGGATGCATATTTAAATTTCCCTATGATTATATTTATAACACCATATATAAATGGATATATTTAGAATGATTGATGGTTAAATAGTATATAGAAACAAAATAGTATATAGAAACAAAAGTTTTCTGTATTTAAGAGAGAAAAGAAAATTAGAAATTCATGAAATTAACAGGAAACATCTAAATGAAAATTCATGAAATTAACAGAAAAAATCTAAAATGGAAAATCCTGAAATTAACGGAGAAATTCCGAAATTGAAGATCCTGAAATTAACGGAGAAATTCCGAAATGGAAGATCCTGAAATTAACGGAGAAATTCCGAAATGGAAGATCCTGAAATTAACGGAGAAATTCCAAAATGGAAGACCCTGAAATAAACGGAGAAATTCCGAAATGGAAGTTCCTGAAAATAACGGAAAAATTCCAAAACGGAAGATTCTGAAATTAACGGAAAAATCCCGGCAACTTGCTGCCAGTAGTTTTTCCGTTATTTCAGGGATTTTTTTCTAACAGTGTATTATATCTAAGTAAAAGCAGTTAAATTCCACTATATAATTGGAGGCAACATTGCGGTCTCTCTTTTTTTTTTTATCCTTTTGGGGGGTAAAATCTCACTCTTTTTGGGATGAAAACTTCCACCACAAAATGTAGGAAGTCAACCACTTTTCTAATACATCAAAAGTTTTGCCACCTTTTGGGTGCTCAAATAAGTTATTTTTGGTACATTTTTAAACGGTGAATACATAAAAGAAGACTATGAAAAAAATAATAAATATGACTCTTATTAATTAATAGAAAAACTACATGAATACAGCAGTTTCATCTTTTAAAAAATAAAATTCCACACACGTGACACAGTTTAAGCTGACGAATTTACCCTTTACAAAGCTTGCCTTACAAACATTTGCCTTTCCTAATGATCATGCCTTCCGGTATCTCATAACAATCAACTCGGTAAAAATAACATTAATCGCCCCATTTGCACCATAATGCTTTATTCAGTCTTTATTCAAAATTGGACTCCTTTTGGTTTTAGTTCTCTTATTTCGCTGCCTGAAACAATTATTCTCGTGTTAATTGGATAATAAAAGAGCGATTAGGAATACACCTACTAATGAACTCTTCATTTCAATTTCATAAAAAAACTATTCTTGATGAGATTTGTTTTGGTAATTACGAATAATTTGATGTATTTTTTTGTTTTATTTTATGCAAATGCTCATCTTTCTTAATAAAGGGTGTTTTTAATGTAGATTAATTAAACAAATTAAACCATTAAATGTTATATTATTTACTTGGCTTTTTTTGAGAAACTTGAGTTTTAATTCTGATTCCAATTTTTTCATCACATTATTATGTATAGTAAAAATTTAATTCGCTCAATACTAATTACTTTTCCTAACTTTGTGTTCTCAATTGATTAATTATTATTTTTTAAATATAAATATCTCAATTTCATATCAAGTTTTGAAATGAAAGTAATCTTTTTGAAACTAAATAAAATGATATTTTAGTTTTGTTACAAAAAGTTAATTAAATTAAAAAAAAATGAGTTGCACTAAAAACTCAGTAAACTTCCTTAGTCTCAAGTTAGGTCGTTTTTAATTAAAACTCCTTGTGTACTTTTTAGTTATTTCAAATTTAGTTTCTTTGTTTGCACCACTACCGTACCGTGCTGTGCCTATGATTTTATACTGTCGACAGCTGACACGCGATTCAAGTAAACGAGTTATGGCACGCCAGTGTGCAATAAAGAAACCTCCGTGTGTCCAAAACTGCCCATGATTTCAACGTTATGACAATACCTCCTGTTTCTTAAGATACCTTCTCTTAAGCAGCGCTACACGGGAAACGCGTAAATATAAACTATCGGCTTTTAAAGCCTAACTTCACTTGAGTCGCAGTTTAATAGCACAAAATATGTTCCGCCGCATTTAAATGCCCACTATTTCTTGTTTAGCTGTCCCTTTTGTTTTAATGGCTGACTACTAAAATGTCTAAAAGCCTTTATTGTGACTATCGTTAATGTTTTAGTTTAAATTGCAGTTAGAAGGGTAGAAAGCACTTTATATTTTTTTCTTGAATTTTCGGATAACGTGTATTGTAAAAGGAGACTTAATTAGGTGTTTACGTTTGTAGCTAAAAAAGAAAGGTATGGCGTTATTATTGTCAAAAAAACATAGTTAAATAACTCTCACAGCTCACATAATTTTTAAGAGAGTGTTATATTTGAATTTTATATTTCCAAATGTATCTGGTGAAACCAAAAAATATGTTTCATGTCTGCAACTTTGAAAGTTTTTTACTTCAATATAGTCGTAAAATTTAATCATTTTTAATGTAGTTCTCATAAAAACAATAGTAATATTTACTCGTCAAAAAATCATTAACAGTTTTCATATAAATAATGTCTTAAATATTTTCATAAATTGACCCCAATTTGTCAAAAAATTTATTTTGATGAACAACTTTTTAAATTTTTTTCTTAAATACTGTAACCACTTTAACAATTCAATTTATTGCTCCAAATTAAATAAATTAAAACAACTTCCAATCGAGATTGATTCTTATTTCATTAAAAGACAAATAGTTTATAAAGTTAAAAGACGAGTAAGAAGATACAATACCGCGGTAGAGTTTGGGAGACGAATTTCGAAAAACGGGAAAACTACTTAAACAGTAGGAATCTGAAACTATAGTAGGATATTAGAACCCTTTTTAACCTTTCCCAATAATTTTCCCGAAGTGAAAGCTTTATAGTCGAGTAATTAAAATAAAACTAAAGCTAATATTGATGCCCGTTTTACTTAAAATGAACAGAACATGGGGACATCTATTCGGAACTCGATTTGGTTTTATTTTAAAATGACTTTGAAGAAAAAATGGGTAGGTAGGTAGGTACATCTATATTCCGGCTTGAATGCTTGATAAGAGACCCGCTTATTAGCCTTCGACAAGTAAGACAGGCACAGAAAGAGTTTTACTGTCACAGAGAAAGGAAGTACACCCACGGCGAAGGCGGGAATCGAACCCGCACCCGTTACAGCGCGCAGACTGCTGGCCTGCGATGCTAACCATTCGCCATCTGGGCCCCAGAAAAATGGGTTTTGTGAATAAATGGTTGTAAAAATTGATGTTTGGAGGTGATTTTTCAGACTATTTATAGACAATGTAAGATAAAAGCAAATGTTAACCCTAGAAATACAAAAATATATTTTATGTTACTTTTAGACTACGAACGGAGTAAATACTTAAACCAAGGATTTTTTAATTTGTAAAATCATTCTGAAAACAGCATCTGACTCACTTAGTTTGATTTTTTTTGTTTTTCGTGTTGAAATAATTATAAGAAGCAATCTCTAATTTTTAGATAAGTTTGCGAAAATCCAATCGAAATAGTAGTCGATACACTAACTTGCTTAAACCTAGAAATGCGAACCTACCGTGTGGAAATATGTATGAACCATGGTCTGAAATTCTGGGGTTTATTATTCAAAGAAAAATTTGATGAAATTTTATTGTTTTGTTTAATGTATGGCATTGGGTAATATTCCTTTTTTCAAATTCGTTATTAATAGGTGATACATTAATTAATCATTTAAAACAAATCCGCAGTTTTGATGCTATTTTAAACTTAGTTGTTATTTTGGTATAATCTATAACTAAGATTATAATTTATAGATAATAATATAATTTATTGATATTAATGAAAACGCAAGGAAATATTTAATTAAATGTAAGGATTATATCAGTTAAAAAACATGTTGTGAACAAAATAAATAAAAAAAGGTTTACTTTTTATTTAATTTTAGAAAATATATCTTTCTATTTTGTATAATAAACATTATGTAGTTTTAATGATGTATTTTATCAAAGCCAAATTCTTTTCATACATAATAGTATCGAAATCACAGTTTATACAGAAGTTACTTTATTTTAATTTATGCAAGCTTGTATTAGTGAATCCTAATTTTTCAAAACTTTTCTTTCAGGCAATTGTCTCATTTAAAGGGAACTTTAGGTATTCTAATACTACAAAGAATATGATGCGTGGTGAATAAAAATCTGCAAATCATATACAAGTTAGTACTCCTTAATTGATATTTGTGTAAATTCCTAATTTGAAATATTTATGCTATCCCAAGCCCTTAATTTTAGAAATACAACCTTTGTCAAATTACTGTCGTCTTGAGCACAACAAGTTACAAATAATCTTGTTTTAAAGAAACTTATTTTAACGCTTCTAATATTTTACCTATGTAATGAGAGGGAACGGTTTGATTATGTTTGTAACAAAATATTTCCCTTAATTGTCTTTGTAAATCCCGAAGCTCGTCGGCAATAGCCTTTGCATAGCGCGTTTATTTAAAACAAACTAAAATATCCATTCCTTTATATACTGTTTTATTATTTAGCAGAAATATCATTCTAAACTTTTTAGTGATTTTAATTTCTTAGAATGAAAATTTTAGTAAAATTCTTTTGATAATAAAGCTAAAAGATAGACTGATAATACTTCTTAATAAATGCAAAAATTCTGAAAATTATCGTAAATGTCTTAAGACACTTATTAATATTAATTTTATTACATTTTACCCAACGTTATGGCTTTGAATATTTTACTAGTAATGATATATGTTTTGAAATGAACGAGATATATAAATGAATCGATAATAAATGAGAAGAGAAGCATGAGTAAATGAACAGAAAATTCGATAAATGTGCATCGGTCATGCAACAATGAGTTTTTTAAAACCGATATTAGTGCTGAATAAAAAAATATACCTATCAAATTCTTTTTAATAATGAATAGCTTCATGTCCCTATTTTAAAAGCATAATTGCTTTTTTAATAAAGAAAAATAATAAAAATATTATTTTTAGCTTATTTTAATTTACTACATTAGTTTTCTGATTAAAATCTTTTATACGAAACTTTTTAGAATGTTTGAGTTTGTGAGCAGAATTTATCGTAAGTTTTAATAGCTATTTTGCATAGCTATTCAAGTACAGAAAGTTTGAAATTATTATGGAATGCTAAATCTTTTGGAAAATATTTATTCCAGGTTATGAAAATATGGTTTACGGAAATTGCAATTTAATAAAACCGATTTGTAATTGGGGAAAAGCCGTAAAACTTATTCAGCAGACAGCTAGTGATTTTAAATAGTTATCAAATGAGATTGAAATTGAAAATTCTGAATATATATTGCAATTTTTGATAATTAGAAATGACGGCTTCTTGACTGTTTTTTAAAAAGAAAAATACATGTAAATTTAAAGGATTTTTTTTGTTTCATTAAAGTTTTATATTTATTTTAGTTGAATTAAACTTCCAAGAAGTTTACTAGAGCTATTAGTTACAGGGACCTAGTAACTTCTGATGTCAAATGCAGATACTATGTTCACAGATGGCACCTAATGCAACCGTATAACAATATATTTCACTTCATCAGGACGAAAGCGACACAGCAAATTTAACACCCCCCGGACCCGCAAACACGGCGTTATATATTGGTTAGATTTATTCTCGTGCACGATCTATTTACAGGATGACTAAGACTAAGGTAGAACCTGCAAAGACGTTTCATGTATATGTAGGAGCCAGTAGGAGCTTAAGTTAGATAGAAAAAATTAAAAATTATTAACGCAGACTGTTATTGATTACAGTGCTTACAACTTTAACGTTAAAATAACCTTAAATCAATTGAACTATATTGTAAAATCCATTACACGAAGGAACAGAAAAAATGATAAATTAAGCTATTTGTTTAACACTCTTTTCTGTACAAAAATGTAAAAAAAAATTATTTATGTTTCCATGAATATATAAAACTAAAATATATATACCTACTACATCCCCTATAGCAATCTCAGGCTACTTCGCCAAATCTATTATATGTACTTGGACCCTGGCCTTCTTCTTAACTTGGAGCATTGCTGACAAGCAGGTCTCGCAACTGCATTACCTTGTTAAGTCCATCTCTCGTATTCTGCCAGAGCACACTCGTGCAGTTAACGATTGCAACTGTTTTATTAGATTTAGAAGCTGGTTATCCCTCCTTCTTTCCTCCGAAAGACGAATTCTTGGTTCATGGGGATTTTTTCGCCAAGTTCAATCCGTCGCCAACATGTACATACCGCCAAAAGGAATACGTAGATCATTAGATTTTAATCTAGCTCACTATCTCAAGATAAAGTACCAGGTGCCCCTTATGTGGAAAAAGCAAATTAAGTACTTTCAATACTTGGTTAAATAAAGTATAAAATAAATAAAAAGCATGTAATTTTCAAATAATTCAAATATTTGTATATATATTTGGCACGTTATTCTTATGTACGGATATTCTTACACAAAAATCAGAAGTATGCATTTTGAAATAATCAAATATTCATAAATGAATTCATACATTTGAAAAAATCTATTAAAACTGACTTGACTCCAAACAGACAAATAACAGCCATTATTATAAATCAAATAACAAAAATTTTGATTATTTAATAACGTTCTGAATTTAACCTAGAATTTCTTATATCGTGAAATTTGTATTTATGAGAATTTTTAATCTCTCGGAGGCTCTGGCAACCATCTTATGTGGGATACCCAAGGCCAAGAAAAAAACAACATAATAATTTTTATTATTTGTATTCATTTATAATACTAGTGAACTAAGTTTGGTGTTTGCATTGTTAATCATTATTATCGATAAAAAAAGAACTTATGAGGCCGATAATTGTTTTGGTTTGCATTGCAACTCTATTTAAAAGCTGCGCTGTTAGTAATGAGTCAAATGAGTCAGACGACGAATGGGACGCTTGGCGAAACTCCACCGACAACTAGAAGTTTCCTCGCTGTATCACTCGATGAAGGTTTTACTGTACTTCGGTGTGTATCTCCAGGGAATTTTCTTTGAGTATCTCACTCCCAGTTGATTCTCATTGTAACTGAAGTGTTCTTTTGTTTGGAGATTTGTTCTTGTTAAAGAGTTGCAGTCGTTGATCTAAAATAAATAATGAAGTAACAGATGCTGTATGTTTGTCTTTCCAAATAAGAAGGTGTAGAGTGCAAATGTAATCATTTGTGCTTTGATGTGTTAGTTTCCAATTAATAATAGATATTTAAGTCAATATTTAGTAAAGTAACTTATTCCAATCAGCGTTTTTCTCTTAAAACATCTTTATCAAATTGTATCGAAACATATTTTTTTTGTCTGGGAATTCGTTAGTGATAAAGATATGAAATGCTGACCGAAGTAATCTAGCAATCATTTGTGATTATTTTTATAGAGGAAAAATTGAAGATACTTGAATTTAAATATTTACGTTGCTATCAGTTATGTTAATAAACATAATGAGACATACAAAGGAAATAAAATTGTTTTAAATTGTTTGTTTTTCGGGAAATTCTACTTCATTCAACTAAACTCCATATCAATATTAAAAATATAAATTAACAAACACATTACTTTAAGTTAAAATTTTTTAATGAAAAAAATTCATAAAAAAAACCTTATTCACTATGCGCAGTTCGACTTTATTGAACATCGTGCCTCAAGGAAAAAAATATCGAATTGGTTATTTAAATTTTTTATTAATATAAATATTTTTAAGAAAAAATAGATGAACGTGCGAATTATTTTAATCCAAAGAAAGCTTAAAAAATTCTTGGAATCGATTATAGAATTTAAAAATTTACTTCATGTTTTTTTTTCTACATTTAGATCAGTTAATTGTCCCTTCACCCTTATAAATAGAAAAATAACGGTGCTCTAAGTTCATTTGTATTAATTAATTTTTGGTATGCATTGATGATTACTTTTTTCTCAGTATTTAATATTGTTTTTGAAAATTATATTTTTTATGAAGTCAATATGAAAGGTAAAATTCCAGTAGGAGTTTTCAATTTCCTACAAATAAAAGAGATTTCATGCGTCCAACGCGTATATGTGAACTGACTTATTTTGCTTGTTAGAAAATTGCAGTTTCAATTATTAAAAATTTCAATTATGAAAATTACAGTTTCTTTTAACTCGATTTATATAGAACTGCTACTAAAATGGATAGATTGAATTTTAAGTTAAAATATTTTTTTCATTTACTTATGTGTGCAAAAAAATCAGACATATCAATAGAATATGAATAGTTATTGAAAACAGTCATAGGACTACAGTACATAGCTCCATTATATATATTTCAAATGCATGATAACATATGATTAAATAAATCCTGGAAAACTTTTCTGAGAATTTGTTCTTTTAAAGATATTCTTTTAGCTAGAGGGTTGAGTACAAAAAAAAAAAACCTGTTTTTTTAGAAAGTTTTCTAACACATTAGAAACTTTCCAAGTGACTAATTTTAATTATGTTTGCTGAAACAAATATTTCACTATGGATCTTCTTAAAGCTTTGTATATTCAATATTTAAACCATTTAATCATTCTACAGCCCCAATAACAACCAATCTATATTATATTAGAATACTTAAGACTCCGTACTTAATAATTCATGAAGTAATTAGAGGGTATTAACCCTCTCACGATCGCTAATTAAGGTTAATGGATAAGATTTTGGAGGCAAGTTTAGTTGGTTGTGCATGCGTTAAATCCTTTAAATAAGTTGATTAACGATCCTTATTGCAAGAGCTGAAAATGAACAAACCTTAAATTGGTATAAACTAGTGAATATTTGTTTTAAGTATTTTTGTAATTAAATAATTAAGAAATTGCAAAGTGCTTTTAAATGTTTCATATTAAAATTCGTTTTTTTACTTCAATTTATTTTATTGTCTAAAATAAGAAAAAAATGTCCATTTAAGACGCAAATAAGCAAATTATTATATATGGTATTAATTAAAATTCTAGGAATGGTATTAGTCTCAATGATGATAAAAGAAATACATATGTCTTTTTGATTTCAAACAGCTTTTGCGAGTGAATTAAAAAAATATTGAGCTTTCATAATGAGCAGATCTATGAAGCAAGTAGGTTTTTGTATATGTAAATGTTATCAATAACCGTTTCTGTACTATTTATACAGCTTAGAAAGAATCTCGCCTAACATGGTTCTTAGATAGTTTTGGTTTTAAAGCTAAAAATCAACCATTTTCAAATTTTCCTCGCCAGATTTACTTAATATTATTTAACGTTTGGTAAAACCTTTGAAGTTTGAAGAATAATGATGCATATTTTTCACTCTTAAAATGGAAGAGCAATTTATCACAACATCACTTAACAATATTATTTTGAATATTAAAAAATTATGAATATTTTTATAAAAAATAAATTCGTTATAGTTTTCTCAATAAAAAACTTTGAGTTGGCATAAATTTAAAATTTAAAAGTACTCCTTAATTAAGTGCAAATTTTTAATTTTCTAAATTTTCTAATAAAATTTTAGATGTAGCCACACACACACCTGATTTCTGGCATCAATATGACATATCCCATTTATTTTTGAGATGTGTGGTTCGTTTTGTAAAAGCGGGTGATGGACAAACATGCGTACATAGCTTTTATAAAAGCTTCCACTTTTTACATTCTAAACGTAACTTGAAATATTAGGGTTAACTTGTTTTTAAAATATTATTTTTGTGAATAAAGTTTAAAAGCAATAGTAGCGACTTGCACACAATTTGTTGAAAGAGCTGAAACTGAACTCTATTTCAAAAATATGGTTTTAGTAAATATAGTTTAAAATGGGGAGTCTTAAACATAAATGTTTAAAAGGGCTTCCTTTAGCATTTAACTACATTATCCCTTCTACATTCTGGCTTCCAGTGTTTGAAAGACCTGAAAGGTTTCCATCCAGAATATCTCCACCCGCCCCGCGCCATTTGATATGCTCTGAAATTAACTTCCTGCACCAGAGGAAGTCCCGAGGAGGAAAAGGGGACATAAAAGCGACTCGGGAGATAACAGGAGATGTGCTGGACTCGAACCGTTTCCCTTCTCGTATGTCTGGTCACGATCCTTTGCTATCAGTGCGACAGATATTCAATTAATATTTCATTGCTCGGTTTAATAGTCGGCATCTGCTTATCTTTTCGCATATCGTCAGGTGAAATGTGCTTGTAAGGTGAGTTGTAGGTAGGAGAGCCCGTTGAGCTTTTCTGCCTCAAACGATTTATGGAAAATCGGTAAATTGGTTAGTATAATTTTTTTTACATAAAATCAGAAAGAAAGAAACAATTTTCGTTACGAATCTCAGACATCGCCTACATTTTATTTTTTATAGTTTCCTAAGCCAGGATCGTTAATTTGTTTAAATGCAAAATATGATAATTCAGATTTAAATACGATCAGTTCTTAAATTATCCCATATAGAATAAGATGCTGTTTGTTATTATTAAATAACTGATAATTAGTTTCATAAAAGTAATAAACTAAAGTTTTTATTATTCTACGGTACATTGAATTTTCAAGTTTTAATTTAGGTTAGGTTATTTAAAACGTTTAACTTCCTTTTTGGCTGAAAAATAAGAAAAAAACCCGAAAAATTCTACTCAAATTTATCTTGCTCTCTTGCAAGGAAATTAAATACTAAATTTTAAAAAAATACTACTTGAATTGTAATGATTTTTTTTCGTTTATGAATGTAAGCAAAATTACTGTAGCCGAACCAAAATGCTTTTACTTCAATAACTAAATAAAATATAAAAAACCCAATTTTCTATACATTTTACGAATCAAATCATCAAGAGTCAGAAAACCCAAGCAATTTCAAGCTGAAACTACATCAAACAACGTTCAAATGGAAACCCAAAACCGACTTCCATCTTCAATTTTTTTGTGAGTTTTATTGTTCATTGGCCGCGAATTCAAAGTCGAAATATTTCTGACAATTATTATAAAATACGATGTTTGAGTAGGCACAGACAACTCCGAAAAGTTTCGATCTGTCCATGAGGAGAAATCATGGCTTGAGGCGGTGTCTAAAGCACAGGAGCAAATATTGTCTTCAAGCATTAATGTCAGAGGAACACTGGTTTTAAGGGACTGTACACATACTGCTGAAATGTGGATTTGATTTATCTATATATTAATAATTCATCATTGAGTTATTTAAATACATATAGAAGACATGGATAAATTGTTTATTTAATGCATTAAAGGAAGTAACTTTGGTAATATCTAAATAAGGATTATTTAAGCCTGTGTAAACATTATTTGATATCCAAGGAAAATGAAAACATTTAGAAAACAAATTCTTAAATAGGTTTGATATAGAATTTGAAGAGCTGCATTAAGATATTTTGAATGGCAATGTATAGATAAACGCTTATTTCCATAACATTAAATTGTATATGCAGATACAATTTACTTTAAAAAAAAAGTCATGGTTTTTGAACACTGTAATATTAAAGTGCACGTTTTGGAAAGTTTGGTTTCAACTTTTTCGATAGTCTATTTCTTATGTCCATAGATAGTTTTAATACAGCCATATAGGCCTCGTAATTGTTTTGTTCATTAAAATGATTTGTTATGAAAAAAAAATATATACGATTCACTTTAAATATTTCTACCAAAAAATACACAATATTTTTTCTACAAATGATCATTAATATAACTTCTTGCTTTTATAAATGTGCATACAAGTGGTACGAATTTATTCTTTACTGTTGACTATAGAATTTATTTTTAAAGCTATAATGTTTAGCAAAGAAAGTTATTTGCCATGTAAAAAAGTTAAAAAAAGAATTAAAATAACATTTTGTGTTATGACAACGAAAAAATGAGAAAGCTTGTACTGTCGTCAAACCCATCAGAAGCAGGAAGTACACAACTTCAAGAAGAAGAAAAATTAAAGGAGTAGTGTAGGAATCTCCAAACTTATTTGCTTGGGGGAGGGGGTGATTAAAATATTATTTAGAGTTACCTAAATCAATACCGATATGTAGAATGAAATATAATTTAGATTTTGGTTAAACCTTAAAATTGGGAAAAAACCTTAGTAGTACAGTTGGAGGAAACGTGCGTAAATGACAAATACGATCTAATGAGTTAAAACTGCTAAATGCAAATTTTCAAAATAGATCTAATCCTAACAATCAAGTAAAAATTAAAAAGACCATCTTAAAGCAAATAAATTCAATAGACAAGCAACATTTCTTGTTTCCTTCATCAACCAAGTGACTGTATAGAGCCCCATTTTGCGTCGTAGTTTGGATCTCCCTCCTTCAGATATTTTAAAGAAACAAAAAATGTCAAAGCATAAATTTTTTTTCTAAAAGAGGGGTATCGCAGTTCTGAGGACATTAAGGAAGTCTTTTGATGGTAATTTTTTTCATTTCATTTTGAGAATTACCTAAAGTTATTTCCTTAATTTGAATGAGATATCCTTTAATTTCCTTAAACAGCAAACTTAGCAAAACTAATTAAATTTGATTTGGTTTATCAGTCAATAAATATGTTATTTATTTGTACCGAGTGGAATTCTATCAATTCAATTTCTTCATTTTCTAGCATAAACGATAAGATTCTTTTACAAAATTAGAAGGAACTTATCTTAACGAAAAACAGAGAAAGCTTGGGAGGAAATACAATTTACTTGATATTTTTATTAAAAAAGGGGAAAAAAATGTTTTTAAGGCGGTAGTACAATTTAATGTATTTGTTAAAAATTCGAAACATTTATTAAAAATTATGTAAAATAAGTATGTATGTAACTTTGTTAACACTTTATTTTATTGTTAAAGTGAAATAAAGAAATTTAGTGCGATATAGTAGCACTGTTTTAGTTTTTAAGATATATTTTATTTTTTGTTATTAGGTATTACATATTACGTTTACGGTCTTAAGTCATATTAATTTGAATAATTTTAAATTCCAATATTAGTAATGCTTAAAATTTAAATATAAAACTTGTACAAAATTAAATCAATCATATATCTATAATAATAAAAGAAAGAGTCTGTCTGTCGGTCTGTCTGTCTGTCTGTGTGTATGTCTGTGGATCGCAAAAGATCTACTTAGACAGCTCTAAAAAATTCGAAATTTTTAATATAGATTCCTTTTAATACCTACGTGTGCACCTGAGGCATAGTTTTTTCATATTTGATTGTGATTTTTAATTAATATAATTAGTTTTAAAAAAACGTCATCCACGTGGGATTGCGGGACCATAACATGGCTTGAAAATACATTGACCGGGCCGAAACGGGGGCTTGACGCCATCCTCTATTAGTTTGATTGGTTGAGATATATGCACTCGCCCTAAGGCTGCTTCATCCTCTATTAGTTTTTGCTTTTTTTAAGTGCGCATGGGCCAACACGAATTTAATTTTGTTTTGGTTTTGAGTGTATTTTCACAAGTAAGCATGCCTCTAAAAGGAAGCTATACGAAGTTAACGGGTTCCCAGTAAGGCGGGACCATACTGCTAGTTATACATAATTAATCTTGAAAGTATTCTTTGAAAAACTAAAGACTTTTTGTGAAAAGCGGTGTACTTGGTTTAAATGATCAAAAACGAACAATTAACAAACAAAGATACAATAATTTCCTTCAATAAATTTCCACAGTATATTTCTCTTATTTTAAATTCAACATCTTTTCGATTGTAATTGTTCAAACATTTTTTTTAAATTGTAGTAATATAGGAAACATTTATAATATAATGCTTAATCATGTGTTTTTTTAGTTATATTGATAAAATTAAAAATATTTTTTATGCTTAAAGATTAATATACTAAATGTCTATAAAAATATTTATATAAAATGAGTTTTTAAAGAAAATTATGCGAATAAACAAAATAATCATAATATTTTGTAATATGAAATTAAATTTACTTTTATACGTTTCTCCTTTTTTTTTAATTCGAAATATTTAATAAATATGGAAAAAGTTGGTTCTGACAAATTCTATCATAGTCATATCTTCATTTTGTTTGGATAGAAAGGTATGACCATATATTTAATAAATTGTGTCCATATGTCCGTCTGGACACATAGGTAGGCTTACCTTTCTGAAAATAATTGGAACCTTTAAACTGCAACAAATGTAGTCAACAAGTACAAAAATTTATTTTTTCGAAAGAAAATTGACAGAATAACCCAATTTTTTTGGCAAACTTTAAATTTTCTCTGTGTTCGGTGATTTTTTCCAATGTTTAAAAATCGTGTGTAGAAGTGGTTTAGGTGAAAGTTACTGTTGCAAACCTACTTGTTTTTCTATAAGATTTTCAGTGGGCATTAATGGTTACAAAAATGTTGGGTATTTTAGTTATTTAATAACTTTTACTTTCATTTAGATTGTTTTTTTTACAGAAAAGTCCACCAGAAAATCAAAGATTGAGATAAAAGTTGTTTATTTAATGGCAATTGCTTTTAAATTACTAAAATAACTAGAACCGTAACGTGGCTGGTAATGTTTCGTAACGTATTTGGAAACTGTGTGACTGTTGATTGGAACTGTGGAAACTGTGTGACACACACACACACTAACTCAACTTCACCGAACTTATTTCCATGGGTCCATTACTCTCATAATAACTGCCGCACCGATTTGCTTAGAAATCGAGATTCCATCTGCGTCACTGGGATAAATTTATGTGATTTTCTGTTTGAGATTGATTCTACAATTAGCTACTTAAAACTTTTTATTTAATTTTAATGGGATTTTAGAAAAATATATGAATGAGAATTTATCTGCAATTTTGGAGTATCTGCTGTCGAATGAAAGCAAGAAAAACTCCGTGATTCAATATTTTTCATTTAGTTTTTTTTTACTTATAATTAACTTCTTATAAAAAATACAATTCTTAAAAACTTCCACGTTGTTTCGTATGAATTGCTTCCCTGATGCAATTAAAAAGAACCTGATATCCCCTTAACTTAATTTGTATTAAATAAAAAGTCACATATGTCTATTTTCTTCTACAAGTAATAGCAGCAAAGTCAAAACAGATGCAGATAATTCTTCTCTCAGTCACAACAAAATAAACAATGGCCTTTTCCGTTCGCTCAATTTGCGGTTTTAAAATACACAATTAGAAGAGTCCCCTCGGAAATTCTTTCAGCCATTTGGACCTAAAGCTGCTTAACTTTATCGGTCATAATAAAACTGTGTTGCGCCCATGGGTGTAACAACCCCCCTTTATTATTGATTTTCGATATCGGATATTATAGGGCAGGTCTGACATAATTTTAACTAACACTTAACTGATTTTTGAAAAAAAAAATGTATTTATTAAAATATTAGAATGTAAGGTGATGCGATTGCCCCGAATTTTTGTTTATTATATATCAAATGTATGATAAACACAGTTGGAATATTGAGTTTTCAATTAAAGTGCATGATCAGATTTTACTGCACATTTGCTATTATACTCTGGTCTACCACCCAAAACTGTTCATAAACAACAACAAGGATCCATGCAAGAAAAATTATTCAAACTTAAGAATATCAAAAGCATATACTTTGAAATTTGCATATTTGAGTTCTTATGTTATCTCTAAACGAAGAATAACACTTTTGAAAATGACACTATCAAAATGAGAACAAATTGCAAGAACAATATTCTTAAAAGCAAGAACTTTGAAATTGAAAATTTGAGATCCTTCATGTTCGTAAAAATAATTATGCCCGTGACGGTGAACTACACAACAGTTTCAAATACCTAAATATCCACTCCATAGTGCCACAATAGGATTGAGTTAGGTTTTGAGTGGATCCTTCCATCGCTAGTTCAGATATGCTCGTCTTTGAAATAGAAATGCCTTCAAACTGGTATTCCCTGGAACTTATTTCAGACAGACGGGGCTGATGAGCCCAGTCGGTTAGGCACTCGCCTAGCATGTGAAAGGTCCCAGGTTCGGGTCCGGGCATCGCCAAAAAAACTGCCGACCTATAAATGGCCCGTGCAGCCCAAAATGTCCGATGAATAATACCCCGTGTAAGGGAGTGCACGTTAAATATCCTTCAAGTACTATCCTCCAAGTCCTAACGCTGCGTACGATGTCGCCCTTAACGGTTGGGTTGGGTGCCTATTCAGGTGCCGGCTCGTCACTTGACTGTGGTTCAAAAATTCGCCAATAGCCCTTGTGTAGCTCTAGTGTGACGATAATTCAAACCTATCCTATTTCAGATAGACAAATGGAAATGAGTATCATATTATGTAATTAAAAAAACGCAGGTTCTTGTATTTTAGAATAATGTTTTCAGAGATATAATGAACCTATTCTGTATTCTCAAAAAAAAGAACGCTGACTCGTAACTCTATCTATAAACTGAGAACCCAGTATTAGAGCAGAATTTTCAATCAAATGTAAATTACATTTCTGTTAAACCAATTGAAAGTTCCGTGGATGACATAGGCCTATGGTTGAAAGCTCTTCTGTTGCTTGTATTTTATAGAATGGAAAGCCGTCGTTACAGCTAGGAAAAAATGCAAAACCTTAAAATGTGGCTTACTTTTGGATGTTAAATGTTTAGGTTATTGTTTGGGAGATTTAATGAGCACAACATTCAATCATTGATCGGGGTTTTGTCCAAGATAAATTTGAGTTATTTGAGTTTAAACTGGTTTGTGTTCTACAAAATAAAAATTGGGGTCCGGTTTTGTATGTAAGAAACCATAATAACATAGCAGACTTGCATTGATAAATTACCATAACTAATAATTAAGATAATATTTTTCAAAATTATATTATGCAAGTTTGTTTTTGGTGCTTTCTTTCAATTAATAATCTAACTAATAATTAAGTTATTAGTATTTTTCAAGTTTGTTGTCGGTGTTTTCTTTCAAGCACTTCAAAAATTGTTCAAATAATCTTATAGTGATTGGTTTAGTCTGTTTTCTTCTCTTTTGTATTTAATTCATGTGTAGATTTTCTCACAAACAAATACACATTAATTCCTATGTACACCATTAAAATGTTTCTAACAGAGCTTCTACTACTCAACGTCAGAATATTAGAATATTCCAAATATTTGAGTTTTTCTCATCAAAAAGACACCATTTCTTACCGAATATGCAAAGTAGACGCCTCCTTGAAGTTAGCATATATTTTAAAGATATCTATCAACCATATATTGTTTACACAAAATATAAAAATAAATACAAATTTATAAAATCAAATTTTAAAAAGATCATATTATTAGAATAATGATAAAAGGCGCTCCAAAAAATTAGAATATTTGTCCATTTACGTGATTGGTCCACGTGGTGTTGAAATTTCATATAACTAGCGACGTATTAGAAGTAGTGACAGTACTGTTCCATGATTGAAAACAAAATTTCCGTTGTTGTTGCTTAGAATGGGCCGAAAAAAAGATATCTCTATTCTTACTAAGAATATAATTTTAACGTTACGGAATGAGGGGCTGACTCAACAGAAAATAGCCAGGAAGGTGAATTGCTCTCAAGGAACTGTGAGTAAAATTCTTCAGGACTACTATAGGAACAATAAATTTAAATATACTCGCGAAAAATGTGGTGCCAAACGAATAACAACCAAGAGGCAAGAGAGATGTCTGAAAAGGATTACTGAAAAACATCGATTCAGGCCAGTGAATTTTATAAATAGGAAGTGGCGAGAATCAGGAGTTGATACCTCAGTCAGCACTACACGACGTCGAATACTTGAAATCGGCTTTCGATCACGTGTACCAAAGAAAAAGCCATTCCTTAGTGCCAGACAAAAAAGGGCACGTTTGTTGTGGTGCCGAAAAAGGCTGCTTTGGGGCACCCAAGATTGGGGCAAAGTACTTTTCAGTGATGAATCAGTATTTTGCGTGTCTGTCGGTCCACAAGGTCACCGTGTTTGGCGTTTTTCTCGAGAGGCTTTTCAGCAACAGTGCTTAAAACGCACAGTTAAGTTCAGCACATCAATAATGGTTTGGGGGTGTTTCAGTGCCAATGGCTTAGGAAAGCTTTGTGTATTGAAAGGCACTGTTAATTCCGAAGTGTACAAGTCCGTTCTTGACAAATATATGATCCCTGCCTCTGAAGATCTATTTGAAGGGGAATTTGTCTTCCAACAAGACAGCGCATCATGTCACACATCGAAAGCCACCTTGTCTTGGCTGAAAGATAATGAAGTACAACTACTTCCTTGGCCCGTGAATTCACCTGATTTAAATCCTATAGAAAATATATGGGGCTTAATGAAGAAAAAACTGAAAATATTGGCTCCAAAGGACCAGAACGAACTCACAAAATTCGTTAACCGTGCTTGGTATGATATCAGCCAAGATCATTGTAAAAAATTAGTTGAAAGTATGCCGGATCGACTGCGAGATGTGATAAAAGCTAGGGGCGATGCAACCAAATACTGATTAGTTGCAAATAAAACTTGTAAGAGCAATTTATTTTATTTGTTTACGCATTATTCTAATTTTGTGAACTACCATTAGGATGTATTCTATTTTTGTGATTTTTTTATATTTTGATTTTAAAAGTAAATTTGCAAAATCAAGCCAATTGTTTTATGTTATTTTCATTAACAAATCTTATAAAATGTAATAAAACAAAAAGAATTTGTGAAACTTTAGTTGTGTATAAAAATAAATGCAACTTTCAAAGTTTTGAAATGTTTTATTCTCATTATTCTAATATTCTGACGTTGGGTAGTATGTATACAAAAATAGATTTCCGCTCATCGGTACCAAATTATATCAATAAATTCATAGCTTAAATTGACAATAATTAATAATATATTGAATAAGATAATTTTAAAAGAAGTTAAATTTTAATGAGTAATTTTTTAGTTCCTTGTCGGAAATGTTGTGAATTGAAAAATATCAAATAACTTTTCTAGTTACGAGTGATCCTTATTTCCAAATCCTCATATCGTCTTACCAATTTAGGATGAAAAGTAATGTCCAACACAACAATCTTTTCGTGTTATAATTCCCGAGAATAGTAACAAAGAATTTGAGAATCTCTTGGTAATTGGTTCTAATTTCTCAAGTTACCTTTTTGGTATTTAAAGATTAATGTCGCCAAATATAGCTTTTTAATAGCATAGGATTCTATTATTCAATAAATTAATTCCACCTTTCCAGAAATTTAATACATTTGTTATTAAGTTACATTTAAACTTACTTTTACAACACTTTCAACATCTATTTCTGGAATCTATTCAATTTGACATAAATAATTCATTCTAAAGACATGTGTCTGAACAGAGACGACACTTACCAATTTAGGTACATCACTTTAGGTCTCTGACGACATCTTCCTCTTTCGTAGTATTGATCCTGAGTATAATAATAATGGAGTAGCGATCAGGAATACGCCTTGTTGTTTTGAAAAAATTGTTACGAACACTATACAGAGGTTGAGTTAAATTTGTAGAAAAATACTAATTATAGTAATCAGTTGGGGAGCTAAATATGGGTAGGCTGTACTAAATAAGGGATCTCAGTCAGGACTTTGCCCTAACTGGAAAATTAAAGATAATTAATGTATTTTAAATTTAAAAAACAAACAAATTATATATTATTCTAAATTATACAGTAAAATTTATTCCTTGCAAATAAAGATTTTTATACAGATAAAACTTTAATTTCATGTTAATTAACGCAATTTTTTAAAAATAATAGCGCTTCATTGCGAAAGTACATTAAAAAAATAGTATAACTTAATGATGTTATAAAGTTTAAACTATAAAATAGCTATGTACTGATAATGTTTAAGCAAATTAAGTCTTCTTTTTGCATGATTTTAATCTACTAGGAACAATTATTTACGGAAAACTGATTATTAGGAGCTATTAAAGAATTATTTGACAAATTTCGATTTAAATATTTAGTTGATTAGTGGCTCTAACGTATAAATTATTATGTTATAAGAATTATATTTCTTACCAAGAACAAATGTTTATATAGTACGGCGATGAATGGCTTTAGTACGGCTATGAAAATTAATGAACTCACCTGAATTTCAGACAGCCTGAGCATCCAATACAAGTTTGCATTTAGGAACCATTTCAGTGCGAATGTACGGGGAAAGATGCATAAAAATGGAAAAATCTTAATACTAACCAGAATACAACTCTTATAGCTCATTATAGCTAGAATGTTTTAGGTCAGAAGTGGCAACACAAATGCGGAATGAAATTCTTTCTCGAGCCTTGATTGGTGAATCAATGTAACACTATAACACGACATCGATTGGGGCATTGTACTCGGAAAAGCAGGAAGGAAAGCTGAAACAAGACAGTTGGTAGTTGTTTATATTGCGCGATACAAATAAATTAGTAATAAAAACATGCATAAAAGACACGTTAAGATCGAATACATTTATTTATCAATGACTTTAGGTAGGAAGAAAATGGGGGTTCACTTTTGTCTTTCCATATAGGGATCCAAGGCAAGGATTTGTCTACCTTTTGTAAGTCAGGCAATAAGTACCTATAGGTATTTTTATATATAAAAATAAAGGAAAATGCAGTTTTTTAATTCCAAGTTCAAGCATTTTTCCTTAATTCAAAATCAGCCCTTTTCTGCATAATCGCATATGCAGAAAAAAACTTATTCTTATGCAGTAATAATACATGAATTTGAAACGAAAATGCATTTTCTTCATTTTAAAGAGAATATTTGCTGATTTTACTAGTAACGACAGCTGGTTTAAAATTTTGATCGAAAACGGCTGCTATATACTCGTATATATAATAAATACTTAGTGATAATGATAAATAAATATTTTCCTTGTCTTTTTTTTCTTGTTCGGAGGCATGATCGGAATCAAACTTCGAAGTTGCATTACATCATATTACTTTACTAACTACACTATCAGTTGTTTATGTAGTAGTGTACAATTACCATTTGTCACGAAGAGTTGGTGAAATATCAATTTTGTCGAGATGTTAATCTGTAATTTTTTTTTTACGTTTTTGAACGATAACAGTTTACTACATGTTTAAAAAAAAACTTAATATTTAAAAGCTACATTCTTAAGAACTTTGGCACTGCAAGACGCTTAATGCAACTTAAAACAACTAAATATCAAAACCACGTGTACGCTGATTATCAGCAACTATTATAGTTAGCATGCAAAATGAGGAGTTTTAGATGAAACATTTATAACTGTATATCACTTTCTTATAAGCTGTTAGGTTTGTTGCCAGCCCTTCACAAGTGGGTATAAAGCTATTGCTACAAATTACTAGCAATTAATTAGCAGTAATTTGCAGTACTACTTTTGTCTAACCAAAGCGTTGGCAGTTAATGATTCTTGTTACTAATATTTACTAATGCACTCTTAGGCTTATCGAGTGTTCCTCGTGCCATACGTAAAAAACCTATACTTCAAATTACTTTAAATTTCCATAATTTTATGTACACTTTTGTCGAACCGTAGCAGTGCATAGCTGAGGAAGCGACTGTCAAATCCCAACACAGGAGGATCTGCTTTGGGGATGGGTAAATGCTTTTGTGGCGTGTTAGGAGCTAATGAGAATTGACAGCTTGCCTGGATAATTGTGGCCGAAATTCAATCTCCTAAGTAGCCTGATATTCGGGTCTATCAGACATATGCTTTTGGCGAAAGTGGAGCTGCAGTGTGGATTCCTTGCTTAAAAATTCATCGCTGATGAGAGGTTCTATGCTATGCAGAGGTTCTATGGAACAACGACAAATTGTATAGTTTGAATAGTTTAGTATATAGAACATGTTTGGCCTATATTTAAATCAAACAAAAGTTTACTCTAGGTTTTATAACTCCTTGACTTTTAAAACTTTTTTTGTAAATGTTTCAAGAAATCTTTTACTTTTAATGAAAATCTGGTTTTGAAACTGGACCATCTGGAAACGATTTCCAGTACGACTGTTTTTAGAAAATGTGCACTAATCCACTGGTTCCACTCAGGTGTCGATCTTGTCACCTGGCTAGATACCGAACAATGAGGAAAGTATCACTAGGTTGAAGCTTCTGATCTCTCTCAATCTATAAACAGAAAGTAAGAAAGCGGTAAGACAAAACAAACTACCCCTTTCAGCCAATCAAACATAATCTTCAAATCTACCTAAAATTAAAAGAACAATGTTTATTAAAATATTACACCTAAACTTAGCACTAAGTTACATTCTTGACGATTTCATTTGTTCACTTTTCAAAGTCTGTTTAAAATTTGCGAAACAGCACTCTCACGTGAGCAAGAGATTTTAACAGGAACTCTGAAATAATGGAAACACTGGCCTATAAGTTTGTTGCAAAGCACCCGTTTAATTTAAAGAAAGCATGCGAGTTTTGAAAAGCAGCTATTACATGCTATTGTTTACTTGTAGTGGTCTTTTTTAAAGCGTTTTATTTAAAAAGTATTTGCAATTTGTCAAATGCTATAAAACATTTTACAAAAAAAAAATAGTGATTTCAACTGTTAAACTTTAAACATTTTATAAAAATTTAATGAAACACTGACATATAATTTTAAATACAATGCGAAATAAATTTTTGAATTATAACATTCATGTAGATGACTAAACAAAATATTTACGGTATGTATATACTGTGCCATATCAAACATAAGATTCATGTAACCTATTTAAAACTTTATATTATGCTTTTTACTTTATTATTTAATATTTTCATTTAGAATGGAGAATACAGATTCAATTTACATCACCTTATTTTAAATACACATTTAATGTTTTAAACTCTTAAGCAACCAATCACTTAATTTTGCGAGTTTTAGAATGCTGAATTTACACACTGCACTCCATAATGCGTATCTTCGAATTTGTCTGCACCTTTTTCGTCATCAAGCGTTTTGTGAAGTTAAAAAAATTCTTTACAATTACTAAACATTTCATCTTTTGCCTCAATATTATACAACAAACCGGCTATTCAGTTGATAAATATGTAAATAAGTATTATGCAAATTTTTTTTGATTTTTAATTAATATTGACGATTTGTATCACTATTTGTCCCTTTAATTCGAAGCATTTTAATCATTTTTGCAAACCAGTTAATTCCACTTTTAAGTTCTATCTTTTATGTTTGTGGCCGCTTCGGTGGCCGAATGGTTAGTGTTCTAGCCTTTGGAGCTGCTGAGGTCGGGTTCGAATCCCGGTCAGGCATGGATGTTTGTGACAGTCAATAAATGTTGTTATTTGTCTATGTGTTATTCATTTCTTTGTGACTGTAAAATTTCTTTCTGTGTCTGTCCCACTTGACGAAAGCTTATAAGCGGTTCTATGAACAAGCACACAAGCTGGAATATATATGTATCATACCATACCATACCATTTTATGTTTGTGTTTTTTGGTTTGATTTCAAGTTTTTTGGTCAGCTGAACACGATTTTCCCCCCTTTGGGTGCCATCGTATCTTTATACGATTTTTTGTTCTTGTAATGATGATAATAATTGATATTATTGAATGGGGCAGTGGCCAAAAAGTTACGGAATGCATTCCAGTCTTTAGACTATCGCAATAACTAATATTTCCTAGTGTTAAACAGTGCTTACATAATTAAAAATAAACAGTGGTATATATTGCTTTCGAAATCAAAATTTTTTCTAAATTGTTATTAATTTTGAGTTTTTTGATACAACATTTGAAAAAATACAAACAATTAAGCTGGATTAAGGCAAGTCCCAAATATTTCGGTGCTTATACAAAACGAAATTTAAAAAAAGTTTTCGAAAACAGTCCATTCCTTCTAAAATAAAGCAACGGGTCAAGTATCAAACATAGCTCTTTCACTCCAAACCCTAAAGTTGGAGCCCCTGTAATTATTCCGTATCCTAGGTAATATCGCTTGCATAACAACGCCATCGCGGAATGGGTGGGAACTGAACAGCGCAGGCAACAAACGTCCCACTGTAATGATGTCTTTCTCCAACTGTTAAATACTTTGCATTAGTTCTGTTTATATCTGTTTGCGAAACGTGTCGAGTTTAAATGCGGTTCTTATCTAAATGAAAGGGAAGATAAGGAACTTTGGTATTAGTGTGAAAACATAGTTTTGAAGGTTAGTTAGGAATGGTATATTTGAATTTCGTTGTTGATTCCTTAAGATCTAAGTTGCATGGAAATTCGAATAATAATGTTGACATAAATTGTGAAATGTCAGAATGCTACATAACTGAAACTTATAAGTTTCATAAATTATTAAAATAAAAAGGATATATATTATTTTCAATAAATGTAAAGTCGTCAAATGTATAATTCCTTCGAATGGTTGTTTCATTTTCAATTTACATATAATTAAATTGTTTTAAAATACTTTTGCTGTGCATTATATTTTATTCTTTACTAAACTAAGCCGCGTTAATATTAGTAATATTAAATCAATTGAGGATTATTCTACACCCAAAGATTTAAGTTTTGCTGTCATACATTAAATACCCGGAAATCAAACAATGTTTCAGTTCATGTTTAGAAATACAGAAAACTATTTTGAAACTTATTCATTTGAGAAAAATAAATTTATAAAAATCTTTGAAAAATGTCCAAAAATAACCTGGAATTTTTTATTTGATTTCTTGGAAAATTTACTCCAAGAAGAAATGTTCTTGAAGAGAGTCCCTTTGCGACTCCATTCCTTGATCACTCAGTATGTCTTCGTTAGCCTCTGTGACTTTCCCTCTTACGTGGAATGTTTTATTCGGTGTTCTTTCAGCAAAAAAGAACGAATTTCTTCGAAAAGAACTAAACGACAAAACATCGTTGAGAAAAATTGTCTGTTTTCCCCCCTGGAGAAACGCAGCTTGAAAATAAACGATGGAATAAAGTTATCTGGTGGATTTAAACACACTAGCGTATGATCACTCTAGGCGAAGCTTTTAATGCTCACTAATTTAATATTATCTATGAAGTGGGGCTTTTTTTGTTAAATAACAAGTTCTACAGCATATATACCAAATTATTCAATCCCAAGTCAAAAATTGTTACTTTCTAAGTATTTTATTTAGGATAATTGCAACTTTTTGTAAACATTCAATAAAAGATGTTACATTTGTTGTGGCATAGAATTTAACACATGAAATGCATTACAAAACACACACACTTTTTGGTGGGCATACCACTTGATTCGTAGGATTTGTCAAGCTAGTATTTAATTTTTTCATATTACTTCAAAAGTGAGCTTTAAATGAGAAACTTCACATTAACTAAAATTTAAATTCCTCCACAAAATGTAACCAAAGCTATTGATTAAGTTTTAAAAGTAAACAATATTCTGTGAAAATGTACTACAATTTTATTAACTAATTTCGAAAAAATGCTCCTTAGATCTTTTCGCAATAACACGATCCATATGAATTCCTTTTCTTGTGTCTCTGTGTAGGAGAGATCCTGTCTACGTCTCATCCTTTTACAGGAGAGCTTATTTTGCTTCCTTCCCAATAATCCAGCATAAGATGCTCGATAAAATGCCTTCGTTATTTTGTTTGACATAGTTGTTTTTTTACATAAAGAACGATAGGGATTTTTTATGCTAACACTAAGAGTGGTTTTATGCAATTAGAATATGGAAGGTTGCAATTAGAACATGAAGGAATAATATGGTTTTTTCGATATTACATGTTTACTTCTCCAAGCATGTATAATATATTGTTTTTACGTTCCAACAATTTATTGTCACCATTTGTAAAGGTCAATTTTTCGTCAGGTGAAATATTTTTTTTTTGTATTTTACATTCGATATGAAGGCTGAACAAATAAAATAAAATATGATCTTTTAAATATATTTTTATTCAGGAAATTGTGTGTGTCACTTCTTATATTTGAGAAATAAATAAAAAATATTTAAAAAAAAATATCGTACAAGTTTCTGAGAAAAAAAAATGTTTCAACTGTATAGATAAATTTTCGGAAAAAAATCTTGTTTACATATCAATTAATTTTTCTTCAATGTAAATAAGTCGTTTTTCATATATTACGTTTGACGAAATTTATTACTAAACACAATCTTACTAAGAAATAGAATAATTAAATAATTTTGAAACTTCGTTTAAGTGAATTCATATAACTTCTCTAACCATTCATTCAACATCATAAAAGATTCCAAGCTTCTCTCCAATAAAACAGTAAAATGCGACTCTTATATTTCTATATCACGTTCACACAAAGAGCATATGGAAATAAAATACATCCCTAACTAATGTCAGTTTCGTGTCTCCGAAACTTTCCCCAACTTCTTCAAAGCATCGGCATTCCTCTTGTAGATCTTCTAACAAAGAGGGAGAGTCTGCAAATTCTGGCAAATCGCCAGTGAGCTACAATCTATATTTGTGGTCGTTATAACGACTTCAGCAGCAAAGAAAATTGATTCTTCCTGAAATCTGAATGAGAACGCTATAAGATGATAAATGAATTCAAGAAAGTTGGAATTTTCTTGGATTTTAATCATAATTTTTTTTCAGCATTTTTATTGCTGCAAGCATTACGGTTTCGGTGGAAGCACATCCCATAAAGGATGGTTGTAAAGGATTATATGATTACAAAAGTGCAACAGTAATTGATTGTAAAATGAACTATAAAATTAACTGTCTGATTACTCATTAACAATTTAATGAAATTTACTTATGTGTTTTTCCTGGATTTAACATTTCAGTTGATTAAAAAGATAAAAAAAAATTCGCTTTGAAATAAAATTTTTTGATTCATAAATTTGATAATAAAATAAATATAAAAAAAATATAATAAAATAAATATAACATAAATTTTATCAATTGAAATTTCCAACAGTCAGAAAAGTAAGGAAAGTGGGAACTCTGCATATAACAATACGCAGAGTAAATCAGTGAGGCGAAGCTCAGTCGTTCATTTCTTTTATTGTTTTTCTGTACTACTAAATAGGTCACCAAAACCATTTTTTTATAATTTTATTGTGTACTAAAGCTTGGCATAAGTTCACTTTTTTCCCATTTGGTTATATCCACTTTGAAACATAATAGTGCGTAGATGACATTGATTCAGCAAGACAATTTAATTAAAAGCAATTACAGATTTTTCTCCATTAATAAATGTAATAAAATGCTTCGAAGTGCTTAACGGAGGTATATACAACTTTGAAACATTTAACTAATTTGTGTACAACTGAAGACAATTGTGTAAAATGGCTCAATTAACATGAGGAAACTTGTGTAAATTGGAATTTCCCATTAGCGATGGAAGATATTATAAAATTAAAAAGTTCATTGAAGGAGTTGTACGCTCTCTTAACATGGTTCTACGAAAGCGATCCTCTATAGACTGGTTTGAGAGCAGTAAAGAGAAACATGTTTGTCTTCTCTCCAAAATTTTAAACTTAAGTTGCCTATTAAAATATACGGTAGTTTAAACCATGTATTTACATAGATTCATTAATCGATGCGAAAATTTGTCATTTAAAATAAATATTTCTGTTTTCAAAATTATTGAAAAAAAATGCACAAGTTTTAGGTTTTCTAACCTGGTTCTAAAGCTTAAGTTTATTATCTTCCCCGATCTTTTCCTACATTTTCTTATACATAATTTTATTTACTTTTATATTTGATATAATATACAAGTCTGCAAACACTCATAAAATTCTAAACTAACTTGAGAGTAACATTTCAAACGGAACTAAGAAGAAATAAAGTTTACATTAAACGTAAACCCAAGTTTAGTGCTTTTCTTGTTTTGCTTACTCAAACAAGAATATAATATTTTGTATTTGTATATCGTATTCAAGTCATACATCGAACCAATTCTCAATAAGTTTTTGAAAACTGATGGAAATAAGTTTTTCAAATAAAACCTTGCAAAATGAAACGCAATATGTCGTATTTTATGATAGATACACTGTGAGTTAAAGTTTGAAATGTATTCCGCTATGCACGAATTGTGAATAAAATCTTACTATGTACCTATTTTTGTATGTATAAAAATGTTTTATAAATTTTTTTGGAATAACGTGAATAATTTTAGTGCTTTCAACGTGGCATTAAATGTTTAGAAAATAAGTTCTTTGAGCATTACAGCAAAAAAGTTTGTTTTTTGAAAACTTACAAGTACTCTTTTGCTAGATAGTTTTACTAAAGTGGTTTTAATCGAGTTAAATATCATAAACTTATCATATAGATAGGAATTTTAAAATAGTTTTAGTACCTTGAAAGAAATGTAAGCTTAAACATTAAATGTACCTGAAATGATGTTACTAATTACTTTAATAAATGTAATTCCTCTTTAAAAATGAACTCGCACAAATTCTTTTCAATTTAATAATATACCATTTACGTCAATTTCTACATGAATAAATTTCGTAACGCAACATTTAAAACATTATTAAATTGCGTAAGAATATTCATTGCAATTTAATTCATTCAATAATAATAAAAAATTTTAAAAAAATTGACATATTTTAATTTTAAATTTATACGTTTAAATCTACGTAATAGAGTACCTGTTATAAGTTGGGCAAAGTATGTGTTCTGTTGTTAAATAGAATAATTTGTATTTTATATTTGGTTCGAAAGTAGTATATTAAAATGGTTTGGAATTTGTCAGGCAAATGTTGAGATTGCTTAATATTTAAACTAACTTATACCTTTTTCACTCCAACATGGAACATAGGGACTCCGTCATAGTCCACCACCTCACTCTGTTGGCAGCAACGGTCTTAATCCCTCCCCATGACTTGTTATGTTCTTTTACTTCCTATTTTATTGTTCTACGACACGTTGTTTTTGGTTTCCCTCTTTTTCTTTTGCCTTGCGGATTCCATTCCAAAGCTTCATTTACTTTGAATTTTTACGGCTTGAGTAGCACATGCCCGATCCACCGCTATTTTCGTTTTCTAATTTAATATTCTAATGGTTTTTGATTACATGTTTTTAATATTTCACTATTTGTTTCTCTATGGAACCACTTGATTTTGATAGTTTTTTGAAAGCATTTGTTAATAAAAATTTGATTTTTTTTTCATGTTTGTTTTGTTCCCATGCCATGTTTCAGCTCCATATAATAATATGGATTTTACATTTGTGTTAAACATTTTACATTAGTTGAAAGTGAGATAGTTTTTATTTTTCCTGAATTTATTGAGGATAGAAAAGCTTTGTCGAGCTTTATTTAATTTGTTTAATATATCCTCGTTAGTTCCTCCTTCATTGCTAATTATACAAACTTAACATATTAGTATTCAAACTTGCATTTTTTAAAGCATGAACTGGAAGATTAATTTATGGTTCCCTGGTCACCTCTATGCAGCACGTATAAGTTTTTTTTTATTTATACCACCTTACTCGTGCAAGTAGACATTCTTTTGCATTTTCTTACGTTTCGAAAATTTGGTATGAGCATCTGAGCGTAAAAATTTGTGTTTAATGCTATAAATTAAGTCGGTACTAAATTTATACTCAAGTACATAAATTATCATACAACTATAGGGTTCTTCATAAGAACATATGTAAGTACAATTGAATAAGATGGTAGTTGGTAAAATAAGAATTTTTCAAGAGTTTCAATTAATCTTTCCATCTATTTATAAAATTCTATCACATCCCATTTCCACGTCCAATTTCACGAATCAAACACAATCATAAATATCTCGTTTTTCCAATTTTAGAATATTTCCAGCATTTAATACATCCAAAAAGATTTAGCCAAAATTCCTTTCCTTATCCCACTAAAATCGCAAAAGACCGACTCGACAAGGGATTTGAATAGACTTTATATTTAAGAGCAGTTGTATTTTGAGACTGCTTCTTTAAACCCTTTAGGTTTTTCTCGGATTGGTTGTAGCGAATATACGTAATAATGAAAGATTCGGATGGGGCAGAGCATGGTTTGTTTGTGAGATGGAAGACAATATTTAACTTATCTGGGACGTCATCATACGTGTTGGGGAGCTAGGGAGCCCAGTCGGTTAGGCACTCGCCTAGCAATTGAAATGTCCCAGGTTCTGGTCCGGGCATCGCCAAAATAACTGCCGACCTATAAACGGCCCGTGCAGCCAAAATGTCCGACGAATAATACCCCGTGTAAGGGAGTGCACGTTAAATATCCTTCAAAGTCCTAACGCTGTGTACGATGTCACCCTTAACGGTTGCGTTGGGTGCCTATTCAGGTGTTGGCTCGTAACTTGACTGTGTTTCTAAAATACGACGCCCATCGCCAATAGCCCTCGTGTAGCTCTAGGGCGACGATAATTCCAATCTAACCTAACATAGGTGTTGGTGTTTGAACGATTTTAGCTACCATATGCCTTATGGGATATAAGATAACATTTGACGTAGTAACTGTGACATCACTTTAGGCGTGGCCGTTCCAGTCCTCCATTAACGGGTTAACGGGTTAGGGTAGGTAAGAGTTGCGTTTGAAGGTTGGTTAGAATACATTGAACCAAAGCTTTTGAGTTTCGCTAAAGGACGCTGATGTTGATGTGTCTCAGTAAAAAAAGATTTCGTTGACAAGTAGTTTTTCGAGTCTGGCATAGAAAAAACAGTTCAGTTGAATTATCACTGGTCACAGTCACCATTACTATCAGTAACACAAGAAATTCCAATGGAATTGAAAGATTTTGTAGCTAAAATTTAAAGCAGTCTTCTTCTCAAAAATATTCCTGGAGAAAATCTAGCAACAAAATGAAGTTAAATTTTGAGTTTATCGTTGAGGATGTGCAGATGACTTTTTCATCAAAAACGTTTTATTTATTATTTTTTAGAAAATTTCTTTAACATATTTGTACATTTAAAATTTCAATTGCTAAAAAAAACCTTCTTATTTAATTTTTTTATTATTACTAATTAACGTATAATGGCAACGTTTTTTGTAAGTTTTAAGAAGCGTTCTTTTAATTTATAAATTGTAGATGTAGCCGCTGATATTTCTGCCAGAAGAAAACTACGATTTGCATTGAGAAAACGTGTCAAAACTACCTTTTTTTCGTAATGTGCTATACGAAACAGTATAGCCTAAGGGGGATCAGATACCCTAGGGGATCTTAGACATGACAAGTTACCCTAAGGAGTAACTTGTCAGGTCAAGTACCCCTATTAAATATTATAACAAAATAATTGTTTTTGTTATAATATTTAATTTGTTGTTTAGTTATATTTATTTTTCGCTGCTGTTTACTTACCCACTGCATTGAAACCATAATTATTTTCTGCAAATTGATGAAAAGGCAACATCTCGAAAAGTATGGGTAACTATTATGGGTATGGGTATATAAATGTATGGGTAACCATTATGGGTATGGGTATCGTAATGTATGGGCATGGTAAACCATTGGGTAACAAAACAAAGCGTTATTTTCTTTATCATTCTATCAGAAACATTTCAGTGAACGAGATGATGGATCTACCGAATGAAAGAGTAAAAAAATACCGCTTTTTCAACCGGGACTTCTGAATAAAATATATAACATTGGCATATTTCAATTTCGAAAACTCTCACTCGGAATATTTTCAGAGAGACTCACTTCGCGAACATTAAAGGGGAATCGAAGTGAAGGGAATAAGTCTGTCTGATGTTGAAATAGCCGAGAATTTACTTTTTACTGTTTGATTTAGGGGAATCAAATCGCTGACAAAATTTTGACCGAAATGGATGAGATCTTGAGTAAAATGGGTTTGAAAATAAAATTATGATAGCGTCTAATGAAAGATAAAAAGCTTTAATTGCTCAATGATTAGGTATTTTGAAATACATCACTGGCTGAAATTATTACAAAAAAAACTTTTTCCGAAGCGTTGATTTATATAAAACTCTAACTTTGTAACAGAAATATGTTGAATTTTTGTCAAATTGATAAAGGTAGCCGTCGAAAGTTCCCAATTTTTTTTTTAAAGCTCGTCGGTGTCACGCTTTGAAGCTTACGGCCCGATGAGTTTGTTTTTCTCCTTTCTGGCGGGGTTATATATTTTTGAATACTGAAATCTCTTTAAATAAAATTAAAAATTCTCTAAAAATAAAATTGGATATAATAGCCGATTTGGTGGTACTTTATTTAGTTACCAGTCTACCCGTGTTTATTGATTTTGTTAAGGCTGTTGCAATCGTTGAAATGTTAAATTTCGCTAATTTTTTTTTGTTAAAATAATATATTTAATTCTATTTCAAATTAAATAGTATTTAAATATGCGATGAATTTATCGATGAAATATTATTCTATATTCGAATTAAATATTCTTAAATACAAATTATAATATAAATATTTATTTTGAAAAAGGATTGGATGAAAAGGAAAATCGGTACATGTATTACGAAATGATTTTCATTTAGAAATTCCAACTCTTTTATTATTAATATAAGTTTTTTTAATGCATTAGGAGAAGGAATTCAAAAAATCTTCTTTAATAAATATTATATTATATAGCAGTTTTTTTGCTTAAGACAAACAGTGACATTTTGAACAGTCATCAAACACTTTGCATCACCAGTCCCTAGTTTTGAGAAGCCTTTGCTAATTATTTATCTTACAATTGTTGATTAAATAGGATATCGTAACTTTTAATTGTTAAAAAATAAGACTTAATGAATAATTAAATATATTTGTTTTAATATCATAATCAAGTAATTTATTTTTAGATTCACAATATAACATTTCAAGAATTATTATAGATTAGAATTTAATTTATTTAATATAAAAATTATATCACCTATAAAGAAAACCATATTTTTATAAAATCTAAGAAGTTAAAATAATTAAGCAAATTAAATGCATTTTGAAGGTTTAATTATAATATTTCAATGTAAGCAGCTCTTGATATTTTGTTTTACTTTTGAAATTCAACGCTATTATACCTCGTAAAAGGATCTTCTCAAAAGGATCGTTTGAAAAACTTTTTAACTTGATTTTCTAAAGTTTAAAATAAATATTTGCTTCCCAAATATTTACAGAATCACCGATGAATGGCTTTTAAAATTATTTTAGCTCAGAGTCGGAAATGAAGCAAAATGTATTTTGAATCTAAACTAATTATTTCTAACTAGAAATACGGATTTACAACATTTAGCTTTTGTGCTACCCGAGAAATATAAATTAAGATAAAATATAAGAATGAAATGCACAAAAATTACACGAAAGAAAACATTGTTCATCCTTTTCTGATTCTTCTCCAGGCATATCTGAGCAAGCAGTGTCGAAAAGTTTTTTTTTTTAAATACCATGTGGAACGCAGTGATATTAAGGGACCAGCTGTAGCAAGTCTTATAATTAATGGAACATTGATTAAATTACTCACAATAAATAATCCAGTTTGCGAAGCATGTTTGGATTTAGCATATGCTTTGTTGAGGTTTGCCTCTTAGCTTTTATATTCTTAATTTAGTCATTTACTTCATGGCTAATTAAATAATGTTATTCTAGAAGTATGAGCGTGAAAAATTAATTTGATAAACTAAATAGAATTATGATTCGATTGTAGGACTTTTACTTTAAGTATGTACCTTCATTATGATTTGTTTTTGCACCATTTTTTACTAGGAAAACGTAATTAGGATGCAAAATAAAACGAATTAAATATTAAGTAATTCCGACAATAGTAAATCTGATCATAAATTGCGTTCCTCTAGTTTGTACACCAATAAAACCTGTAAACTATTTATTTTTAAAAAATTAATTTTTAACCTTGCACTAATGTTAAGACGATTGATAGTGATGAACTTAATTAAATTATGATGTAAACATTTAGGTAAGGTTTGTACACAGCTCATGCTTTACAAAAATGTGTAATACAAATGCCATCAATTTTAAACCTAATTTTGAAGTTCTTAGAACTTGGCAACCGAACTATACGGTATATAATGCTTTTGCTATTCTAGTTTAGTTTAACATTAACTTTATAATTTTTGAAAACTTCATATTCATTTGTTTACTCTAAAATTTTAACATTTTAGTCGGTGTTATGAATGAACATTAACGGAACTCAAAACGAAACGCCTTCTCAATACATCGAATTTTCATTGTAATTTTAATCATGAATCTTACCTTTACAGAAAGAGAGCCCGATGCAATACACAATTACATCTGTGTTTTGAGTTTTAAAAATTCGATGCTTATTTTTAATATAACTTTGTTGCCAGCTAAAAATTGATGTATTATTCCAAAACACCAGTTTTCAGCCTAGAGGTCCTCGTTTCTCTTTTTCTTATTTACTTGGTACGACGCCCTCGATAGCCCTCGTGTAGCTCTAATGCGACGATAATTCAAACCTAACCTAACTTATTTACTTGGATTATTGCATGCATGTATATTTAACATAGGATGTGAACGCTTATCACATCATATTTAACAATTTCCTTCGCAACTCTAAACAAATAGTCACCTACACTCTTAAAACGAATGAGCGATTTTAACTACGTCCTGAGTTAATTTCACTCCTACAGTCAGGAAAATGCAGTTCTCCGAAAGGAGTGGATACTTTGTGTGTTAAACCTCCGAAAAGTTCACTCCCCACGAGTGATTTTAATTCAGTTTGAGTAAATATTCACTCCTTTTCAGTGTCGAAAATGTACTTCTCCATTTGGAACGGATTTCAGTCTTTTGTTTTAAGAGTGTATAACAGTGGATAGAAGCACACAAATAGTGGAGCACATGTCTAGCACCGACGCTTCCTCCTATCCCAACAAAAATTCCGAAATCATTTAACAACCTTCAGCAATACCCTAAAACTTAACTGATCCTGTCTTTTAACATCAGAGGATCGCCTTGTCAAGTCCGCAACCAACTATGTCATGCCAGAGGATTTTCAGGGGCTTCCAGTCGACGTGTGTCTTTGACAGCCAGGAATGAGACAGGCAATTCATCAAGATTTTGACATCTGGTCGCATTCTCTTTAACTAATGACACCTCTGGAATGACACCGGAGTCAAAGGAAGACTTTTCGTTTGGGTGACGTTAAATGAATTTTTCGGATTAGCCTTCGAGAGAGAATTTGTCAAAGGGGTGATGAGGTGTTAATGTCGTCTTTGCGGAAGGGTGTTTAGAAAGAGTTGTTTATTCCCTTGTTTAAGTGATGAATCGTTCGTAAATGGGTGCTCTTAAACGATATTTAATTGAACTGCAAATAATTTTATCGTGGATTTTTATTAAATAAAGTCTTTATCGATGTCTTGTGTACCTTTAAAGAAGATTGTGTCATTTAATTTGCTGCAATTTAATTTTTTTTTACAAACTTGGCTGATTATTTTAATTAAAAAAACAGAGACATTTAATCATTGTACAGTTAAAGAAGAATGTGTCATTAAATTTTTTGCAATTTCAACAATTTTTTCAATCATTTTTTACTTAATTTTAATAATTAGGGTGAGGAATTGCTATTTTAAATAAAGAATATTAATGCAGCTTTCAATAGCAATTTTGGTGTATTTTGTTTGGTAAATTCCACAGTTTGTTTAATTTGTGTCAAACTGATTGCCAAATGTAGTTTTTGGGGAGGTTTCGAATGTATTATTTATTTTGGTTTACTATGTAGGGTACAGTTTGCAATCTGATTGGTGCTTCCAACTAATATATATGAATACCAATCACTTTGAACTATCCAATCCAAACTCGCGTGGTATATACACTTCAGCCGAACCCAAAGGCACTGACTGCATTAGAACATGAAACGACTGATCAGTCCACTCCAATCGGTCCTCAGGACACTCATTCGAATTCCACCGGAACTCTATCAACTCTCATACGAGCAATTCCAATTCCACGAGGGTGTTGGAGAACGGTAAACGAGGCCCGGATTGTTTCAGTTTCACGCCTATTCAGCGCATTTGGGAAAAGCCCCCTTTGAATTGTACTGCAACGCTTGTGCTATTCATCAGGTCGACTGGCTTCCGATTCCTGAAATAATTTGTCGTCTCGGATGCCTTTGATGGATGGCTGTTTGGAGTTTGCATTGAAAGCATTTATGCCGGGATGTGGAGGGTTTATATTTCGGGGGGATATAGTAGTTCGTTAATGGAATGCGGTTATTTGGGTGCCTTTTGTGGGCTTTCATGAGGAGTTCGAATTGGAGAGTGGTAATGAAAACGTATTAATTAAATATTGGTATATTATCCGATTCATTTTAAAAAGAGGTAATGCGTCTGTTTAAGGGTTTATTTTGAAACATTTATTTAAAAATGGATGGATGTTTTGGTTTAATGGCGCAAGGGCATCACAAGCCATACAGCTATTCAAAGATGTGAATGATGTCTGAGTTCTAGAGTATTTGAATGAATAGAGTTCTCATATATTTATGAAATGCAATTACTTTTAAGTCATTTTTTTTACAGTAAAAACTTTAAAACTAAAAATTATAAAGACAACATAATAATTTTAATCTGGTATGCGTAGGGAGAATTTTGACATTTTCAAACATATTTCAACTTAATTTAATCGGACGTTTTTCGTTATATTTTTTTGACTATACAATATTAAAAGAAAGAAGAAAATTGTAATTTGATTTTAAATCCAAATCTATTGGGTCACCGCATTAAAAAGGACGACATCACGCTCTCAAAAATTGGTTCGGGGTCTTCTACAAATGGTAATAATAAAATAATAAAAATACTACAAATGATAATAATTTTGCTAGCGTTCACTGAAGAGTGTTAAACTGAATTGAAACTTTTGGAACTAGTCATGATTTATCTAGTCCTGATGCTCTTTGCATCGGATTTTTATTATTATGTGTTCTTAATTCGAAAGCATTTATGAACGCATTAATTTAACATTTATCGACATTGAGGGAGAAGAATTATTATGGTAATACAAATTTTATTGGTAATATTAAAAGTTATCTAGTTATTTTTTTAAAAATTAAAATTTTTACCCTACAAAGGAGAAATGACAACTTGATAGTTTTCATTTTAAAATAGTTACTTTTTTATTTTTACACTATTATTTTTAAATTTTTAATATTTAAATTATGCGCATATGTAGACATATCTTTATGGAAATACCATTGTTGATTGTTTTAATAACTACGCATATGTTTAATTGTTTTAATTAATACGCATTTGAATACTTAAGTATGGATATGTTGAAAAGGCAATTTTTAATAAAATACGTTGCTTCTATCATAGTTTTTTTTTTGCTTCACGTCTGATTGTTATAAAAATGATATTAATTAGTTAATTTTGAACCACAAAAATGTTAATTTACAACATTCACCTGATGACACCTACAGAGTATCTAAGGGAACCTTCATTTCATAAAAACAAATTTGGTATAACTGGCATAGAACTGCACACAGCATTCATCATAAATTATAAACCTGGTCTCACGTAGAACTCGCTACCAGAATTCCTTTTACAACCCCCAATAAATCTGATAAGACATCAGGGCTAAAACTTTTCACGACTATTCATGTTAACAAAGTTATGGCTGGTAGTAATGCCCGGAGCCACGGCAGAAACATCATACGGAACATCCCTGGCTTCTCGAGGCACATTAAAGAGATGAACAGAGGCCACGAACTAATCCGCACAGAAAGAAGAACGAGAATACTCGGGTCTTACTTCCAGTATTAGATGTTCGGAGAGGCCAATAAATCCATCTCTGGGAAAATAAGTGAAAGAAGATCGATTTTTGTCTTTTCTCTCCGTCTTGGCCTTTAATAGAACATTGAGTTTAGTTGTTTGAAAAATATTTGGAACTTATAAAAGTAAATGTTTGACTTTAGTTATGATACTTTTGAGTTGTTATCATTCATTAAAAATTTAATATAGGTTTTTCACAGGTTGAATGCTTCCAGTGTTTGTGTATTTATAGCTTCCGTGAAGATCTTTAACACTGTCAAGTATGCCACGTAATTTTAGAAAAGCGTTGAAGTGAAGTGGCAGCATAATTTAACATATCAATATTTGTTATGAACGAGTAGTTTAAAACTAAGGTTAACAGTGACGGTATAGCAATTTTACTTAATATGATTAATTAGCTTTTCAGGTTAAACGAGAAAGACTCATAGACATTACTTTAAAATTAAAAACAAACATAAATTTTTTACAGAAAAATCAAACTGGGATGTGCAAGCGGATGAATTTAATACATAAAAATTAGCAAAATCTGACAATTTAGAAATTTTAAAAATTGTAATTATAACGTATTAAATGTGACATTTTAATATATTAAAGTTTAGGTTTAAATTAATCTAATCGTAGATTTTTTCTTAAAAATAAGCTGGTTCGATTCAAATTAAAAACAAGCGATAAAATCATTTAATTCCATTCTGCATTTCTACCAAAATACCGACATCTACTCAAAGATTTTTTTTAAACTACAATTTGGCGAGAAAAACGGCTACTATTACATGTCTGGCGGGATTATTGCCAACTCAAAAAATGTCGTTTAATCCACACACATCACAAGATATGTTAAATTTAATGACTCCTATTCAAAGATTTATAAGGCTTTTCCATAAGTGTATTTGATTCTGAGACTATCTGGAAGAACGATTAGAAACGCAAAGAGTTTTAGGCCAGCTGTGTCCATTTGTCCGTTTCTCTTAGTTTCCAAGCTTCTTGAGATCACGTAGTACTTCCTAAACATTATATGTAGAAACATGTTTCCGAAAGATACGTGACTTCCTCAAACAATGTAGTATTAATCTGGAAAATCACGCATAATGTTGTCTTTGGTAGAGGCGTATTTGATGTAATTGTATAATGTATATGTTCCTATGCTATCATGAGAAATGTATGTATTTTTTATTCATTGAGAGGGGATAAAGTTTTAAAATGTGTTTAATACTCGTGATTAAATGAACGTTTAGTTCCTTGAAAATGCTATAATTTTTTTTAATATGTATGAATTAAATAAACATAGTTAAGTGCTTATCTTCTATTACGTTCATATTATATATAAATATAATTGAGAAAAAAAACTCTCATTTAAAGGGCACCGCATTATTTAAAAGAAATAGTGCAAGCATTATTTTTAATAACTTTTAGTTTTAAAAAGGTGATCTTAAATGGTAATGGGAGGGGTAGCCTGGTCATTAACCGAAGATTTTCCTCAGTGTTAATCCAATGTTAAAAATAATTTTGTGAGCCAAATGACTGCGGATGTATTTAATATATTTACTGATTGTTGTTATGTGATAAATGTGACTGATAAATTCGTCTCAAATTTCTAAATGTGACAATATCGGGGCATTTTAGTCTACTACATTTTTCATATAAAAATCTGTAAAAATATTTATTACAGTCACTGTAATGTTGCTTAGAAATGTTTTTTTTTTACATTGAACTAACGAATAGAGAAGACTTTGTTTTGGAGACCAGAACCAACCACTCACATTCCTTATATATGAACTTCATACAGAGTTTAGAAAATGTACATTGTGAATTCACTACTTGTGTATGTGTGTGTTTAATAAGTATATTTAAATTCTTAAATATTATTGTGCATTCTACCATGATATTTTTACTATAGCATTTAGTGTGCATTATCTAATTTTTAATTAATATGATGAAGATAATTTGAAGTGGCTTTCAAAAGCACTTTTTTTTTAAACAAAAACACGACATGAATCAATTGTATTTACATCGGGCATATACCTAAACAATCTCAAATCCCTTCACAAGAAGAGACACAAAAGGCCCAATTTATTAGTATCCATTAAAGCTGTTCTTTTATAGCTCTCGCGTCACTTAACACAGGACAGTCATCAATCATACTTGATGAATTAGTTGCCCAAGTTCAGGCCCAAAGTGTACGCCCCAGGCTTGGATCGGCAGCCAGTACATCTCTCTGATGAGCCGGAAAATGACTTGCCTGTAAATCGCAACTACAATTTTTGGCTTTCTTCGCGCCCCACTATAATCAGTCGACGATTTAGCCTGCTAATTTTTAGCGTGTTTTCAGTAATTAGATGAGGTCATGTGGAGTCTGAGTGTTCTAGTATGCTGGATTGGTGTATGGTAATTAGTTAATAATTAGAATATGCGCCTATAAGCTAGTTTGAGAGTGCATTTTATTTAAAATATATGATTATCTTATTGGTTGGTATACATTAATTTTCAGGCTTGCGTACTTGGTCAGAGGCCCGCTTATAAACCTTCGTCAGGTAAGACATACGCAACACACAAACTCACACACACAAACAGTCATGACAGATGCTGCCATCTATCGCGCCACCTTCACAATTTAGACATATCAATGAAGGGGATGGAAATAGTCTCCAGGGACCTGTACCCGTGGGAAACTGCGCAATGACCGCCCTCAGGACTTCGAACCCAACATATTTAACGAGGACGTACTCCGCATATACTCGGTGGGTCTTCAGTGGTGCCGGGACTCGATCGCGGGACTGTCCTATCCAGAGATCGAGTTCCTAAACACAAGGCTCCCCACATCTACCTTTTCTTATTCAAAGCTCTTAGTATGAAGATAGGAACAATAGCTAAAAAAATGCGACTATCTGTATACTAAGAACTGTTAATACTGTAAACTAGCAGACGATGAAAAAAAGTGTAAATTACTGGACTGTTTGGTTATAGATTAATTACGTTACTGTAGAACTATACCGAATTTTTTCTCATGTTGTAGGCATCCTCTACTTATTCAAATTCTAGTATGACCGTCACAATGTACTAAACCCGCATTGTGACACAGAGAAAAATGTTTTGGTTAAAAGTTCAGAGTACAAATATTCGATTTATTATTTTGTTATCATTTTGCATTTAAAGCATGTAATTACGATTAATTACGATTATTCCATTAAAATTCGATTTTTCAGCTGTAATTCACTGCTGAATAGATTTGACGGAAAGAAAAGTAAACGAATTTGTAACAGTTACTGTCACATAAAGCCTCTTTCACATAAGATTGTTAAATTCTTGTAAAAATTGCCAAACACATTCATTTAGTGTAAATTTAACGTAGGTTAAATTGGCTTTTTTCAATAATTTTAGGCACATGAAATTAATATATTTATTCGTTTACGAAATTGTTTTGCAGTTCCAAAAATAAAAATATTGTTAGTAAAAATATTGTACAAATTTCTCTTGTCCAATCGCAAAATCCTATACTGCAATATTTATCGTGTTTTGAAAATGTCGTCAATGCCTAAATTACGCAAACTATTTATTCTGAAGTAATAGAGTCCGTGTCTAGATTTCCCATTGGTTACGTTTTTCACCAGGATTGACACAGGATGCATTTGACTATCACACTGTGTCTTTTACAAATCGATATGCAATGTTAAATAAATTTACAGATAAACTGTGCCTTTTATAAATATATGTGCAATATTACAATAAATATGCAGATAAGCTGTGTCTTTTACAAATCGATGATGGTGAACGGACAGACACGGCTGTTATCTGTTATAAAAACTTCTCATTTCAGTGTTACAAACGTATTGCGGAAGATATAATATGGAGATAAAATGTTACAGGAGATAAAAAGAGAATAAACAATTAATGAACTCCAAATGCGTTTATTTGTAATAAAATCAACTTCAGTGTACTTATTTAAAATAACACAAGTTGTGGTTTTAACAGTCAATATTTACAATTAAAATGCCAACCATATTTAAATTAACAAGCATCCTGAATGTTTAATGATAAAAAAATACTGTCCATACATTAAACATAGATAATTCATTATAAAGCTTAGTATTTATTAAAGTTCATAGTTCATTTAAAATTCTTAACTGATTCTTATGAAATTATTAAATCTGTAGAAGTTTAAAAACACCGTTTTCACTAATTTAGTGACTAAACTTTTAAAAATAAATGTAAAATTACTAATCATTAAATACTTATATCGAATGCAGTTAAGAGTTTTTACAATTTAAGTTCCACTAGAATTCTTAAGTTCTAAAAATATAATAAACTTTAACTTATATACTTTTCATTGCGTAATTATAGCGAATGACATTTTTAAAATATGTATCGAATTTATTTTTGTTTGAACATCAATTATATATATTTTTAATCATATATCCTTCAACATCCGTAATAATGAACAGTTTCTTCATTTCATTGGGTAAAAGGATTTTTTTTGTAAAATAAATGTTGTGGTTTTAATGAGACATTTAATACATCATTTGCTGACTTTATAACAAGCATTTTTGAACCTAGTAAACTTAATCAAATCGGTAATACCATTTTTATTCAAGAATATTTGTTCAAGTCAAAACTGCGTTTAGTTCTTATAATGATATAAAAGAGATGAAATCCAATTCTGCGAGTACTGCCATCTGATATCTCATTTCACGAAATTTAACAATGGCTGCTATATATGATTTTTTAGAGAACAGAAAAGCTCCAAAGTAACGACATATTCTTCTACTTAGCCAAAGATAAGGTTTCATGAATAATTTATAGAAAAAAATTGCTGCCCCTGCGAATTTTTTCCCTGAAGTGTTTTTTTTATTTCATTTTATTTTCAACGAAAAAGAATGACGATAAAATGATTTCTTTGATCATTCTTGTCAAAATCATTTATCGTTCAACGCAAATTAAAAAAAAGACAATTTTTATAAAGGTGGGTTACATACCTTTTTAAAGCTAATTCGACTAATATTCATGGATTTTTTTATTCGTATTAATATTTTTTTACAAAGAAATGAGGCAGTTAAAAAAAACATACTAATTTAAATCACAAAGGGTTTTGTTCAACGTAACATTTTAAATCCGATTGGCTTTGACAGACTGAATAGATAGGTTATAATAATTTTTGTATGATATGTTTAATGCAATTGGTAAGGATGATCTGATGCTAATAAGAGTTGAGGCTAATAAGCTCATCATAACTAGTATAATTTTCAAAACATTAAGATTTTTTCATTGTTAAAACTATTCAGAGTATAATGTTATTAAATTTGATATTTTGCTACATTAAAAGGGTTTTAGAAGTTAAGAGACTCATTGATGAAGGGATTAAGTAAACACTTTATGCCAACTAATTACGTTTATTGATATATTTTAAAAACGAATGGTGAAGTTTTATTGGATTTAACTGCTTTGCATACGTGAATAAATATTTTGTGTAAGACCATTTATAATAAAAGTTATTTTTGTTTTTGCTTGTATTACCCTAATTTAGTTCTGGTAGCAATTTACAATGTGGTTTTTAATTTTCTTTGTTAGTTTGTTTTTATAAATTTGTTTGTTGTATGGACCCTTTTTAACAAACGAAATCCTTAATTGAGAAAAGTTCTTCTCGTCTTTCTTATTTTAAACTAGCAGTATGGTCCCGCTTTGCTAGGAACCCGTTAACTTAATCGAAAATTTGTCGTAAAGAATATTGAAAAGTTGTTCTCTGTTTCAATAAGATTGACTACCTAAAATTTAGCTAAAACAGTGGTTTGTCAGATTCGAGCATTAATGTTGAAGAACTTGAGGATACAAAATGTTTGAACTCCTTCCGTCATTCTGATAACATATTTGGCGCAAAAATGAAGATTCAACAGTCATTGATAGTTTGATACAGTCATATAGTTTGAACACGATGACTTGGTAACAGCCAGAAAAAAAAACCCCAAAGAAACACTTAGGTCAGTGTGGCACATTTTTGGTAATTATTTGGCGAGAAAATATAGATATAGCTACAAACCCTGACATTATACAACCCAATCAGGATGATCTTGGAGAAACCAGCTTAATTATTTAAACAAAATAAATTTTACCCATCTGGCACGTTTTAGATAATATTTTAGCAAGTTTGGCAATGCATTTGGCGAAAAAATGAAGACGTAAAATAATCATAAACAGATCTACCTCAAAGTCCTTGAATAAATTATTTTTGAAATAAAGAATGTAGTTTCTAAAGATAATGGCAAAATAATAAAATAAACGTTTCCAATTTGAATTATTTTGCGCTTAATTTAATTTCTTAAGCCAATGGCAACGCGAAAGAAAAAAGGGTTATCGGATTTGAGCGAAAGTGGTGCATTTTTTCCCAGTTATTTCGAATTTTCACTAAAAATAGAACACATATGAAAAAACTAAGCCTCAGGTGCACGCGAAGGTATTAAAAGGAATCTATCCTCAAAATTTCGAATTTTTCTGAGCTGTCCAAGTAGGTCTTTCACGATCCACTGACATACACACAAGCTCTTTTTTTAATTATAGATTATAATGTTTTCGAATATGAAAAATTGGAAAAATCGGAAGAGTTCCAGGTATAATCGTAGTGTATGTACCAAGTATAAATTGTACAAACGTTTTTTTTTTTAACCTGAATGAACTCTACGTTGAAAAATGGAAATATTTTAAATTTTGGCTTCTGATTTCAGCATGAGATTGTAGTTGAGAGCCATTGGCTTCCTGACCAGCAGGTCCTCAGATGTATACGATACTTCATTCCTATAAACGGAAAAGGTAATTTAAAATAATGATGTGAGAATACCCTTTCGTTTAGGGGATATATTCAAGCTGAAATGTAAACTAACTCCCTAGCACTACTTTCCATGCTGGACCATCCTCTTTAACAATGCAACTCCAAAGTCTCCTATCTCTGGTCTTCGTTTTCCAGTTCTTAATTTTCGTGGCTTACAAATCTTTTCCACCTCACCTATCCATCTTTTTTCTAGGTCTTCCTCTTTTCTCTCTCCAATTTTGTTTCTATTTTAAATAAGTGTGGTCAATTGCTTAAGCATTTTTGTAATTTTATAAAGCTTTGTTGATTCATTTGTAAATGTACTTAAAATATAAACAGTTTTTATTTATAACATCTATGTAGTCTATTTTATCATTGTGTAAATTTTTATTTTTTAATATCTCTTATAGATAAAATACTCATTTTGAAGATCAAAAAAGTTAATGCGAATTTGATTAATGCGTTACAAGCCTTCTAGTTTTTCGATATTAGATTTTTGTAAAAAAAAAAAAAAACTTAAAGAGGTTTTGATTAATAAAGCATCAATATGCACAATTTTTTTAATGAAATTGGTATTCACTTAAAAAATATTAAATCATTTTCATGAATATTTTTGTTAATTACTGTGTAGGTTTTACTGCTGATTACTTTTTCCTTATGTGGTCAATGTATATAAAATCTGCATATAAAATCTTCTCCATCTTTTTATTTCACCGACTGGAAACTTACACCTCCAAAATCATTGGAAATTACCAGTGCGGATTCCAGAGGGGGAAAACAACAACTGATCAACTGCACACTATTAGGCAGATATTGGAGAAAACAAAGGAATACAATATTGATACCTACCATCTTTTTATCGATTTTAAATCCGCCTATGATAGCATCATCCGAGAAAAACTATTAGAAGCTATGTTGGAGTTTAACATCCCAAAGAAGTTAGTTAGTCTCACTAGAATGACTCTAAAAAGAGTTTCTTGCAGAGTAAAAATTTTGTCTAGTCTCTCAGAACCATTTTTCACTGAAAAGGGCCTTCGACAAGGAGACTCCCTTTCTTGCTTACTGTTCAACATAGCTCTGGAAAAGGCCATTAGAGACTCTGGTTTAAACACAAGTGGTACTATATTGCAAAGAACTATCCAACTACTTGCCTTTGCCGATGATATTGACATTATTGGAAGAACAAAAAGCTCTGTTGTCAATGCTTTCGTAGCCCTTGAGAGCTCGGCAAGGGAGATGGGACTTGTTATAAATGCAGACAAAACAAAGTTTTTGATTTCATCAAATAATTCTCCTGATTTGTCCCCTTTAAAAATAGGTAACTACACTTTCGAAACTGTAAAACAGTTTACCTACCTGGGAACTCTGATCTCAAGAAGCAATGATCTAAAAATTGAAATAAATAATAGAATCTTCATGGCTAATAGAAGTTTTTATGGCCTCAGAAACCAATTTAAGTCTAAATTTATTTCTGTAAACACCAAGTTGAGCATTTATAAGACTTTAATCAGACCTATTGTCCTATATGGAAGTGAATGCTGGACCCTCAATAAATCAGTAGAAGAAAAATTGCTAATATTTGAAAGGAAATTGCTAAGGAAAATATTTGGACCTATTAAGGAGAACAATGAGTGGAGAATACTTTACAACTATGAAATTTACAGAAAATTCGGTAAATTTGGCGGGACCGACATAGTGAGAACTATAAAAGCATCCCGAATTAGGTGGCTGGGCCATCTGTACAGATGTCCCGAGGACTTTCCCACCAATAAAGTGACTTTTTCCAAAATTGAAGGTACAAGACGTAGGGGACGACCACCCACACGATGGTTAGACGATGTCGAAAGGGACCTCAAAATAATGGGAGTCAACCGATGGAGAGCCATTGCGGCTAATAGGGCCAACTGGAGGAGGATCAGCGAGTCAGCCTTGGCCTGCAAAAGGCTGTTGAGCTTGTGAAGAAGAAGAAGAAGGTCAATGTATTTCGACATAATTTAGTAGATTAATAAATTTATTATATTATATTAGTAAACTATTACTAGATTTCATAGAAATTCTCAATTATTATTTTACTATTAAACAAATACTAACTTCTTTTACTGGCCTTTAAAATTTTTAAACGCCATTTTACTGGCCTTTAAAAAGGAAAGGCGATATTTATATTCGTCATTGGATTTATTAGTTTAAATATTAATTCATTCTTTTGTATTTTACAAGAGATATTATTTTTTTAATTATAAAAAAATAAACAAAACTGTTCATATTTAAATATTGCGTATAAATGCACTTGATTAAGTATAAATATTCTGTATTTTCGTTAAAATTTAAAATACGGAATTGCTCTTTTGTATTTATTCTTAATTTTGCAAGCCCTGAGATATCTTTCAAATTAAAAATTTAAAGAAATCAAATTTTTACAAGAATGCACAATGCTAGTCCTAAGGAGAAAGCGCTAAGATTCCGCCTTCTTATACCTATTTAGGTTAAGATTTCGAATAATCGTTTTCCAAATGATGCTTTTCAGTACAAAATTAATAAGATCGTAAAATTTTTGAATCTGTACCTACAATAGTTTCGACTGGGCGTCGATACGTGAGTTAGTAAGTCAGTAATTGCATCCTTCAATGATCTACTAGATGTGCAATTTGAAAGGTGGCAGCAACTCCTGGGAACTGGTAACGTTACTTCTTGGAACTGCTTACGTACGCATGTTTTTTTAAACATCGACGGTTTCTTTTGTTTTGGAATAATTTTCGATAAATTTTATTTTTTCTAGTTCTTCTGCGATTATTATTTTGATAATGTTTTGCTACAGTACTTAAAGCCAAGGCGAAAATCGAGTATAATAAATTTGAAGAAATTGATAATACTAAAATCGTTAAACAAATTTGCAAATTGCAAAACAAACCAACCGCTGCCAACTAGCGCATGGTTAAAAATAATGACAAATTATAATTTACCTTAGAGTCCAATGTATTCAAACTTTGGAAGGGCTCCGTTAATTAAACTAACGTGAATGGTCATGCCTAGCTTTCAGAAATACTGATGTACTACATCATACTAATGTTTTCATATCCACCTAGAAGTGACAAATATTTCAAAGGATATATTATAAATAGGGACAACCGTTGGATTAAGGGTAACTTTTGGTTCAAAGTATTTGTGAATACTCTGTTGTATGTAGAAAAATTGTTGTAAATTGAAGTTTTTTTTTTCGAAAAGAATTAATCTTTTATTGTGCATTTCTAACAGCTGACGTTATTGAGAGCTTTCCTCCTATAGTAAAAGTAATTTTTATTATAATGCAACTAGCCTGGCCACGGCAGTACAACATCCAGCATCCATAAAATCGTTAACATAATAAAATAATCCATTAAAAGCTTTGCAATAATGCCAAGTTAGGTTTTGAAAAATCATACCAAAATAAAACGAATGCAATACCGTAAAGCTCATCAATAAATCGACCAAACTGAATGATTAACTAACGACGAGAAGAAAGTCCAATAGGTCACTTACTTAATTATGAAATCCTTTTTTCTTACAATCGATCCTTAGCATCAATATTTGTGATCTTGTAGATATGGGTCATTTTCCCTAAACGGGACTTTTGCATTCCAATGTTTATAACTAATTTGATTTAATATTATTTTTCATGATGCATCATCCTAGATATAATTCATAGTGTTGTATGTCATATTACACAACATCTGAGAACATATCAATTAAATTTCAATATTTAAATTAATTAAAAGTTAATGAAATGTCATTCCCCTGTCTGTCCCTACAATCCTACTGCAAACTTTAACAAAATATTAAACCCCAATTTGCTCTTAAATTCAGTAAACTAATTTTTTTATTTATTATCAAGGTTTTTGAAGAAACATTTTCTGTACATTTTTTACAACATTTTTGCACACCTTTCCTATATCAAATATCAATGAGCATTAGTTAAATACAAATTTAAAGGGTTTAGCATAAAAATAGTTTTAGAATTGTATAAACAATTCTACTTGAAACAGAAGAACTTTATCATAGAGTTTACTGGTTATACCGAAGCGGGACATGGAAAAAGAGCACCTGATGGGATTGGTGGAGTATTAAAACAAACTGCGGACAGAATTGTGGCTCAAGGCACAGATTTAGCCAACTACCACACCTTATTTGAGGCACTGCAGAAAGAAGTGGTTGGTGTGAAAATAACTGCTGTTACAAAGGATGAGATAATAAAATATGATGGCTTATTGGATAGGAAATCAATCTATCCATTCAAAGGGACTGCAAAGGTTAACCAAGTAACCTGGTCTGAAGAAGCACTAAACACCAGTTACAGAAAGCTGAGTTGTTTCGATTGTAGTCCAGGCAAGTGTTGTAAGCATTATGAAATTAAGCCAGCTACCAAGCGAAGCCAATATCAAGGGGCATCCAAGAAATCAAACCCTCCTCAGACTAGCGATCATTATACAAATAAAACTAACACTGGAAAGTTGGAAAATTTACAGATCGGTGATTGGGTTGTTGTGATCTACGACAGTCATCCTTATCCTGGTGAAATAACCAACATTGTGGGAAATGAATATGAAATTAACGCAATGGAACATACAGGGAAGGGAGTGTTCAAGTGGCCAATCAAGAATGATGTATGCATATATCATCAAGAAGACATAAAATCAAAAATTTCTGCACCATTACCATGTAAAAAACAATCCCGATCCAGAACCACTAAATTTTATTTTCAAGATTATCCTTAATTTCCAAAAGTTTAAAATAAAATTGATTTGATTTAAGTTCACTCATGTAGTAACGTGTTTTGCAATCTTCCTTTACTTTGTTGTCATTCCCTTGTGTGCAGATGTCATTCCCCTGTGTGGTCAAAATTTTAACTTTTTTTATGTGCTAAATTTTGAATTTTTTTTGTTGCTGATAGGATATTCATCTTTCTGTATATATTAGATTGCCCAAAAAATATTTTTTAAAAAGAAAATATTTTTATTTTAATTTTTTGTTGAAAAGTCCCATTTAAGGCAAATGACCCACATATGTTAGCCTTTAGCTGTACGTGAACTTCCTTTTGAAAAGTATTTCCTGTTTAAGTTCAAATGAAATAGAAATTAACTATTTTTTATCGTTCTGAAAATTTTAATTGATCGTTTCCAATACTAACCTTAACTAACCCTAAAAGAGAATCCTTAAAAATATGTTACTAACCGTTTTTTAACACAATCTATAAATCTAGAACATCACAACAACAGCCATTAAACAACAATCTTCATCGAACAAAACGGATCACAACCCCTTGCATAAAAATCCCCCGAAAACTTCCGAACATCGACACCCAAGTCATCCATCAACATGACTGATCAAACGCCGATGACAAGCGAGTCCAAGAGGTCGCGGACTTAAATATTTAATCCTTTACTCCTTTGGGTTCGGAATCCATCCGCTGCAATCGGCCTGCAGACGTGTTTGTTTGCCTTATCGATGCCGATGCTAAAAGAGCGACTCCTGTTGAGGTGCAGATAGGAGAGTAATCCCCCTGTTCCGCTACGATAGGGAATGAAGCCATTACTCATGCAGGCCCGTAACAAGATGTTGCTTCTCTCTCTCTCGACCCTCCTCTTGAGATGACTTATTTTGACATGGTTATAACTGGAATTTGACTTATTTATTGTAACTGATACTTTGATGAGTGGTATAGCTGATATATGAATAAGTGATATAAATGTGATTTCATTGATCACGATTGTAATGGTCATATTTTTGGTCGAGAGCGGCAACATAAATGTTGAATGAAAATAAATTATTTCATTCTCAAGCTTCAATCGGTGAGATCTCAAGAATCCATTGGAGAACAAAATATTTATCGGGGACCGATCTAATTAAGGGAAATAATAAAAGTTACAAAAGAAATACTTTAACTTAAATAAGCCAGTTATTACTGAAGTATGGGCAAAACGAGAGGAGAAAAGTTTTGGATTTTGCAGCTCACAATTTTAATGAAAAATTACTACTTGCCTTTTTTTTCAAAGAATTTAACTCTTCTGGTCTTAATTTGTGGTATAGCCAACCTATTTTGAATTGCCGTTTTTTCAAACAAAATATTTTTAGTTAAAAAGTTTACTTCATAAAATTTTGCTTCTCAAATGTCTCTATACTTTCTTAAGAAATTAATTTTTATTAGATTTCGAAACTCAATTTTCATCATAAAATAATGTATTTTAGTTAGATATGCTTTTTTAAAAATATTGTCAAAATTTTAATATATTTCAACATCATTTCTCAAACCGTAGTAAAATTCGATTAAAGTTTTTCATCATGTCGATCAACACATAATCATATCTTTTTAACATAACATCAGTTACTACAATTTCAAACCAAATCATGACATTGTAAGGAATAATCTACTTGAGAAATAACGTACCCTATAGGTCGGGTTTTTATAATAAGAGAATGCAGTCGGGTCAAATGATGGAATGAATAGATGACGGTATAAAAGAACCTAGCGAATGCATGTAGATTATTAGGATATTCACAATTTTTTTTTTTTTGTATGAGCATGATCCGGATTAGACGCGTAAGCTATAATTGTGTATTATTTTTTATCGGCGTACATAAAGTGTCGAAAATTAGACACATTAAGATTTGAAGAATACCAAACTTCATTGGAAAACATAAATTTAGATAGTTAAAGACGAAAATTAGTCACATTTAGAGTTCAAAAATATCAAACTTCACTTGGGGAAATTTTAAAAACGCAATTTATTTCTTAAAGTTAAAGTTTATAGAAATTTATATTTCCGTTTAGCATAATTTGAACATGGTTACAGTTATCGGATAAGGCAATTTAACTTGTATTTTAATTAAACTAACATTGTTAGAAGTTACGTAAGTGGTGTAAATGTAGAAACTTTTTTATCCTTGATATATTGTGGCGCTTTTAATTTACCTTACCCTATGTCTTAGTTATACTTTGGAGAATATAAGTTTAACAACTACCTATAGCTGAGCTCTTTTATATTTTCTATAATTTTTAATAAAATAAAACTTCGTAAATCTCGTTTTTTCACTTAAAAACCCTTACTAAAACTCCCAGTTAAATTAAGTTAAATCATTATAAAGAATTTAATGCCACAGATTTTCACGAAATATTTATTAAATTAAATATAGGTACATATATTGCAAAAATAAGCTGGCATGAAAAGTTTACTATTAGCCGGCAAAAAATATTTTGATATGGTTTTCAAATATGTTCTTGAGCAATCTGGTACGACGTAAATATTTATCGTTGATAGATACAAAATATTTTTAGTTAAAAAAATTACCTAAAAAATAATAGCGATTTTACCATAATAAACAGGGTGAGTCACGTTTTTGTGGGTTGTCATCGAGATTAGAGAAATTGAGTTATGTAAATTAGGGCAAATTTGATCTAAGCGTTAGAAAAAATATGTTTTTATAATTTAATTTCGATATAATATCATAATTTAACTTGGAAAAATAAAATATCATAATTTAACTAATTTATTTTTTGTAAATGAGACAACATCAGCTTGCATTTTATTTTTAAAAAAGTTTTCACTCTCAATTTTTCTATTCATATTCATTAATTTCATTTATATTTTTCTCTATAAAAATTGCAATTTAAAATTTTCCACGTAAAGAGCATTTAAATGTTTTGAACATCATTGGGGTTGTGTCATTCTACGATGCTATATAAAGTGAATAATAAGTTATAAAATTAGTATTATAGGTTTGATATATTGATATTGCAATTTTATTCGGATATATAGCATAAAATAATGTAAAGGTTGTGTTTCTTAAGTATTAAAGTTTCTTAAGTATTTCGTGCTTGGTCTAAAGTTGTATCTCTAAAATAAACCAACAACTACAATACTTTTAACGTAGCATCAATAATTTTTATTTATAAAATTTTATTGCGAAACATTCAGCTCTACAAATGTTTCGTTTCCAAAATTGCTTTGCCACATCATTTTGCATTTCATGCTTGTTGAAAAAAATGTCCATAGAACGTGTGACTCTTGGAATAAAAGTGGAAAATTCTCGAAAACAACGCCTTTTATTTAACAAAACTGCTTATTTGCTGTTCCTAAAAGTACAATATTTGAAATTCATATTATTTTTAAAGGTCTTAATTGAGTTTGTAACTTAATTTTTTTCTTAATAAGCAAAACTATGATTATAGACCAAAGTTACCCTAATCGATGATACTCTGAGACAGAGTGCTCCCTAAATTTGTAGAGTACAAATTCCTAACTCCGTTAGCGAACGATGTCATTCTAATTTTCGTAAGTTGTCGAATCAAGCGTCACTTGACCATAGTTTTGAAATTACGGTAATTTAGTAGTGCTAAAACTTATTTCGTAGGTTACAAATAAACAGCCAGAAAGGTGAAAACCAACCAAAACGGAACGCAAATGCCAAAAATATGCATAGTATTGGAGGTACGTCCCTATAGTTCTGATATATATATATATATACGTTCCTTTCCTAGAAATCGAAAAGATGTCCAAGACACGGTGTAGCATACCACGATTCGAGTTGACATCTCTTTCGGGACATTGGGACACGGAGATAGGCTGTGCGTGAGTGACGCAAGGAAATTCCCAACCGAAATCGATTTGAAAGATTTCGTTGCTTATTTTGATACAAATGCAATGATTTTTTTTTGCTAAAAGGAACTTTGGATATTAGTTAAGTGTTGTTGCTACCAATACAGCTCGTAAGCCGAGAATCTGTATTTTAAATTGATTAGCTGCCGATTCACTGATTTACTCTGCTTAAATTTTGTAATCAAGATTCAAAATTCACTTGTACATAAATGTTTTTTATATCGTTAGCAAAAGATAATTTTTCTCATATGATTCACAAAAATTAATCAGTTCATTGATTTTTTGATTGCAGTAATTACTTGTTGTCGTAATATATTAAAGAATGATGGGAAGAATATAATACTTTACATTAGGTGGGTGTAAGTGTTCAAAGCATTTGTGTTATTCTTGTAATGTAGTTGACTTAGTTTAATTTGATGATAAATTTGGTGAGTAACTAGTAGGTAATATACAGCTTCTAAACCAAACCAAACAGAAGATTAACTTAGCATTATCTTGAATCCACTAGCTGTATTGTATCGACATTGTTTAACGCTTAATTTAAACTAAGGGAAAAAATTTCAAATATTTTTCTACTGAAAATAGTTAATTTGTTGTATTCTCAAGACAGTGTGAGAAAAATTATATTGCGTTAAAACCCTTATTTAGCAAGTGTTTAAAACAGTTTGCATCGTTAAACATTAACATAAAATTCACCCACAAAGAGATATCAATATCTTTATATAATATAAAATTGTAATTGTCGGACCCTCGAAAGCCACGTGACTTACGCGGTTTCAGCCAATTAGAAACGTCAGAAACGCTGAAAGTAAGTGTGGCTGTGTGCTTGTTTTGTGCCGGGGCTGCTTCAGGTTGCGTCCCGTCGCTTTGGTAGAGATCGTTGCTTTGCGCTAGAGTTATTTGATGGCCTGGAGCAGTTCCACAGAAACTAGCCAGATTGTATCGATGAGCATTTTTGCATGGCAGTATCCTCATATTAGTCTTGCATGTTTGTTTGCGGAGCAAACAAGTAGGAATTGCGTAGCAATTCCCAGAGGTTGGCGAGCGGTAGCGAGCAGGGGGCTTTGCCCTATAGTGAAGTATACATGATTTTAAAAAAGATTCAAAGCGTCATTAAATGTTGTTCCCGGCAATATTTAACTTCAACTGTGATAACAAAATAATACATTGTTTCTTATCGGTCCTCGATGTGCTCTTTTAAAATAATATAAAGCACATTCGCGATAAAAATGGAACAGCTCAGTAGTGATTGAAGTAGGTTCTTTATTATAGTGCAAGCTCTTTATTTAGTTTTTGATGAAATATTTAATTATTTTATTCTTTGAATGTTTAAAAAATTTTTGTAGGTAAAATTATATAGAATTTTATATTATTGAACCTTCCTTTCAATAATAAATATTTTTGAAAGAAATTAAATGATTACGAAAATTAAAAAGTATTTTTGCCCTACAACTTTTTACTCGAATTACGATGACAAAAAAAAAAACTACATTGTTGTTTATCGTTCCTTAAAATTTTCTTGTAGATTATGCAAGTTGCGCTATAAAAATGGGACAACTCAGAAGTTATTGAATTAGTCTCATTCTTATAGCGGACGCTGAAAATTTAATTGTTTTTATGAAATAATTCCCCCCTGCTATTAATAGACCCCTAGAAAGCTTACAAGCGGATCTCTGAACAAGCACACAAGCTTGAATATATATGTACCATACCATAACATACAATCGACCCCTTTTATCAAAAAAAAATTCTCAATAGATTTTTTTTACTGAAAAAACAAATGCTAGTTACATTAATGGCAACCCAGCCTACACGACTTCTGAAATGGCGCCCAGTTTGTGGTCACGATGGTAGTTGCTTCAATCTTATTTAAAGCCTGCTGTTGACATTCGCTTTTCATGAGTTTATTTTTTTATTTCGTCGGAGGTGCTAAAAACTTTGAAAAGTTTTGTAGACTGGTTTGAGTTTCATCGTGTTATTATTTTTTTATCAAAAGTAGTAGGGGAAATTAGCAAGGAGCGAGATCAATTGAAGAGCTTAGTGGAAGAAGTGACATGTGGCAAAACGGTGAAAACGAGAAAGGGAGCTCAAAGTTTTTTTTGTTTTGTTTGCAGTTAGATCTGTTAAACACGGTATTTTCAAATGGTAAAAAATGTACTTAACAAAAGATTCCCCTTTTTCATGCAATTTTAGTTATCTTTAAATGAAGGAATAGCCTGTTCATTGACATGCAATTTTTTTTATTTCAAAAATGCCACTTAGCACTTTCGTTCATCAAGCTCTTGAATTGTGCTGTTCGATATAGAGTTTAAAAGGGATAAAAAGTCTACTAGGAAGCTCTGCATAAGCTTGAACTCACTTGGGACAGACAGGGAAAAGACACACGGCTAAAGAGAATATTTTAATCACATTTTTCATCGAATATAGATGATACTTCTAACTTAAAAAAATAGTTTAGAAAAAAACTAATAATAATTTTTTTTATTATTTCCTAAATGTTCTCAAAGTAGATGTTTCAATTTTGACGTCTGCTTAAGAGATGATAACATAATATGCCAAGTGAAGTTTTATAAATTTGTATATTTGGATTTTTTTTTGTCGCATTCACTTTGTTTACAATCTTTTATTATTATAGGTTGTCAAAACAGGACTCTTATGCATATCTGCAATGCGAGCACATCAAATAGGTAAGTTTTTTTTCACCTTCATATAATTGAATAACTACCAACAAAATAATCCATTTTCGTGAAAAATTGGTTATGGAATTATATTGCATCATTAAAAAATTGCTCTTTTTAAAAAATTTTGTAAACCGTGAGTTTTGAATAATTATAAAGCATATCCTCAAGTTCGAATGACGAGGACTCAATTTTGCTTCCTTTTTATTTTTCAATTCTTTAAGTAATCAAAAAGTACCTAAAAAGCTCATGCGTTTTATTTCTATATTTGAGATTTTTTGTTAAATTATTGTAATCATTAAAATTATTACTTTGAAAATTACGCATCCAAAAATATTGCTATCAAGAAATATATTTAATATCTAAAATCCAGCAAAAAAATTAAGAAAAAACTCAAAAAGTGTAATAACATTCGTCATTCATATTCAACTTATAAAACTGTAATTTTCTTTTATAAAAAATATTTCATATCTATTCACAAATAATTCCCCTCCAAAGTTCTACCCGTCACATACAGATGGCGCCACGCAGTACAATTTCCCTTTTCCTATCACCCAGAAAGCGGTCGGTGGTTGTGCAAACGTTTCGAACTATCATAAATCCGTTTTATCTCTAAAGTGAAACGTTCTCTGATTCACCGTTCGTACACAAACACAAGTGTGTGCTCGCAACGAAAAATACGCCGACGGAAAATTCATTTTTTGATCTCAACATTTTGGATTATTTCTCAGCGGAATAAACCTTGAAACGTGGCCATCTCAAGGTAAAGGATATTTATTGTGTAGTTTTACCGTAAAACGGGATGTTTCTCTAGCGGTGCTCTGATGGGACTTTGATCGGCCGGAATGTTTTCCTCTACCGCTGGCTGGCCGGTCACGCAACTTGGCCGGAGAGTTTTGGTTTTATGATTAGAGCAGCGAGATTTGTTTTTTTTAGTGTAAGAACAATAGTGTATCTGCTATTTTTGTCGGTTTAAATTATTATATTTAAATCATTCAATTAACGAGCCTTTTCAAGATTCACAAACTTAAAACTTTTCATAAAACCTTAATGTAAGATGCATATGTATTTAAGCATTAATGAAGGTTAAGAAGAATATTTGACACCCAAAATAAACTTTCTCCCAAATTTTATTTAAGTAAACAAAGTCTAAGATAAATGAGAAACATTGTCTTCTAAATGTAGGACAAAATCAAAATATTAAAAATTAAGAGTTTGCATTCTTATTCGAAAAGGAAAGTGTAAATGGTGTTAACAAAATCGTCTTTAATTGGTTAAAAAAAGCCATGCAGACGTTTACTTTTTGCTATGAAATATTATATCAACTTTATTTTTTGTACTACTTATGTATTTTTTTTGTTAACTGAATGTGTAAGTTTTAAATTGTGGGCTATGGAACAAAGGTTTGATTGGTGGTAATAATAACTACATTAAAATGTCGATTGCATCACGTCGGTCAGTCATAAAAGTGTTTTATCTTGATATCAAAATAGTTGTCAAGATTCACTGAAACTGATTAAAAATTAAACAAATTTGTGCTTCAAAAAGGAGTATATCAGCTGATTTTAGTTAAGAACAATATTATACTCACTATTAAATATATTTAAGTAGTATTGATGTATCCTCGTTAAGAATATATATATTATTTATGGATATCTATTTTTTAAATCTTTGTTTTCTACTCATACTCGCAACAAAAATACAAGACAATTTATTTATAAATTCAGTTACAAAATCAGTAGATTTTTCCACAACACTGTTTCTTTTCGCAAGGTGCGTGATTTGAAATATTCAAAGGCTAGAGTGCTCGCTCATAGATTTTTTTATTCATAGTTACTCTTTATTTTTGCTGCAGTTGTTCGTCCAGATTACACCTGGAGGGCTAACAGTGATCCTGTCAAAATACCAAACATATAATTAGAAGTTTTGTGGTTTTCTTTTCTTGCCCCTTGAGTGCATCGAACTCGTAATCAAAGTATTTAAATACTAGCTGATGTTTGTGGAGCTTTGAGTCTAGTTACTTACTCCTAAAGTTTTACTTCCGAAGTTTAACATTAGTAGTAATACGCAAAGAAGAAAGTTTAACAACCTGTGTTTCTTTATATTTTAACGGAGCATAAGTCTTTACTTTTATGCTTATTAGATTATAAATAAATGAGTGCAATCGTTATTTTCTTGCATTAAAATATATAAAAAACCATTATATTTCCATGAAACTAGTTTGTTAAAATTGCTAGTTTGTATAGTTAACAAATAATAAATATAAACATTAATATAAATTTAAAATCTTCACAAACTTGCCGTAGATTGTTAAAATTGCTAGCTGTTATAGTTAACAAATAAAACATGTAAACATCAATATAAATTTAAAATCTTCACAAACTTGCCGTAATTTGTTAAAATTGCTAGCTGGGTATATTTAACAAATAAAAAATGTAAACATTAATATAAATTTAAAAACATCACAAACTTGCCGATTTGAATTCAATTTGGTTTAATGAAAGTTACTCATTTTCATGAAAACCAAAAGGTCAGCACAACCCTTCTAAACAGAGCACAACTTTGTTTGCATGGTGCGCGCAATTCCATCAGCGATCTCTCGATTTTGTTCTACAATAACGCTCCGGCTAAATTTTATCTGTCTCTCGTATCGATGTCTGATCTTGTGTACTGTCCCGTGACGACAAACGAACATTGAATTTAACGTTTATTCACTGGTTACGGTTTGATACCTAATGATAGCGGCGCTGTCGATATGCCATATTTACTCTCAGTTCTACTTCCATTTTGTGCTTCTTATCGGAGCGGATCAACCTACAAAGTTTTGTTTACACTGTAAGGTCAATTGATTTCTTAATAGGGTACTTTTTATTTTACTTTCAATTACTTAGCATGAAATGTAAGGTAATGAGAGGATTCCGATTGTCTCTAAAATTTGAAATGAAGATTTTATGGTTTCTACACGTGTTTTCTGGGGGAGGGAGTTGATAGTTCTAGGTTCTAGAAAAGCGGGTTTTTTTTACATTAGTTGGAACATAAGTTACGCATCGAATTCTCTTGCTCTCTCTGCAATCTTATTTTTTTATACTCACATAATACTTTGTAGTTTAGGTAATACTTTTAGAGAGAATTGCTAGTTTACCAATATATGACTTAAAACCCATTAATGCCTGGCGTCCCTTTTTAGGGACACGTTAAAAAAAAGTTGCAATTTTTAATGGGTCAACTTTTCAATTAAAAAATTGCTCCGTTGTATTCAATAGTGTACATTTCAACTGGCCCAAGGGTATTGATGCTGTTTAAGGCAACTTTTCCGGTAAAACTCTTAAGATTTTAGTCTCATAACCTTAAATTAGCGCCAACTTAAAGGATCTTAATGGGTTAATTAAAAAAGTATGTACATTTTCCGGAAGTCGAGTATCTGAAGTTGGACAAAACAAATATAATACAATACACTTTCAAACATAATATGGAATTAAAAAACGATGTTTTATGTAATAAGAAAATGTTATATTTTTTTTTAATACAAGATCAATGATGAAGAAATTAACTTAATTGCGTAAAAATTATAAATTACACTGATTTGTTTCTTTTACTTCTTAATCAAAGTTACATCATAATGTGCTTGAGTTAAGAAGCAAAAAGTAATAACTTGCAAATGTGAATATACATAAGATTATTACAAAGATTTTTATTCTTTTACAGTTTATATCGGAGTTCTTTCTACCGAACCGTTTAATCCGAATAAACCGAAGTTCTTTCTATAAAATTAAACATTCAATAAAATATAATAATAAAAACATTATCTTAATTTTAATGTATTAATTAAAAATAAACTAGATTTGAAAATGGGAATTGCTGTCATTGTTTAGATCTTTAAAACAAGCAATTACCTCAGTTAAAAATCCGACATTCACTGCCTCCCCCATTCTTTATCTCCAGCCCCATAAATATTTTTCTCATTCATTAAATATTCACTTTTCTCGTAAGGTCTCAGACTAATCAAGGAAGTTTAATGAGAGTTCATTAAAACGAAGCGCAGTTGTTTCTTTAGAACACAAACGAAAATTCAAGTTACCGGCAGAGATTTTTAAATTTTTGAGCCGCCATTCTTTTTCTTCGAACTTTTTGTGAACAAAGCTAGGACTGCGTTAGGCAGCAGGAATTTCACACAATTATTTTTCATTTTTTAATCTGTTTATTATTTATGGGCTATTTTTTCTGCGGCATTTATTTTTGGTTTTATTTATTACCTCTGCTAGCTAACAGAATTTACATTTGTGGAGCAATAAAATTCACCAAGCGTTAAAAATTGTCGTTTTTTTATTGTTTTCGTTTCATTTGATCCTTCTGGGTTTTTTTCTTTTAGTGAAATTGAAGAAATAAAACTAATTGTTCGTGAGGTATAAAAAAAGTTTTTTGTACAAACTCAAAGGCTTAGCAATTTTTTGGATTAAATTTTAATGAATTGTATTGTAATTACTAATACAAAGTAAATTAATTCTTTTAATAACCAAGTTTTAATAGTTATTGAATAACTAAAGAATAATCAAAGAGTAACTAAAGGTGCAAAATGATATAAAGTATTCAAAGAAAAAATTGACAATTTTTAAAATTTGATTTCAAACTTTGCCGCAACAGTAAAATTTTAAAATTTGGTTTTGTATGTTTTAAATTCAATATTATTTTTTTTCTATTACATCGAAGTAATTTAAACCATCTTAATCATCTTCCAAATATTTTAACCAAAAATATTCGGTTAAGTTTAATTTCAAATAATGAAAAATTTCACCTTAATTCACAAGTAGCTCAATCAATCTTCATTTCGGGTCATATCACATTCAGTATTATGAAAACTCAGTTCAAGAAATTGGTATAAGTTTTATTTCCAAACTTGATATTCGTATAATCTTTACATTAAAAAATCACCTGTGGGTGTGTTTTCTTATATCATTTTTTAATGTGCTTAGAAACTTAAAACTTGAATTGACATGGTATGCCTAACCTTTGTGTAATATACTGATGTAGATAACGTATTTTAATTCCACCATAACCTGCAATATGCCAAAATACATGATTTTTCTACTACTTTAATTAATAGTTTTATCTTCTTTACCATATTATTTCTTGTAGACTTTCGAGCTCAATGACTAGGTTTAGCCTGCGGCTTTACCAAGAGGAATAAGTCAACAACCAAAACATCTTTACCAAATGCAATTGCTTCAATGCTGTAAAACCAAACCACTGAAAGTTTCACCTTAACTCTTTTTCGAATTTTAGGGGAGTTTAAGTGTTAAGTAATTTAATACCTTCTCTGTGCGGCGATACTTCGGGCTAAATGGATCGGGAGCAGAGTTCGAAAATTCAGTAATCATTCAAATTTCGAAACTGCTGCTGTAAGCTTGTCACTCACCCTGACAGCGTCTTTCGGCTTACAAAAAAAGCTTCAATTTTTTCATTGGTTTTTTTTTATTTCTTTTTATTTATATATATTTTACTTGCGAGTTATTACCGTCGATAATGGATAAACCTTTTGAGTCAAAAAATAAAAAATAAATAAAAGTTTAAGCTTCTTCATCAGTTTATTGATTTTTAATTACTTTAAGTGGAATTTGTTTAGTTTCTATGGATAAGGCTTTAGTTCGAGTGGTCGCCTTTAAAGATGTTGGTGCAAATAAAAGTAATTGGGCCGTTTGTTTTGAATTTTTTTCCTGGATTATTTTTAACCGTCATCGATATAGGCTCTTGAAATACTTGTAAGATAAAGTATTTTTTGCTTATAAATGTTGGTGTGTAATTACGTTAGGTTTTTTTTGTGGGATGTGTAAAATCTGAAACGTTTTAAAGTTATCCGATACGAAAAAAGAGAAAAATGTGTTATATAAATTTTTTTCGCTGCCAATAATTTTATAAAATCTTTTTTGATGATTATAGAGATGGTGTTAGAAATTAATTTAATATTTTTTAATAAATTACTATAAGTTTATTCTTATTAAGTAGAACTAATCTATGAATAAACTTAACGACTGTTCTGTTGACAAACAAGTTAAAAGCTACAACATTTAAAATTTTATATAAAATTATAATTAACAGTTTAAAACTTTATATTGATTTTAAGTCGAAACAACTAATTTTCAATTAGGTAAAAATTCTATTTAATATTTGCATTTAAGAATCTGCAGTTTGAAAAACTTCTATCAGATTGTAATATTGCTAATTTTTGAAATGATACAAGCTTACTATTTCCAAACACAACCATATGTTTATAATTTAGCTTTTCTAAAGCAGTTGCATATAATGCATTTAGAAGTATCGGTATGACAATAATGTGACTAAAATGTGGCAAATTATATAAAAAAAATATATATGTTTCATATGTTTCGGTACTACGACTTTAATTTTAAACTCATTCAAATTCTAAAAATTGCAATTGGCTTTTATGTTAGCCTCTAAACTGTAAATTGTTATAAAAATAAACTTTTAAATCAATTCTTATTTTACGTTTTTCTAATTCCTAATAATATAGCGTATTAAATTATATTTTTAGATTTATTTCATATGATTTTAAAAATTTGATACAAAATTATAATTAAAAAAGTGAAATAAAATTTAAAGGAAGTATATAACTTAAAAGTATTTCTTTTCTTTACATTACATAATCTTACATACAGCCTTATGTGAGCTATTTCATAATTATATTAAATTTTTTATAAATTTTAAATAAACTTAAATTATTTATGTTTCAGTGTAATATTTATTTTGCCTTATATTTGCATCAGCGGCTTGTCTATAATGGAAAAATATAGTGGATGAAAGTTGAAACAATGCTGTTTTACTGAAATAAATTTTATCACAAGCATAAAATTCGTAAACAACAGTTCACTCATCCAAAAATTCTATAAACGAACGATGACAGCTTGTCATTATTTTGTAGTACAATAAACACATGTGTTTCTGTCACAACCTCTGAATATATGGCCGCTGGTTCAAAATACCAAAGCGGTTTTTAAGTGAAAATATTAAATATTGATTTTTTTTTTAAATCTGCATGTTCAAAAGTACATCAAAAGGGTTTTCTTTCTCTGTTAGGTTGTTCATATAATTCGGCAGTTGTTTCAAAATATTAATAATATATATTTGACGTTTTGTATCTAGGAATGTTCAAAACCCATCGTTAAATAAAAAATATTTTCTGTAATGCTAATGATATTTTAAAAAACATTACATTTAAAAAATGAAAATACACATGATTAATAGACCTTTTAAAGCATTTTTTTTATAATTCACACTTTAGAAAATTATATCATTTTGTAGAAATAAATTCTTTTAAAATATATGATACTTAACGTTAGTCATCGTTAAAATAAAATCTTGTGAACCTGCTGTTTTTTCCGCAATTTATAATAATTACAATTTATTATTCGACTAAATTTTTCTAAATATTAAAATGATCATTTTTTTATAATTGGAGACTTTGTTATAAAATTTGAAATATAGAAAGTTAATGGTCAGAATCTATAAAACATGAAGATTATATTAATGCAAAAATGGGTCCGCTGTGTTTAGAATCTAAGGAAGTAGAATATATTTATAAAACTTATATTTTTCGTTTCATCCGATATTCAATAAGCATTTGAAAAAGTAATATAATATATTTGTGTTAACCCAAGCACATTTTCATTTAAGAAAATTGTAATATACGCGTGAGTAATAATCATATGTGCATCACTGTACATAAATATTTTGTAAATAAAAAGATTCTATTTACTGATAATGTACATTTTTTTGCTTTAGATGTATAGAAAATGATATTCATTCAATATTTTTCTAAAGATAAATTGATGATCTTTATGATTTTCAACTCAATATTTCATAGTTATTTAGAATAAAATTTTATTTGCCAAAAGGTTTTCATTAAATCCACACAAATTTTCTCTCTTTCTGATATTTTTAAAACTTTACTTTCAAGTTTATAAAATACTATTCAAACTCAATTTTTTTTATGAGTTCCATGAAAGCGGCCTAAAACTAATTCAGGGACCAATTATTTTTAAATATTCTCCTCACTTCAATTAAATTCGAGAATTAACTAAATTTCTTAAATGCATACAAAATATTAAATGTATTTTTAATTCTTGTTATTTCATAAATTTTATCAAAACACTTTAATTAGTTTTTTTAATTATTAGAACGTAAATGTTAATGACGATTACATCTTCAAGTTTATCTTACAGGTAAAATCGAATAATTATTATGAATACATTCATTATGAATACATTCAATATGAATTTGTTCAATCAGAGTAATTTTTCCTAATAATATCAAACTTTCCGTAAGCAGTAAACAGAAAAGCACTCAATTATGTCCAATATTAAAAGTCCAATATTAAAAAATTTAATATTCTAAAGAAAGTAATTTAACGAGAATTGATAAAAGCACAACTTGATTAAATATCACTCTTCTGTGAGCATCCTTTCGTCGTCCATGGCGTAATTTCGAATGTAAAGGAGTTAATTAGTTTGGTATTAAAAACGTAACTATATACACGAAAATTTCTAAAGAATTTTGTCGCTTTAAAGTGTCAAACTGCCAAATCTCTATTTAATCCTAAGTGGAAAATGTTTTACAAACTGATTGATTTTTCAAAATTACAGAAATAATCTTCTAGCTAAATAAGTAAAATTTTGATGTTAAGTATAAATTTCTTAAAGTAAATCGATTTATATTCTAGTTAAACTAATTTTTTTAGATGTTATGCTTACTGTAATTAGCAAAGTCTAAATTATTACTTTGGATGAACGAAATTATTAGATTTTGTTTAAATTAATAAACGATTAACAATTATTTTTAAATTGTCTTTTGGCTGACTTAATCTATGAACATAAAGTAAATTGTATGTAGTTTAATTATAAAATTGAACTGATGAATTTGTAATGGCTTTTAAGTTTATACATAGAAAGTTTGAAAAAAAAACATTTTTCATTTATTATTTTGCTTTATATAGACCATTATTTTATTATCTTTCACTGGCTATTTAATTCATCGCGTCCATCCTAATACTTTAAAGTTTATAATTATGTTTACCCTCTATGTTTTTTTCTTCAAAAAATAGTAATACATTATATAAACCGTAGAAGTCAAAAGTACAATGATGTGAAGAGTAGGCTGGATAAAATTATTAAATTATCTATACTAAAACCTGATTTAAATAAAGCAACACAATTTTGTCAATATATTTTACTTAAAACTAATTTAATAGAACTGTGAATTTTCATGTGAGCGCTAACAATACATTAGAACTCTAGCGAATAGAACTATCATACATTAAGTGCATCATTAGGTTAAAATATTATCTATATCTTTACTTCACCTAATCGTACATTTTATTTTTCATTCCATGCTTATTTCTATCGATGAATGACGATGTTTAAAATAAAGTCATCAAACTAATGGGATTTTTTTTCGAGCTTTAGGGAATAAATGACAGCATTATTGCTCTCAATCATTTTTTTTAATTCAACTATATCAGGATAAAAAAAAAACACACATAAATAAAAAAAAAGAACGCCAAGCGATAAAGTATTGATTGAATGGTTCGAAAATCTGATTATGGAACTGAGGAAATGAAAAATTCTAGTATCCCCCCCCCCCCCAAAAAAAAAAAAATTACTACGCTTATACTATTTGTAGAATTTATTATTTACCACTTGAATAAATTTATTTTGAGAGATGCATACATATGTTTAGCTAATGCATTTCTATATCATTATTACTCGTGTCATGTCATGAATGTGGGTTTTCACCTTATTTAATTGTCTTAATTTAAAATATTTATATTCACTTGGTGAGACGATAAAGGCTTTCCTTTTATTTATGGATTAGGTAAAAAAGTTTTTCCCCGGTGCATTTTTTGAGTGACATTAATATGACATTAATTTTGTTGTTTGAAAGTGTTTTTTTTTATATCTGAAAGTAAAATCATTTTTAGTAAACTACTTTTTAAACCTAATTTGTAAGGTTTATTTAATGGGTGTAGTTTTGTCTGTTTTTAATGTTTTATTGTAACTTGGTTAATGTAGTTACACTTAATTTATTAATTTTACTGAAAGTCTGCACAATTTTAAAAATAAATGTAAAATTTAAAATTCATAATTTTTGTGAAAAACTTTAAACTTATATTTGTACAATATTTTTTTTAAAAAAAGATTATGCTATCCTACGAAAAGATTTTTTAAAAAAAACTTTAAAAATACTTCAAACAACCGCTGGAGCAGTGCGCTCAGGTGTCGAATACGTCATCCAGTAACAGTTTACCTTAAAGGTACTCTTACTAATAAATAGCTCTCGTATAGATCCAATGCAACTTTAGTTCAATCAAAACCATGACCACCAAAATATGTGTAGTTCTATAGGGACTTCAATGCAAACCAATTTTTTAAAATTTAATTTGATAAAAATCATTGCACCTCTGTCAGACCAGATGAATAATGGATTTGCTGTCGAAAGTTTGCATGTCAACTTCAAAATTAAAAATGGAAATTTTCGAATTGATTATGCTAATCTAATTTTCTTATTCCATCTTTTAAATATAATCAAAAGGATTTAAAAAATTGCTGATATTATATCAATTTTGTCAGGTCTAATGTGAAAATAAATCTAAAGGAACATTTTACTATAACATCTAAACAAAAGAGTAAGATTCCAAATTTATAGGTCAATAAAGTTAACCACTCAAGAATGATAAACAAGCATGGCGAGTCAAAATACTTTTACTGCATATGGTTTACATTGCCTTGTTGTTTTTGTTTACAAAAACCGTTTATAAGCTTTTTGAAACTGTAATTCTATGTTTTTTATTTGATATTGCAAGAAAGATCAGCGAAGTTCGAAACAAACAATTTAACTTCTAGTGATTTTTTGTTGTTGCTTGAATTGCTTGATTGAGAAAATGAAATTAAATATTAGTGGATGTTTGAAATGCCACATAAGAGGTGCTTATTTAAAATTGAACAAATTTGATTTTATATCTTCAAAACCAAACGTACAATGACTTTATTATATTTAATACTAAGTCTCTCCAACTACAACTGCCCAGCACAAATATCTTGTCACAACAAACATATTCCTTACCGTCTGTACTAACTCGTTCATTTCCCTGAAACAACTCTAACTAAAACAAAGTACCCCACGCATAGCTGCTAACAGCGTTGCTTATTATAGGAACCCTAAACTGTGTTTAGGCCTCGGAATGCAGTTAATTCCGGGCAATCTGCATTCCCTTGCCAACGAATCGGCTGCGCAGTCGGACAGTAAATGGACAAACAAATCGTGCCTTGTTTCTAGAATCCACTATTTTGGGACTTTTCGAGGGCCGATTCAAGTGGTCTTTGTTGCTTAGTGCTTGCTCAAGTAGTGAGTTTCTCGTTGCTCACGAGCCGAGAAGCATCTTACTTAAGGAGAAGAAAATGTATGTGCGTTGCTTTTGTGGAAATAGTAATACAGGAACTTTTGGGAAAGACTAACTACCTTAATTGTTATGTTCCTAAAAGGGAAATATATTTAGTTAGTTTACGTCCTTATTCTTGTTTGGTTTAAACTCTTTACCTCTAAGAAAAATTTATTTACCGATTTTTTTGCGTTGACAAGTAATTTAAGCAAACATTAATTAAATAACTTAAATAACACTTCTAATTTTTACATTTTACTTCATCAGATAAAAAATAAGTATGTATAATATTTCTACTTAGATTGCAATAAGGAAGAGTGACTCTGCAAACAAAAAAGCTGACATATACAAACGGCACAACACGGTATAGGTTTATAACAAGAATATTACATATTCATCACGACTTTAAACACGCAATATACTAGATTTTAACTTAACAAAATATGTAACTTTATTGTTTTAAGGCATTTGATTACACAATTTTGTCTATTCCTAATAAAACGGAGTTTTAGCTAAATTTGAAAGTATTATCTGATTGATTTTGTTGACTTAAAAATATAAAGAATTACTTATCTTCACATTCATTATTAAATTTTCACTAAGCTTTTTAACTTTCTGTAACTTTTCCTTTAATATGAGATGCATAATATTTGTTTGTCAAAATGATTCATAAATTCTGATTCAAATTAAAAGATAACCTTTAATTTTTTAAATGCATATTTTAAAGATGAAACTACCCAATTTTTGTAATTCAAATATTTTATAAAATGTTTCCATAAAAATTCTACTGCATTGCTTAAGTCATTATAAAAGTGGTTATTCATTAAAACATTTAATCAAATTCTTATGAAAGAATTATTTATACAAGAAAAATTTCAAAAATTTATCCTCAATCCCTTTCGAGTCGACTTTGGGTATCATATTTTGCGATTTTATCTAGAACCCTTCAGACATAATAGGTAGCTCGATAACACCAACTCTTTTGTTTACGCAAATTTATTTAAAACTAGGCAAATATTTGTTGGGCTTTTCAGAAGGCTTTGTATTTTTAAGAGGTTTATTTTGGATCCAGCCGCCATTAAGTATCCACCATCTGGGTTTCTTTCGTCGCCAACCAAATTGTTAAAGAGCAGTCAATATGCTTTGTCACCATTAATCTTCTGTTAATGCGACGGCGGTATTGCACAAAAGACGTTTTTAAAGGGTGGTATAAATAGAATTAACATTGTCTGCAGTTTTTCTTAAGAATGAATTATTTTTCTAGTTTATCTTGATTATCAACAAAAGAGTTGCTATTTATAAAATTATGTTCCATGAATTAAGAATTTAATTTTTATCTTAAAAATGTTAAACTTAATTATGAAATTGAGTTCAATAGAAAAGAGCATTGGAAATTGATACTTTTTTTTATTTTAAAGATCACATTTTTAAGGAAGGTTGCAATGAGTAGCTTTTACAATTTTTTAATATATTACTTGGGAATTGTTTGGTTGTTCTTTTTATTCAATGGATACATAATTCGTCAAAAATAGATATTATTTATCTATATTAAGCCTATAACTTGTGTTTTCTTCAATGTTTAAATTGACATATAACGCATGTTGTGTGTTTAGTAATAAAACATTTAATAACCGGACCTCATACTGTTATTTTCTTATTTTTTAAAAACTTTATTTTTTATTTTTTAAACAAGTTATTTGAACGAATATAATGAGTGATACCTAAATTGATGGAATGACATTTTATTTTTGAATTTTTTTTATTTAACTTATATGAATGCCACCTGTGATTTTTTTTTCTTATTTACGTGCGTATTTCGTAGCAATTATACATATTTATATCAAAAATCGTTCAAGTAAATAAACTAAATTTATTGTTAGTTTGTATTTTATAATGTGTACTTTTCGATATAATTTCAAACGCACTTATACTATTTTTCACAACTACGTGACTAGTAATAATCCTAATTATACAAAAAGTACACCATGCTGTTTTACGAGACGTAGATTTGAAGATAATCATACGACAGATATGCAATTCATACCATTTCCGTATGTTTGTAGCAGCAAAATCTGGAATTCCTTCAGCATGCTCATTTATGATGGATAGGGTCTCATTTCAAAGTTGCACTTGTATTAACTTGGCAAACTTGTCATTTTGATTGAATATCTGTTAGAAGCAGTTCATATGTGACTGGATATTTCAAAACCTGTGATAAATTGCGGAATTATGTTAGTTTGAACAAGCAATATTACTTCCGTTTTATTTAGAAATACATGACTGTAGGTCGGCATTTAAAGAGTTTCGGTAGTTTTATAGTTGTAAAAAAAACTAAGTGATTTATAAAAACTTATCTAGAATATTAATAATTGCTTTATTTCTTGCAAATGGTACGTCACTCAGAAAAAGGAAAACAAGCTAATTTGAGTATCTCAAACTTCGTATTTTTGTATTTGAAACTGTTGGTTAATTTTCAGTGATATAAACTAATATAAATCTTCAAAGTTTATGGAAACCTAATTTTTTGGGTAACTAATGGGCTAATTTTCAAAGGGGGTGAACTGATTTTAACTGCATGATGTTATTAATTTCCTCTCATTAAGGCCAATGCAAAACTCACAATCTCACAAGATATGGGGCCCGGCTCGTTCAGTGGCGACTTTTGACATCCAATTGAGTTTACTATCAAAATTCGCCATATAACGGACTATGTTCGCCACTGAACTAACAGTTTGCTAACAGTTTTAATACAAAAATACGTAGAATTCGTGGGTTTGGCAACAACAACAACAACATTCAGACTTGTTTTACATTACAATAATACTCTTTCTATGTATGGTTTAAAAGATCTTCTAAAGTTCATATCTCTACACTCACACAGAAAAAATCGCAAGAAGTTTAATGTTTGTATAGAATATAACGTGAAACAAATATGCAGATAACCTAGAAATTGGAGAATTTATAAAGCCAGTGAAGTGATTCATAAAAATAGTATAAAAACACCAAATTGAATACGATGTTCCCATCATCTTTATAAGCGATATTGCTCAAATATTCAACTTTCAAAAACTGCCTGAACATACACGTATTTTGTAGTATATTCGTAGATATAGTATTTTTTGCAGTTTTTTTAAAATATAAAACCAGATTTTTCGATGGCCTTAAAAGGGGCTTTATAGAAATTTTTAAAGTGACCTTTTTTTATATCAAGCTCTTGCTTTGCATAAAAAGCTATACAGAAATTTCTAAATAAATGATTTTAAATTTTAGCAAACAACAATTTAACACGTGTAAGTGCAAATTAACTATAGGGTCGAGTATTTCCTCAAACGATATCTAACCGTCCCTTATAACAATTTTCAAAATTATATATTTTTCATCAATGCGAAATCCTCAAAAATATGCACATTTTAAAATGTAGTTCTATAACTATCAGGTTCTTAACCCTTTCAGTTCAATTTTTTTTCTGAAAATTTAAAATTTAGGAAATAGCCTCATCATGCATTGAGAAGGAAATGTTAAAAAGCAAGAAGGGGTGGGGGATCTTAAATACTTATTTAACATTTAGTGAAAAAAAAATTAGGAATCATAACTTTTGAATAAATTATAACAAAAATTTCCCAAACTTTATTTGTTAAAAATAGTTAAATTTATTTTTTGAACATTAAAGAAGTAATGCATTGAATGTCATTTTTTTTTGCCATGTTTTTCATACACTGAACTACAACAAACAATATTTAATTCTTAAAAAGACACGATTCTTCCATCTAACGATACAAAATGAACATGGAAAGTGAATGGCAAATTTAATAACATTTATTTGAAATAAGTGCGAGTTTAACTTAGTGAGGGAAAAAATTAAAACTTTGATGATTCCAAATGGAATCATTGGAATTAAAGGGATAAAAAATGAAGTAAGTTTACCGATATTTGGTGCTAGTAAATTTTCATTACTTTGAATCAAATGTAATATTTGTGAAAATAAAAGTTATGCTATTTTCGACCTGTCTCGCTTTTTATAAATAAAACTTATTGTGAAGTTTCAATATGGAAGAGTAAATCTTCACTTAAGTTTGCACATGTGCTATCTCATTGTTGGGCAATGATCAGATTTACTGTATGGTAATCCTTGATGCATTTTTTTCGGATTTGGCGATATTTTTTTTGTGGCAACTGTCTAACTTCGACTGATGATGCGAATTCTTTGACTTCGCAATGATGACGTTTTCCGGCAACCCTATCTGACCGTTATTTGCTCATTTCGGTTGGGTTTACGGCCGACTTTTGGCGCGATTTTGGAAACTTCGCCAATTGTTACCTTACAGTAAATTTCTACCGTTGTGCAAAGTGAGATAGCAAATGTGGGAACTTAAGTGACGAAATATTTCTCCACACTTTTCTCAAATAACAATTAAAATATATCTTTGAAAGTGGTTCATGAAGGTTGAGTAAAGTTCTCCGATATTAGGGACACTACTGTAATTAGTAACTGGGACAACTTAGCGTGTGACGCGTAATTAACGCTGCGCTTTTGTTTAGGGTGAAATAAATGGCACATTTGGGATGTTTTCGTACATGAGAGGCGCATTTCATTTAAATTAAGTCTGTTTAAAATGTTATGGTTTCTCTTGATTTATGTTTGGTGGCCAAGTTTACCTAAAAGTAATTTTGAAAATTAACTGCCAATTTATGATAATTCATTTTGTGAAGGAAATTTAATGAAATTTATTTTTCTTGAAAATCATAGCCTTTTATTGGAACTTCATACTTGGTATTTTGTTTTGAACGTTTAATGGCATAGGAAAATTGATGAACAACTAAAAAAGAAACTAGCATTTGCTTGAAATTTGCCGTTAGTCATTATTTGTAAACAGTAATGGGTTCATACGTACAGATAAGATACATTTCAATATTTAAAGCCAACTAACTGACAAGCTAATATTTATTAGCTTAAAATTTTGTTCTTAATTGACAACACAAAATGCAAGTTTAAATATTTTTTTTTTTAAATTCAAACAAAGGACTTATATATATAACAATAATAAAAAATATATATATATATATTCCCAGCATTTTGCAAATCAGATATATCCATTCGAAATACAGTAACTTTTACTTTTATTTAGTAACAAAAAATGAAAACTTAAACCCCCTTAAGGAGTTTTTGCTTCAATCTAAACCCCTCTTTACCCTACCTCCCACTTAAATGTGCCTATCAGACGAAAATATGGTTTACCTTAAACTGAATGTAAAATAACATCAAAACCTTTGTATATTCCGGACAATATTCAGAAAACGGTTATCTGAAAACACTCCAAATGACTTACTATGTTTTTATCTTTCTGCCATATAAACAGGATTTATCGGATAGATCTCGGCTTTAAAACTTTTTTAGAACGATATGCATGCTGCTTGACTGTTCCTTGCTTGTTATCTTGTAGCCGAGTTTAGTTGTAGGACGTGAAGTGGAAGTGGGAGTTTTTTTTTACCTCTAGGTGACGGAAATTTTATCTTTTCTTTTGTGATAAGTATTTGAATATTGGTGCAGGGGATAAGTATATCGCCAATGCAAATATTTTATTCACGCATTCTTCACTTTTGGAAAGATAATAGTGTGTCTGATCTCGAAAAATGTTTTGGAATCCTTGGGTTATGCCGTCATAAATAAAAGTTGATGCCTTTGTAAACATTTTGGGATTTTTATAGAGATTTCGTTACACAAAAATGTGTGATTTTAATAATTCTTAGTATAGTATTAAAAATTATAATATTAAATTTAACAAAACTGTATACCTATTGGGAAATTCCTGTACTGTCTAAGTAGCATAAAAGTTTCAATACATATTGACATTTCATTTAACAAACATTAAAGAACAAATTTCGCTAATTATGTAGATTTAGCCCAATTTTGCATTTATAATTTTTCAAATAAATTCTTAAACATTTTATGATTTTTAAATGTTTAACAAGGGACACGTGATTTGGTTCCCAATGCAACTTTTAAGGGCGACATCGTACGCAGCGTTGGAAATTTTTAAAGTGCCTTTCCTTTACACGGGGTATTATTCAACGGAATTTTTTTTGTGTATGTCCGTGCTTTTAATAGGTCGGCTGTTATTATGGCGGTGCCGGGACCTGAAATTGGGACCTACCGCTTGCAAGACGAAAGTCTTTAACTGGGTCCCCAAGCCCTATCGAGTTATATGAAATATGAAGTGGAATGTTTACCATATTTAGGTAGTTTCGTTTTTTTTTTCAATCGTTAAATGGAAAAAGACATTTATATCATATAGCTCTGTTCTGGCAATTTGAACAGGGGAAGAAAACCTTCAAATTCCTGGAAGGGCCTGGAAAAAATCAACCCCTCATATCAGACTGGGATAGATTATAATATCCTGATGGAGTCGTAGACCAGTGGAGAAAGGATCACTTAATATAAAATAAAAGTTTACAATAAAAACTTCTAATTAGGGTTAGTGAGAGTATACCTGTCCAACGCCGGGTTTATAAAGCTAGTTTATCAATAAAATGCGAAATTAGGCCATTATGAGAGGTTATCTACTTTAAATAATCAAAATATCGTACTTGTGTATAAACTTTTGCAACATACAAATATATATTTAATAAAAATAATTGTTGTAGCAAATCAAACAATTATGATTCAATTACAGCATTTCCAAAATATTTTTGTAATGTTTCGGGTGTTTAGGAAGCTACTATCACAATTCTAAAAATTTACAGCAAAATTACTTCATTGTCTAAATTTTTCCATTGCAGTGTTGGAAGTTGGATTCTTTCATTTTTTTTTAATGTCTATTTATCTTATATTATACAAAATACGATAATTAATAACTTATACTATCATTGCCTCAATACTGTGTTTCAATGTGTAGTTAGTAACATTCCTTAGAAAAATCAATGCTCCTGAAAAATATAACAAGTCATACAAATCGTTTGATGATCTCTTAATTTTTTTCTTATTATCAGTAATAATTTCAGCTAACACGTAAGAGTACTAAGTCAATCCTTTTAAAGTTATTTTTTTCCGCTTGACTTTCAGTAATAGATATTTATTTTATAAACTGTTATATCACTTGAAAAAAATATAGATATCCTCGCTAGGCAGAGATCCACATTTTATTGAACTTGAGAAAGATATACGGAACACTCTTAAGGTGTTTATTGCGTTCACTTCCATACAATTTTTAACATTTTATATATCTGATAAATAAGAAAGAATTCTATCTTCCCTAGCCATTGTAGCAAATATATGTTCATTCTCAAGAAACGTAACAATCTTATCGATTTCTAAATGGAATCCTTCTTAATGTTCTCCTGAATTCGATCTTTTAAGAGCCCAATTTGAAAAAAAAGTTTGAGTATGTTTCTGAACTTCTTTTGAATCCTTTCCGTTACTTTATTTTGTTGCATTTGCCAATAAAAGAGCTCTTAATACGATCTTTAATGATATAGTTTGTTTTATTCAAAGTTAAAAGAGTACCAGCTAATTTGTTTGTAATGAATTTATTTGTTTAAGTAGTAATTTATTTGTTAAACTTTAATTAATAAAGGATGCTTTGATGTTTTAATTTTTCATTTCAATATTCCGTTATAGATTTTCTAACGATTTATTTGATCTAACATTTTCATTTTTTTCTGAGAACAGCTTTTCAGAACGCTTTCGTAACTCCTTTTAAACTAATTTTGATTCGTTTAGCAGTTTTTTTTTTGTATTTAGTTTTAAAGTGCTTTATTTTCAAATATTTTATGCATTATTTGTTATGTCAGTTACGCACAGCGTCATGACGAATTACGAATTTATTAATTTTAAAAGTATGAAAATTCGGTATTTTTTTATATAAAATTAAAAACAAAATCTAAAAATTTGGGACAGTTCCGTAAATGATTCGAGATTGTCATTTGAGTTAGGGTTCAATAAACGTCATACTAGAGGAACACGAAAGCTATAATGGACGTACACTGTAAAAAATTTGGCTTGAATTTACTAGCGATTACTTAGTAACTTTACAGGTTTTCACCATTTACTAGAAAATCATCTGTAACCTAAAGAAACTACTGTAGTAATACTAAAGAATACTAAGTAAATTGATGTAACGCTTACAGCGCCCCCTGGCTATCTTTTCTAGAGATTATGACGAATCGATATCGCAACGATAAAAAACCTACAAACGTGGGTTTTTTTTTATTTTAGTATATAAAAACTACGTTAAATTAATTCGAAAACTTCATATCCGAAAAAAAATGAATCTTAAAATTTCTTAATCAATAACATAAAATGCCTTTAACGATCAAGATTTTAACCTCTTTATTTACACGCAATCAAAATGCAAGTTCCCGATAGCAGAGAGGACTAACGCGCTGTTCCGCGGATCCCGATAATCTTGGGTTCTGTCCTCGGGAAGTTCGAAATAAAACCTGACTAACAGAAAAATTAGTGGCGCCCTCTGGTTTTAAACTTTTGTAACCAGTTTACTACCAGTTTCTTTGTAAACATACAAGAAAATCCCCTGTAAAATCTACTAATTTTTCTTAGTATAACTTACTAAGCTTTAATTAGTAATATATACACATATTTCTTATGTAACACTACTAAAAAAACTTATGGAAGCTGAGTTTCCTAGAGAATTCTTAGTAACCTTACAGATATTTTTTTAGAGTGTAGCAAGCTCAAGGGACGAAGCTAAGATATTAGCTGGTGCCCAACGCACCATACGCAGCTTCAGAAATTAAAATCAAGCGCGTTTGATAAAACATGCGACACTCCCATATACACAGTGTTATTTATTGGCCGAATGTATATGCCTAAGTTTGCTATGCATTTTGGTTTAACCAAAGGTCAAAGAGGTTTTTTTTACTCTAGGTTTTGAAATTGCAATATTACTAACAATTTTCATTAATTATCAATAAACAACGTTTTATTATAAAACGTGTTTAGTTTTAGTTGATCCTTACAAACCTCTTCCACCCCCCCCCCCAAAAAAAATATAAACATTTACATTTTTGGATATACGTCTGATTTTTGTAGTTTATTGTGTTGCTTTGGAGCTACTCTAGCAATTTGATTCTTTCTTTCGAATTCACCATAAAAGCATTGTTTTTGAAACTTAAAAAAAGCATATCGCATTTCACGCAACTCAAGAAAGTCTTTTTTTTTTCTCTTACTTCTTAAGTGTGAGGAGGAAAAGATCCATTTTACTTATATATTTTTTTCTTTCAATGGAACAGTCACAGGATAAAGAGAAATGGGGAAAAAATGTGAAAAACAACACGACTCGCCAAGAAACCCTTGAAACCGTAGCCTCCCTATTTACTACAACCTTTCTTAGACGCGTGGACCCGCGAAAGAACAAAGAAAAAGCTGCCCAAGAAAACAAAATGGCGCGAACATAAGAGGTTCCCCGTTCGTTTGTCGAACTCTTTCTCTCATTCGAGAACGTAAAAGGATGAAATAATGAAAAAAAGAACCATTTCGGATGAGGGCGGACACGGGATAGTTGATTCTTCCAAGAGAATTAAATCGCTACTTTGTGCCTCGCCGAAGCACCGGCCCAATAAAATTAATCGAATAGTATAAGAAAGTACAAGTGTTCTATTCTGCTGAGAATAATTGTCTTGTTGTCGATGTGGGACTGAAACTAAGCAGCCTGGGCTTTTTTAGGGAATCCAATAAATGGTTATCTTGGGTCCATTTGATGATAATATCTTTCCAGAGTATATATATCAGTCTAGGAAGAACAAGAATATCAGTATGATAGGCACATGTATTTTGTCAGTAGCTAAATTTGCTGTATTAGAGTATATTGTAGCATCAAAGTTTAATTTTTTCTGTCCTACAGCTTAATTTTAAGTTTTTTTCATTGTAAAAGAAAACTGTTGTAAATTATAGATATATCATAGTTTTTTCTGTTGACAAATATAAACTAAAATTTGCTTTAACACAAACGTTTTTAAATTGTCGCAGCTTTCGAAACTATTTTTTTAATCTTTGTAAAACTATTTTTACAATAATAAAATCACTAAAATGTATTTCAAAGTTATTTAAAACCTGTATTTTAAATATTAACTATGTTTTATTTTATGTTTATATTATGTAATTAAGCATTTGAGTAGTAACATGCTACACTTACTAAGATACTAAATTCAGTTTAATTTTTTGTGATATAAAAAAAAATTACTCGATCAAATATTTTAATATAGAGTACAATCGATTTAGTTTTGCATAAACTTGTTTATTGCAAACTTGTTATTTGCCTAACTGGCATTTATAACTAATATATTTCTTGAAACATCTTCAACTTTAGTTTAGCAAACTCTGCGAGAGAGAAAAGCGGGTACACATTTAGCTAGTGAAAAAAACATTAATCTGTAATCATATTTTGCTGCGTAACAAGTATTTCAGATTTTAGTTTATGATTATTTTTTTTTCGTTTGGGGGGAAAATGTCAGAATTCATTCAAACAAAATGAAAATACCCTAAAAGATATTTTTATTACTTATTAAAAATAAGTTATCACTTATTATAACTAATAAATATGCATTTATTACCTATTAAAATTGTCAACTTATTACACATTAAAAAAAATATAAATCTTTTTATAATCTATATATCCCTTGAAATCACATTTGTGTAATGCAGGCATTCAAAACGTCCGACGAATAATATCCAGTGTATAGCATGCGCAACTCTAATACGACGAAACTTTAACTCAACCCTACTTAACCCTCCCCTGGATGCACTGCACTCTTAAAACGAACGAGCGATTTTAACTCAGTCTGAGTTAATTTTCACTCCTCAAGTCTAGAAAATGCACTTCTCCTTGAGGAGTAAATCCTTTGTGTGTTAAACCTCAGTCAGGATCACTCTTAACGAATGATTTTAACTCAGTCTGAGTTAATATTCACTCCTTTCCAGTGTCGAAAATGCACTTCTCCTATTGGAGTGGATTTCACTCTTTTGTTTTAAGAGTGTAATATCAGATACCAGATGTAAGTTAAACGATTAAGTAATAATTCAAGTAAATGGTTTAATAAATTGATAAAACTTAATCAAAATATTAAACCTCCTACGATCTCCTTAATGTTATTAAATTTCTAAATACAAAATTATTTTCATTCCCCGCCTTATGTGCTACTAACCGTAACTTTTAGTATTTACCCCGCTACATTCCCATCGCCATTCAACAAGCGGCCGGTGAACAGCAAAGTAATTACTCTCAGATTCAAGAAGTTAATTTTGAGTGAGTTGCATAGGGCAAAATATTTGAGGGTGGGTCGCTCTTCTGAGACAACCGTTTATAATGACAGAAGACTTAAATTAATTGAACCTACTATGTTGAAAGTTTCGTGCTTGGTTTCACAATTATAATGGTCCCTAGTAGTTGCTATGGCTGTATAGTGAAATATTTTAACACATTTTCAGTATTCTATTAAACTATTTATCAGGTTTTGGAAACAAAAACCTGAGAAGATAGGGTTCAACCACGGCCAACTTCAATAACAAGGCTAGAGAAGCTCTCCCAAACATGAGCGTAGACGGGAATTTTAAAGTCAACTGTTCCCAGTGCCGAAGATCGATAAACTAGTTCGGACGCATTCGGAACCCTAAAAATGTGGTCAGCCGTGAACGAGTGGTTCCGAACAGATTTCGAGACAGGTTGTCTTCATTTTCGGAACAACGTCACTCAGAACTATGACGTCAAAGTTTCTGGCCCCGAGCTTGTTTGGGAAAGCTTTTTCGGCCTTAGTAATTGAGTAGGCTGTGGTTCAACCGAATACGGTGAAATATTTTACAGCATAGCACGACCAACTTCAATAACAAGGCCAGAGAATCTTTCCCAAACATGAGCGTAGACGGAATTTTTGATGTCACTGTTCCGAGTGCCGAAGATCGAGAAACTAGTTCGGACGCATTCGGAACACTAAAAATGTTGCTAGCCGGGAACCAGTGGTTCCGAACAAGTTTCGAGACAGATTATCTTCATCTTCGAAACAACGTCACTCGGAATTCCCCCCCCCCCCCCCCCTACGACGTAAAAATTTCCGTTCCCTAGAATGTTTGGCAGAGCTACTTTAACCTTAGTATTTAAGTAGGCCGTGCTGAGCATAGTCATTGTAGCTAATAGGATCCAAATTTTGGTGGAACAACGGACCAAAATTTTAAGAATGTGGTCACAAAAAATAGATAAGTTTAGAAATATAATATACTGCTATCCAAGTCGTATGCAGTGAATATCATTCTTCAGCATGCTTTAAATAGAATTTGATAGATTAGTGTTTAAAAATTTATCAAGCCCTAAAATTGTCTTAACTGTCATCAGCATCCGAACATAAGAATTTAGCAACACTTTCACATGAGGCCTAATTATATAATAATAAAAACAATTATGTTTTTTTCCTCTTTTTTTTTCGATCTTGATGATTTTTAATTTGTTACATTGAATTCTTAAATTGTAAATAAAAATAAATCTTTTTTAAAATTATTTTATTAAGATTATAATTTCAATTACAAGAAGTTTATATTGAACTTATTAATTAACGAGCATGAATTAAGCTTAATTACTCAAAAAAATTACCACTGTAACTTCAAAACCAAAGGCTGGGTTTTGATCTATTTTTATGTAAACCTGTACATTCTAAGTAAAGACCTCTGATAAACACATAGAGATCTTAATAAAAGTATTAGAGTGGAGATCACGTGACCTATCTATGCTAACGACGGGACGAGCCTGGGGGCCACCATCTTGAGTCCGAGACCAACTTTTTAAGTCGAAATTACTTAGAAAAAAAATAAATTTAATTCTAAAATATTAAAAAATACCATAAAAATACTAGCTGCATTTTGGAATATTTTTAGTGACTTTAAAAGAACTTTTAACGCTTTTCTAGTATTTTTATAATATTTATTTTGTAATTTTAGAATTAAATTTTATTTTTCACGTATTCTTCTTCTTAATGTGACGGCGATGGCTGCAAGTTGCCAGTGTCGCCATCACATAAAGAAAAAGAATGCTAGGCAAAAAGTAAAATTTAATTCTAAAATTACAAAATAAATATTATAAAAATACTAGAAAAGCGTTAAAAGTTCTTTTAAAGTCACTAAAAATATTCCAAAATGCAGCTAGTATTTTTATGGTATTTTTTAATATTTTAGAATTAAATTTATTTTTTTTCTAAGTAATTTCGACTTAAAAAGTTGGTCTCGGACTCAAGATGGTGGCCCCCAGGCTCGTCCCGTCGTTAGCATAGATAGGTCACGTGATCTCCACTCTAATACTTTTATTAAGATCTCTATGGATAAACAGGAATTTTCTGCAACTTTAGTAATAACAATAATAAAAATTGCATATTGATTTGTGATCAATCTTGATTTATTTACTTTTAGTTATTGAGCATTTGATGTCTTGAAACAGTTTTGGAAATTATTATTAAACTTCCCAAAACATTTTTTTTTACCAATCATATACTTTGTAAAAAATTAATAACTAAAAAAATGACAAAATTAATGACGATTTAATTCTTTAGTTTAATAATGGTCCTAAACATACAGGACAAACTACTAAACATACTATTTTCAGCTCAAAACTGCAATTGTAATAGAGTGAGAGCCCAGGGCCCCCAGACCTAAGTCATTTTGGCAAGGATGAAATGTACGTGATTAGGTGCGGTTTTCATTTACTTTTAGTGTATGCATACCCGTTAGAGTGTACCGACGGCCAATTTAGAGGTATCGGGTACAAAAAGTAGATAAAATATAAGCTAACCTAAGTCATTTTGGAAAGGCTGATTTTTACATATGTTTTAGAAAATAATTAAAAGTGCATAATAATTTTCCCAGACACTTTCCGTGGGCCGATATTTCTCCCAGACGCTTTAAACGTCTTCATCAAGCTCAGACTTTGTCAATCACATCTAGCGGCGTGAGATGGCGCTACAACCGTTCTCGGACATCAAGGAAGGGAAGTTAAGCAAAAAAGAACTATGAGTCTAATGGAGATATGGTTGGTTGATTGACATATATATTTCGGTTTGTGTGCTTGATTATTGGTAATGTGAAAATGTAGTAAGCTAGACAGCTATGACAACTTGTTTATTAATCCATTTTCGATTTAATTTTTTTTCAATTAAATCGATACGATGTTCTTTAACCGGAATATAAGTCAATCAACCAACCATATATCCAATAGACACATAGTTCTTTTTTGCTTAACTTCCCTTCCTTGATGTCCGAGAACGGTTTTAGCGCCATCTCACGCCGCTAGATGTGATTGACAAAGTCTGAGCTTGATGAAGACGTTTAAAGCGTCTGGGAGAAATATCGGCCCACGGAAAGTGTCTGGGAAAATTATTATGCACTTTTAACATTATTTTCTAAAACATATGTAAAAATCAGCCTTTCCAAAATGACTTAGGTTAACTTATATTTTACCTACTTTTTGTACCCGATACCTCTAAATTGGCCGTCGGTCCACTCTAACGGGTATGCATACACTAAAAGTAAATGAAAACCGAACCTAATCACGTACATTTCATCCTTGCCAAAATGACTTAGGTCTGGGGGCCCTGGGCTCTCGGTCCATAAGAGTTTTAAGTGTATGCGCAACAATTATTTTTATTCTTTAATTATTTTGCTATCGAAGATATGCAAAGGAAATCTACTTTTTTTTTACCAGGAAGTTGGCAACTTTACACCATGAGTGAGATACGATATTTAAGGTCATTTGTGACAAGGTCGTCTAATGGACAACAAGAAGGATTAATTTATTGCGTACTTCAATTAGTTACACATAGATTGTGTTTATGCAACTTTTTATGTGTGAAACAAGTAAGTTTTTGTAAACTTCCTTAAATTAGATCTTGTATACATCTTTTAAATGTGTCAATCAAAATAATAATGTCTGGATTATTTTGAATTGCAAATATTGTATCATTCATGAAGAGACATCAGTGGAATTTGTAAATGATTTTAAAATAATTTACAAAATTTATGTTGGCAAAGATCAACTTGGTTTTGACACAAATTTAGTGCATAACATAATAACACAAATTTATTCTTCTGAAAAAATTATAAAGTCGATTAATTAATTTTTAGTCTACTATACTACATAGACCATATCATTCGAGTAATGAATGACGATTATCTTGCATTTCTTAAGGTCACATAAACAATTAAGTAAATTTAAATGCTTTTTTTTATTTAAGGAAAGTTTTAATTAAGTAATTTAACTATTAAGCAAAAATGTTTATCGGGGTCTTATATATCATAATAAAAATACCGATTTTTATGCTTTGGTTAATTATTTTAACGATTTTCTTGAACTTTGAACAAAGTGTAAGGCTTACACAAAACATATGAGATAAAGATGCGTTATGAAAAAATCATTTACACTTATGCATGTAGAATAATTTTATAAATATTTAACTGTAACTTAGATTCTTTATTCTTATGTTTTCACATTTTTCGTGGCAGAGCTCTATACATATTAAGTTCTATTAGCAATATCCATAATTTTTGTTGGTTTCTTATAAATTTTCGACATTGTAAATTAAACGATAAAGTTTTTCTTTTTTTTTTAAATGTACATTTATAAGCTAGTATCAACCAATTCAATGCATCTTTTAATTTTTTTTGCATGCTCATTCAAGAAAAAAATTTATGTATTTGTATAGCTTAATTAAAATCAATAATATTGATATAAAAGTTCAAAACCAATTTAAAAAATAAGTTAAAAAATGTAACCCTATCCCCTATCACCAACAATGCTTTATTCAAAACTTCCATTGCGTGAATTTTTTACAAAAAATAACACCTGAAAGATTTTCCCTGTACACTTTCCCTTAACAAAACACTTTAAAATCAAATTTGGCAGAACAAATCGGAAGGAAATTTATCTTTATACTTCTTAGGAGAAGATTCCTGTTACTTATGTAGAAATAGGAATTCCCGCTATATGAGGCCTCATATGAGGATCGTCGAATACTTTTCATCCCACTTCTATAGCTTAAGCCACGTCGGGATTTTCTGGGCTTTTATTTCTGAACCAGTATTTTGTGGTCGAGGCTTTGTGCATTGTGTTTTTATCAGGCATATGTTGATTCTCATAGTTAGAGACTTCGTGGTGTTTTTTTTCATTATTCAACTCAATGCCAATAAAATGTAAAATTTAGTTTAGTTACTTATAGAGCTATATAATTTAAAATGTCTTTGAGAGGGGAAAATTCGGATTTAACAATATTTTAAATAATGCGGTTATGCGTACAAAATGTAAAATAAAATGGTATTTTACTTTGAATTTTTATCTGCTCACCCAATTAAATATACATTAATTTAACTTTTAATATAACTTGTTGTTTCATCGATTTTTCCGAAGGCTGGAAAGCCCAGTGTAAGGCGGTTGCTTTGCATATGAAAAGTCCCATGTTCAGTCCCGGGCATTGCGAAAATAATTGTCGACTTATAGCCTCATGTGCATTCAAAAGGTCCGATGAATAATAATATCACGGGAAAACTGCACGTTAAGTCCAGATGCCGTATACGATGTCTCTTTTAAAATTTACTTTGGGTGCCCACTAGGGTGTCATCTTATCAATTAACTGTGGTTCTAAATTACAGGGCCAGCCGTGTAGCTCCAGTGAGAAGATAACTCAACCTTATCCATACATTTGCCGGAACATTTACTTAAGTATTAGCGAAGCATCTTCTGAAAGCGTTGTTAATTTACGAATCAATACCCAGATTACAGACCCTAATTAAGCTCTAAAGCACCAATTAAATTCTCTCATTCCAATTTAAGTAGTGGAAAATAAACCTTTACTTTTCCGAGAACTTTTAAGTGTTATTCAAGCAATTAACTTATCCTTTGAAGACGCATTTGCTTCAACAATCCCACTCGAGCGTTAAGTGCAGACGTTTCCCTTTTAAGGTAAATGATTCCGAAATAAGTAAGGAAATAATTATATCAAAGCCACTATATTTTACAAATTTTATTATATTAAAAAATATTTAAATAAACCAGCATTTTAATTAATCAGTCTTTATTAATTATGGACTGTGTTTGATGTTTGAAAAAATGATTTCTTCAGTTTATAATAATTGAAATTTTTAATTCTCCATAAGTGGAAATTAAGTTTCGAGTATCTTATACTACTACGCAGTGCTTTAGAGCTTAATTAGGGTCTTAATCAGGGTATTGATTCATAAATTAGCAACGCTTTCAGAAAATGCTTCGATAATACTAAAGTAAATGCTCCAGGCAAATGAATGGATAAGGTTGAATTTATCTTCTCACTGGAGCTGGATTAATCAACGGAGAAACAATTTATATTCATTTGAATATTATTTTATACAACATAAAAGCAATATACAATTATCACTGTCAAGGTACCTTGTATTACTTTAACAGATCAACAGTTATTTAAACAAAAAAAATTATATCAATTTTTTTGAAAAGGTATCTTTATATCTTTAAACGCACATATTATACTAAGGAACTGAACCAAAAGTTATCTAAATGTAATCACCTGTAAAACCCCAAAATCAACTCCACTCTCCAAACAATCGCGAAAAAATTAGCTTCCTAATACCAGGTATTGTCTCTTTAGCCATTCAACTCCCCCCTCCTCATCACTGACCCAATTTCTCCCTAAAACCCGGTGCGTTATTACAGTAATTGGAAAAGCTTGAATCCCGCAAAGCGGCGCTAATTTCATGAAGTTTTGTGGAAAATAGGATCGTGCATAATTTAGGCGATGGCCAGACAGCGTTAATCATCTCATCAGCGCGGAGTTGCCCGGGTTTCTGGTGTGGGTATTTCGGCCATTGATTGCCGGGCTCTGCTCTGTTATTCCATTATAGCAACGGAGATATTTGTTTCGGGTGACATTTATATGCTGCTGGGACGTGGAACTTTTTCTATTGTGTTATATTCTTGGTAGCGTGTCGGAAGTGAGAGAATAAATTAACGCGAGTGAGGATTATAGGGATTTGAACTTAGTTTTGGGCTGAATGTTTGGGTTTTCAAGTGACGTTATCTGTCAGCTTTTAAATGAAAATGTGTGACACTGTGAGCATAAAAAAGGGCTTTTTGATGGAACTTGTATAGCAATAGGAAAACTTTTCCGAGGTGATTGAATGTTTTTTTTTTTGTATTCTTAAACAAGATTTAAAGATTTTTTTATTACTTTTGATTTCAATCAGTTTTGAGAATGCGGTTTTGGGCTGTGCCCCATTATTTCATTATGACAGTTTTTTTCATTTGTTGACAACCGTTTGCTATATGTTTTTCTTAGTAAAGGAATTTTAATATATTGTAATCCCAATCAGGAAAACACGCTTTTATTTAGGCTGTTGAATAGCAATGCGAAGACTTAGAATGTAAATTTTTGTTTTGTGAAGATAAGACGATAGTAGTGAAACACAGGAAGATTTTGAATATCATACTCTCTGACGGTGAGCTTGACACAACATAAAACAGGCTTTAAAATATTTTTATCTGCATATTTGATGTTAAGTTGTGCTAGATAGATTTTTAAAAAAGCACATAAAATGATTTTGCTTAAATCAGGCTTCTACAAAAGCATTAATATTTAATCAAAATTTCTTCAATGCTGTTTATGCTTATTTATATCCATATTTACTCTTTTTTTTTAAATTGTTGGCTCATTATAAATAGATTTCGAGAAATAGGTAATGTAAACAAACTGTACTCTGTTTGTATTGCCATGATTGCATGTTGGCTCAGTTGTTTATCATTTACCTGAAAAACGCAGAAAAAATATGAACTTTTCATAAATATTTTTGCGAACTATATTTATAAAAATATTAGTTTTTCAATCAAATAAAAAAAATCTTTAAAAATAACAAGGCTACACTTATTGAAGGCAGCCTCACTCGAATTTAACCCACAGTCAGCTGTCTGTGTATTCAAATGGTGAATGGAATGTATACCTACTGTTGGGGTAGAAAGATTTATGTACTGAGGTTACCCACAAAAATGTCTATTGTCCAAAAACACTCTCTCCCAACCTTAGTTTTTTTAATTGTGGTTCAAACGATTTGACCGTATCGTGTAGATTATCGCAACCTTCAAACGGCTGTTGTGTCAGATTTTTCTCTTTTGTATAAAATTTACAATTTTACCAGAAGAAAGGTAAAGAAATTTGGTTTTTTATCGCTTAGAATAGGGGTTGATTATCACTTATTACGACAAATTATCTTTATCATATTTTTAACAAAAAATTAATAAATTTAAAGATATTGATGGCATTTATTTCTTATAATTATCCCGATAGAGTTTTGAGAAGCAAAAAGCAGGCTACTTAGATTTCATAATCACATTGCAACTAATTTGACAACAAAACTAAAGCACTTGGAAAATTATATGCATTTTGCGTGGAATTAGTAATTTTGTGTTCATTATAGTTCTTTTTTTAACATTTAAAATTAGTGATATTTAGTTAATTATTTACCCTGTTATCCATTTCTTTTTTTTTACAGACACAGAAAACACAACCGCAGTCAAACATTTCTGTTGTCCTTTTCTTGTAAATTATACACATTAAAACATACAAAAGACCAAACAAACGCATTATAAAAAAAAATCTTATTTTCCCTAAAAACACTATGCAGAACTTGAAAGAGCGAAATTCATTATTAATTCTTCATTTATGTTTTGAAAAATGTTGCATAAACCATCACTTTCCTTGCCATCACGCACATTCTGACTACATACATAGTCCACATAAAGCTCACATAAAAAAAACGATTCACAAAGGAAAGATAATTATTTAAAAATGTCTTTCTTTTCTGCTTCATCGGCAGAGGTACGTATGAAGAAGAAAAAGTAGGAAAGTGGAGGTTTGAGATGTCGTTCAGTCAAAAACCAGACTTCTATGTGAAGTCGTTTAACGAATCAAAAGTAAACCCAAGCAAGAACTATTTATCCAAATTCTAATCATTCTCGAGTTACATTTTTGCTATTTTTATGATTTTTTTTTTTAGGAATTTCAAGAACTTTTTTTATTTTTACGAATTCAAGAACTTTTTTGTGAAATTTCCTTTAACCAATTCGTGGTAACAAAATATGGGGTGAAATGTAATTCTTTTTAATTCATAACGTGCACTTTAAATCTTACCTGCCATTTAACGCTGCGTACGATGTCGCCCGGCCCGTAACGGTTGCGTTGGATGCCTATTCGGGTGTCGGCTCGTCACTTGACTGTGGTTCTAATATACGACGCCCGTCGCCAATAGCCCTCATGTAGCTTTAGTGCGACGATTATTCAAACCTAACCTTACCTTCCATTTTAAAACTTAAAATAGCTTAGGCCTAGGAAAACAGCCCACAACCGTACTAATTACAAGATTCAACAGTTAACCAATTTTTATGTTATGTCTTACCTTTTGATTCATCGACTTTTATTGTTATCGACAGTGTTTTTCTAGCGGTTTCATCAAATATCAAGAGCAAATCTCATCTTTCCTCTAACCTCCTATAAGAAAAACCTTTATCGTCGCGTGTTGTTGGGGAAAACGGCGTCGTTGGAAATAGTAAGAGTTGGGACACGCTGTCTGGTATGATGCTACTTTCATTTTCCTCGTCGTCTTTTTTCTTCTATCTTTGTATTTTCTCCTTTGTGATTGCAACACAGTCTTTTGATTGCACGTGTATCCCATCAAGGAAATGAATTGGTTTGAACAGTGGATACTGTATCGGATTTTGAGTTGAGTTTTAGATAATCGACGTGCAATGGGGTATTCTTTTGTATTTATTTTTGTGTTTGTAAAAATTATACACGTTAGGTTTAGATTTGATGCGTCCATAACTAGATAAGAATTTTCTCACTAATAAAATTTTTCCGTATTATTGAGGGAAAAAATTATTATTTTTCGTAAAAAAAAGTTTTGAATTAGTACCAGTAAGTACTAATTAAAAACAAAAATATAATAAAAACAATATAAATAAATATAAATTTAAATGAAACAGCTCTTTAAAAATTACTTAGTATGAAATAACAAAATCATCCATTACCCAAAAATCCAAATTTATTTAATAACAAAACTAAACATTCCCGTACTTCAGTTTCGCGGGTGCAAGCAGTAAAGTCGCCAAAAAAATAATTCACCACCAAACGGAATATTTCCTATAACAACCTTTAACTTTGAATACTGTTGAGTCGCAAAATATTTCCGTTTATATCCGAATATTTCGCTTGTCGAGATTTGCCCCCATGAAAAAAACAAAGCTTCAAAATACCTTTCTATTACTGATCAAATGTCATAGGATCCCTCACTATATGTTCCCAAACTTTTTCATTCATTGATCGGATATAAACCTTCTCTGATTTACGTCGACCAATAAACAAAAATCGCGAGTTTTACGATTCGTTTTTAGATATAATTTTATTGAAAACATGAATACCAGACAAAATGTTTTTTTTTTTTTTTTTTTTTTTTTTTTTTTTTTGTATCTCAATGTCTGACTAGCCGGGTAAAATGTATTTTCGAGCCGGAGTTTGGAGACCCTTGTCATAGTAAGACCAACATTTAATCCAGGCGTTGTCCCTGGATGTTTTTTTTATTCACTTCTCTACCTGGAAGTTGTCCAACGGTCATAATTAATTCATTTCCACGCGTTGTCCGAAGGAGGTATTGATCGCATCTGTCCTTTACGGGCTTCGAAGGAATGTTTTCACTTGAATGGGTTCCCCGATGATGGGCCTGACTCCTTTTGATTGAGTCCCATTCTTGTAGCTGTGTTGAAACTCGATAGAGTGAATTGTAACATGTTGTAAGATTTCTGACGTCGAAAGAATGTAGAATAGATATCGGGATAGTTGGTATTGCGGGCAGTATTGCGAGAAGATTGACTTCTAATATAGTTATCGTAGATTTTCAGAAATTGTGTAAATTTGTCATTTTGTGAATGTTTTATTATTTATTTTTGTAATTGTATTTTTATTTTATGTTAGTTTAAAGTTAAGTATAACGCAATATTAGTTCTCAATATAATACAATAAAAACCACGATACAGTAAAAATCACAAGTTTTGAGAAATTGTCTAGACGATTCTCTAGAACAAAATTCTCAGAACGAATTTTTCCAGACCTTTGAGTTATACCTAAGCATATTTAGAGTAAACGTTTATATCATAATAACGTTTTATATCATTTTAGGATTAAAACACAAAAAATAATAATAGGATATAAGTAAACTTGGTCTATATGTAAATTCATATTATTTAGGTTTTATATAGGTAAATTCTGCAGTTCCAAACATTAGTTTCGGACCAAACGAATTTCAAAATATTTAAATTTTATATCGTATTTAACTGCAAGACAGATTGGCCAAAAGGCAAACAATTTTTATATTCCAATAGTAACTGCATTTCTTCCAATGAGAGATCCAACTTTTTTAACACAAAACTCCCATAAAACAAACCAAATGGAAAAATAAGTCCGATTTTCTCCCCAATTACCGTTAAACACAACTCCCATTCCTGATTATATCTCATTCTAGCTGTTATCTGACTGCACAGAGCAATAACTGTCACTCTGAATACCAGCGCACTGTCACATGGAAACTCGGTAATTAAAACTTTCCTTTTACGCCAGAAATCACAGGAACCAACCATTACAATGCGACGCTCTGCCACGCTTTTAATTGATCGCGACAGCCACAGAACACACGGAGATCTTCATTATACAGCTCGCTATCAGTTAATGACAAAATATTTTTTTAAAAATAGCATTCCTGTTCCAAGCCATTGCTGGTTTGTGCTAAATGTAACTGTATCCAGCACTCTCTGAAATGGATACTCAAGTTACAAGGACTGTTTTTTTAATGAAATGATATTGCGAAAAAGGCTAAGCATAAACTTTCGTAAAATTATGGTAAGTATGCTCATTTTGTAATGTCACGTGACATAACAAGGAAAGGTTGTCAAATAGAAGGACAGGTTTTTGACGATAGAAGAATCCTTAAAAGTGAAACTTTTAAGAGGGATCCCATATTTTCAAATATTCTAAGTATTGTTAGCCTATAGCAACCCGAACTTAAAGGTTAGCCATACAACAGCTGATAGAAAAATTTAATATTTATTTTATTAAAAAACTATTGAAATTGTTTTTTGTAGCTAAGCTATAAGTAACTTGTTGAAAAACATTCATTCATGAACTTTGTCCTTATGTTGTATTTATTATTACTAATCAAAAGTTTAGTCTAAAGAATGAATAAAAAAGTCAACAGAACTCAGTGAGTCAAAACTTATCAACACTTATTTGGTTAATAATAATGTATGCATGCTTACTTTGATTTTGGAATACAACTAAACTGTTGAATCGACTTTGTTTGTTGTCTTTCTTCCCTTTTACGATTCCAACCACCTTTAAAGTTAATAGCAAGGAGAAAATAAAAAATTAAATATAAAAATTAAGGAGAAATAGAAAAGATTTTTTTCAGCAAAGAATAACCGTTTGATAGCGGCGAATAGAGAAGTAGAAAAATTTGCAGTGTAGTAATATCTTCATTGAAACTAAAACTGACACATTTTTGAATATTCAATACAGAATATTTATTTAATTTTTTAAAACTGTCACTTGGATATTTGAAATCAGAATTGCTTAATATATCGGGAAAATATGTCTTTAGTCGTTAAAAAATTATAGCAGTTTCCCACTGAGTTAAAGATATTTAGCAGTGTACGTTTAACAGATTGTCGGATTGAACGAAATTGTACTACCAGTACATTCTAAATTGTAAAACTTAAGGAGGATGTTGGAACTTGATGTTTGCCTTCTGAAAATAATTTATTTTATCGTTTTAAAATTGTTAAATGAATATTTTTCTTTTATTGTACGCTGATTGGCAGCGGGAAGATATTTTTTTGTTGTTGGTATGGTTGCCATGGTTACGATGGAACTTCTTGTATTTGTTTTTTAAGAAAGTCTTCAAAAATAAAATTTCCTTATTTTTTTAATTGCGTCAAAGTTTTTCAAGTTTTACAAGTCAGAATGTACTGGTAGTATAATTTCGTTCAACTCGACACAGATATTAAAAATTTAATATATATCTTGCAATGTTGTCAAACCTTCAAGGTAATATCTTTGGATCCTATTTGATACAGAATTGTATTAACAACTAAAAAAAACTTATTGCTGTTCTGGAAAGGTATTTGGTCCCAATGGTGATCAGTTATCTGCATTATGATGGGAATAAATTCTAAGTATTATGTTATTATTAAGAGATGAAAACTTTTTTGCATGAACATTCGAGCAGTTTTTGTGTGATTTAACAGCAATTGGAATATGCAACTAGCCACTTTGGGGAGCAATTTTGGAAAATAGTTCTGCTGAATTGCTGTTGAAGTGGAAGTAAATATGACTTTTGGAACTTTTAGGCACCAGAAGCAGGTTAATGGGAAATGAAAATGTCAGTTTTTACTTCATTTCAAGTTCTTTTTATCATTACTGTTGTTCTTCGTAAAGTTAGATTTTATTTCTTTTCCAAGCTAATTGTGTGTTTCAAAACGTCATAGTTTTTATTTTACGGTAGCTTTTTAAAGTCGGCTATAAACATTATTTTTAGCGGTTACTGAAAGCTAAATTACTTTAGCACAAATATTATTTTAGGGTTCTTCGTTTAAACCAGCTGAAGGAAAAAGTTCTTGCATGTCATAAAAAAATGGGAATACATGCCAAAATAAGCATCTAATTTGTGCCAAAAACAATGAACGGTTAATTAAGATTTAAAACTTATATGGACTTTTAAAAGTGTTCTAAAGTGTGTCAAGTAGTAAAAGTATTTACAGTACACCGCTTTCAAAGAACAATAATTCATTAAATAGATTCTTGATGTATTTATTTAAAAATATTTAAAAACATTGCACATTTACACGCACATTCTTTAATATTCGCTTATATCAAATTTAAAATAACATTTTATAAAAATTATATATTTGTTGTTAGTAAATGTAAAACATTCATATTTGACACCTTATGAGGACATATTGATGAAGTAAAATAGCTTTGTGTGCTTAAGGAGACTAAATAGATGAAACAACTGTATGTGATTGTGTCTTAAAATAGCACGTCAAGCTTCCATTCAAGCCTAAAACAAGAGTAAAAATATTTTTCACTTCTAAAACTTTTTATTTCTATTTCTCTTCTGAATGTTTCACTATCGTTTAATTATTAAACTTGATTTATCTCGTTTTATTATATTTGGAAACGTATCTTAATACCGTTGTTAAAATATTTAAACACAAATAAAAGCTTTCGGAAATCTATCTTTTTTTAATGTATGAAAGAGTATATTGAATGTAATTAGGTATGTAAAACTGAATATATTTGCTTTTTTTAATGAACTGAAGTTGATTTTTTTTTAAAAAAATTGTGTAATGCGAGTGTTTACTCACACTAATATAATTTAAAAAAAAAGAAAACTTTGCAACGCTCAAAAAGTTCCTCCCTTGAGATTTTTTTATAAAGGATCAATCTAGTTATTACAAAAAAAAAAACTCAATAAAGAAAAGTAAGTCAGAAGATTAATAAAGGTTTAATATAAGCGTCAAAATTAATAAAAAATGTAATGTTTCTTTTTTTAAAATTTCTTGCATAAGAATCATAAATTCGTAATTTAAAGAAAATTTTCGGGTTCGAGTCTCCTTAAACTATTAGAGTTACATTTAAATACATATAAAAAGTTGACCGCTCGTTCAATTGAAACAGTCATTGAATATTAGGAAATTTTATAATTTTCTATGTTTCCTTAATGATATTTTAATTTAATTTCAATTAACGTATAAATGATAAAAAAAAATTAAACTTCCAAAGCAAAAACATGCAAAAAATATTCCATTCATCACAATACGGAACACATTTTTTCCCCAGCTTTATAAATTAATTTATCGAAACAAAGCTCTTCCCATTCAATTCATTAGGACGAACCGGTTCTTGATTAGGAAAAGCTCAATCGAATGCACGCCATTGGGCAATCCCCGTCATTACGACACCCCGCAGTTTACAACGTCCGTTCAACATTACATACGATTAGGGAGAACACACGAATAAAATAAAAAGGAATAAGATACTAATTTAGGCACATCATTACTGGGAACCATCAGTTTTCCATTCATCGCTTGTAATACAAGACTTGATATCTCAGCGGGAGGGAACGGCAAACTTGCGCTGCTGTCTCATAGGGTTGGGTTTCTTACTATCGGTTGAATTACAATGTCAACTGTCGCTTTGAGTTTAATCGACATTTGAGGCAGAAAAAAGGGCTGGAATGGGGAAAAAATGTCAATGCCTAAAATAGAGCGTAATGACGTTGAATGAAATTCTTTACATTGAAGGATTAAGTTCATAAATGCAGCCTCATTATATTCGAGTATCTTATAAATTAGTAAGCAATTTACAATTAGTTCACATTCGATGTATCATAACTTTAACTACAGCTACTATAATTTATCCTATGCTTAACATTTTTTTAGAAAATATTTTTACCAACGTTTTCATGCTACCACTATATCAATTTTAGTGTCAATAAAGAGGCTGTAAACATTGATAAAGTCAATTTTTTTATTTTAGTAAAATTATTCATTGCACCCTAGTATACGGTAGATGTAGCTATATTATTTTTTCTACACGCTCTTTAAAACATATTTGGTAGTACTATTGACTTTTATTATTATTTATTACTATTTAAGTTGATGTTTATTATAAAATTGAGTTTGTCTGACTTAGGATATAAAAAAAACATTCATTTCTTTTGCTTGAAGTTAATGCAGCATTAGACACATTTGATGCAAAATCGATTAACTTGGGCTTTGAATTGCACCTTCAATATTACATTATTATTTCAGGATAATTAAGAGCATATATATTTCTTGATATAAATAAAAATCTTCATTTTATATATTTAAACTGCACGTAAATATTTATTTTAATGATCACCCCGAAGCAACTTCGCCAAAGTAGTAAAGCTTTCATACAAGTCATCAAATACAATAAACTCCTCTTCCGATGTCTTTTGTGGACTCTAATATATCCCCTTTTTTTGTTTCAATTATCGTTGAGTTCCAAACCTGATGTACAGTTCTAGAAAAAGACATCCCCACCCGATACTCAAGCATTCCATTAGACGTGCATTACGTAGAATAGCTGTCGCATAACGAGCCCTGGTCTTGCGATCACTGAAATTGTCAGAGAAGAGAATCTACAGTTATTTGTACTTGTTTACTCGAGGTTATTTTACTTTGATGAACGATGTTAAGTAGGCAAAGATACCACTGTAGTAAATATAAGTAAATGCATCATCAAAATGTTTTTCTGATTGTGTTTATGTTTCACTATGTTATTACACTCATTTGAATCGTTTTATAACAAATGCTAATAACACACTTATTATTTTTTGATTTCTTAAATTATATCAACCAGCTTTGATTTGTATTTAAACTACAAATAAATGTTAGGACTTGATTTTACGCTAACTGTCCGCTTGTACACTGTCAACTTTTGGAGAGAGTTTTTTTTTGTTGTTAATTGCGAATAGATATAATAATCCTCCTCTTCTAAGGATCATCAACTGTGATGGAACAACAGAAATTTGTGTTCTTAATTATCAACACAATTCTTGTATTGAAAACAACACATTATTGTAATGTTATTTTTTCACACAATGTTCTTGTTTTTTTCCACTCTTGCTGTTTACACACAAGTTTTTTTAATGTAATAAGTTGTCTTAAAAGTTATATCTATCTGCGCTTGGAATGGGACGGTCGAATAGGGTAGTACCAAACATAAAATACATTAATTTTTTAATTAAAATAATTTTGTTTTAAATTTTGAGGGAAATGAAAATATGAAATATAGAAATTAAAAAGTAACTGGAACAGAAAACAAGTATTATTTAGCAAAAACAACTTTTTCACAGTTTTGCTGATCACATCGTTAGACGAAGTTCAAACCACGTGTGTTTCCTCCTCAAAGTGCAAATTACTTCCAATTATTTACACGAGATTTCCAGAGACATTCCTTTTATTAATAGAAAACTTAATTCGAGACTCGCGAATCTGACTGTAATTGGCGGGGTTTCTCGAACTTCGTAAATGGCAAAATGTCTGCTTTGCAGCACTCTCCTTATCGATGTTCTTCAAATAATTAGTACCAAGAAAGGTTTGAAATGGTGGTGTGTTTTGGCTTTCTTCTTGTTGGTTTGGCGATAATTTGGAGAATCCGTTTAAAAAAAAGACTTAGATAATTTCAATTTATTTCTTCGATAATTATTTCTTCGATTTATTTCAATTTATTTCTTCGATAATTTAATATAAATCTTGTAATATTTTAATTTAAATTGTTAAATAGTGATTTGGGTATTGTTTTTTAGTTAATTATACACTCTGAGTTTAGAACATACTAAAAGGGACAATTTAGTTATTTATTCTTTAGTGGTGAAATTTATATTTCATCCGCATACTGTTATTTGCAATTGAAACTAATCTGACTAAATTTTTTATCTCATCTGTTATTTTTAGTTCAACTTACTCATATCGGCATAAGAAATTCAGTCAGTTTAGTTTAGTTTCCAGAAAATTTTGATATGAGTGATTGATGAAATGTGAGATTGAGTGAACTGAGCCCAATTAGGAATTCAAACCCACTGGGACCGGTAAAGAAAAGCAAAAAGCCACTGGGCATAACTATATGATACCACGTTAAGTTTTGAAACAAAATATCTTGTTGGTTTTATTAGTATATTTTCAAATATATTCTAGTTAAAATTTTTAAAAGGTTCATAATTCCTTTTGTTTTTATTTTTTTACAAAAACTATCAAAATAATTGCCGTTTCTTATTTTTATAAATCATGGCTGGTTAACAAGGTTGCTTATGCAAAAAACGTTTTTTTACTTTCACTTATGATTAAAACTCAATTTTCAGCAAACTTGGTAAAATTATATTACGATTTTGATGTTAGCGGAGCATTAGCAGGCCACAGGACATAGCCCATAGCCACCCCATTTTATAAAAGAGCTTTTTTTTATGAATTAACGACATTTCTGTTCTAAAAATGGATGAAAGAAATCGCCATTTAATGAGCTCGTCCTAGAGTGATTCCATCATTTGTAACCACATCTTCAGTGCAAATTATTTCCAATTATTTCAACGACAGATTTCGGGTCCTTCCCTTTATTAATAGGAGAATTAATTCGCAACCCGAGAACAGTAATCGCAATGTTTCGGAGACAATTCGAATCGAAAAATGTAGACTTCGTGATGTCCCTGCAGTAATTAGGAGCGAGGAAGTTTCTTCGATTGAGAATCATTTGAAAATTGTCTTTTTGGACCCATGCACCGACGCAATGGGGTTTTTTACTTGGAATCTGGTTCTTTAATTACTGTTTGCGCAACGAGATTTGTTGAAAAGTTTACTTAAATAAAGGTGCAGTGTTTTCGATTTTGCTTCCTGGTATTTTTTACTAAGTAAGTAATATATCGTGAAACGCTCTTTGTATTACGTAAATCTAAATGAGATACAATTAAGCAATAATAGTTATTTATGCAACTAGTGTGAAAAGTAATGCTTTTTAAAACTAGTGGATTTTATTTCACGAGCGAGGTACGAGCGAGTGAAATAAAGACACGTGTTTTAAAAAGTTTACTTTTCGCACGTGTTTCATACACTATTTTTTATAATTGCGTGAAAAAAATCAAATCTCATTGGTTAAAAAATAATTCACGTGCTAATTAGACAAAATGAGTTTGGAGCTTCCAGGAGAGATGTCAAAGAAAACAACCAATGAACTCGCAGTTCGGAGCGCGTGACGCTATAAAAAACCAATAAGCGTTTTTCAACATTTTGTTAAAGAAAGCAACCAATGAACTAACAGTTCGAAGGGCGTGACTTAAGAAATATTCCCATCGCGAGAAAAAAAATTCATTGATTCAAAAATAATTCACGCGCATAATATTTTCAAATACAGCAGATCGATAAATCTTTGGATTTTATGAGTATTATCAAATCGAAATTTTACTTGAAATGTTGGCATCTTATAAAAAGAGTGCGACAAAGTCTTTTTTTTCACTGCTTTTGGGTGAAAAAAAGTACTTTTTTTCACTGTTTCAAAAAGTCTAGCTTTGTGCACGCGTCTGATATTGAAATTATAATGTAAAAGTCGGCTTTTTTTCACGCAATTATAAAAATATTTTTTTATAATTGCGTGAAAAAAATCGGACTTTTACATTATCATTTCAATATCAGAAGCGTGCGTAAAGTTATACTTTTTAGAAACAGTGACACAAAATTACTTGTTTTCACCCAAAAGCAGTGCAACAAAGTACTTTGTGTCACTCTTTTCATTGGATGCCAACATTTCAAGTAAAATTTCGATTTGATAATACTCATAACATCCAAAGATTTATCGATCTGATTTATTTAAAAATATTATGAGCGTGAATTATTTTTGAATCAATGAAATTTTTTTCTCGCGATGGGAATATTTCTTTAGTCACGCCCTTCGAACTGCGAGTTCATTGGTTGCTTTCTTTGACAAAATGTTGAAACACGCTTATTGGTTTTTATAGCATCACGCGCTCCGAACTGCGAGTTCATTGGTTGTTTTCTTTGACATCTCTCTGGATGCTCCGAACTCATTTTAGTCTAATTAACACGTGAATTATTTTTGAACCAATGAGATTTGATTTTTTTCACGCAATTATAAAAATAGTGTATGAAACACGTGCGAAAAGTAATGCTTTTTAAAACACGTGTCTTTATTTCACTCGCTCGTACCTCGCTCGTGAAATAAAATCCGCTAGTTTTAAAAAGCATTACTTTTCACACTTGTTGCATAAATAACTATTGATGAATGATAACTTACTTTATTATATTTTTTTCATGTGACAACTAAACGAGACACTAAAAATAACTTCATTGAAACAAACGCTGCAAAGTTTTGAGTTTTACTTTCAATTAACTAATATGTAATATAATGTAATGCAAATATTGTGATGGCGTCGAAAATCTAAAAGATGTACTTTCCATACGTTTTTATTCTAAAATAAAGCGGTTATCGAACATCGTTTTGTCTGTCAGTCTGTCTCTGAAATCACTCTACAACTCAGACTAAAAGATCTGCAGACTTCAAATTTGGTTCCCAGTACCTGATGGTCGTTATAATAAGTGCTTTTGAGAAAAACAAGCTATCGCAAAGGTAGCTACCTAGAACTTTTAAGATTTTAATTATACTTAAGTTACTTAAAAATGTATATAATTACCTTAACATTTATTGAAGGAAGTTGAAAGTCGTATAATGGTACGTGTCCCTTATTTAAATGCAATTTTTTCAATTAATTCCTTTCGCTTTTTACAAAAAAAGATAAATCGTATTCATATAAATTATTTCTAAAAAAGCTCTAAAATGACAGAAAATTCTGACCTTACTTTCCTTTAAATTATCTTGCTAATAGTTCTCAGATGGGTGAAAGAAGGTAAAAAAAATATGGCATGTTTAAGCCCCATCCGCCACCAACGTAGAAAACAATAACGAGGTCAACTTGCTGGCAGACATAACGCTCGTTAATGTCTCAGCAGCGCTGTTCATTTCAATTTTATGTCCGTCTGTTGCAAAAATGTTGTTCTTTCGTTACCTTATTTTAAGCTCTGTTGACATTCCTTTAAGACGTTTTTAGCCTCTCTTTTGTATTAAACATAAGATGTTGAGGAAAGCAGAAAATATGAGTTGGCGCACGAAAAATACTGTTTGCTTAAAAGACTGGACTTTTGTTTTCGTATGGTGCAATGAATGTCCTTCGCCGTGTGTATGTCACAATTATGCTACAGACTTGCAGGGAAAAACTGAATTGCGTTTGCAATATATATTATGTAGTTCTTGATTTGTTAGAGTCGTGCAAAAATTTATAAGTCACATTGTATTTTCCTTCATAACAAAATAGAGGATACCTGGCTATGATGGAATGAAATTTTGCGAGTTCGTTGAGAGTTTGAGCGTTTCTTTTCTTTTAAATTTCCCGAAGGTATTTCTTTTTTAAAAGTCAGCACTTCATCATAGGACTTCTACATTATATGCTTTGGTTGGGACTTTCTTTTAACAAAGTAAATAGCTAGTCATTTTCTCAGTTTCAAAAAATATTAAATTTAAAATTTGATTCGATTTAAACTAATATTTACCGTACTGAATACTACTAAACTAATACACGTTCTTCGCAAATACTAAAAAAATGTAGCTGAATAAATTGTTTTAACTGAATTATTTACCATTTAGTCTGGTGTTAGATAACGCTTCTGTTATTTTCCCACATCCAAGTTAAGCTAGTTGAATCATAATTTTAAATGTATCTTTGTATATAACATTAAAATTTAATTTAAATAATATAACTTATACGTTATATGTTGTTTTACCAAGAGAAAACAAATACATAGCTTGTGTTTCGGCTTTAGCAGCCAAGCACAACCCAACTCGTTTGTGACAAAATGCCGTGACATAAGAACGGTACATAAATACGCGTCACACCAAAATAAATGATTCTGGTGACACGGGATGTCATAACTGTCGGCGTCACACATGCAGAACGTCAAACGTTTTGTCACCTTTCGCAAAACTAGAGATGCGAACAAAAACTTAACGGTATTTTTGGATAGGGAGTGGGCCTCTAGGTGACTAGTTAAAGGGGTGTCATATGCATGTCCTTCTTATGATGTAAAATGATGTTTTAACTACAAAAAGTTGTAAAAGTCAGAGGTTGCTTTGTGTGAAGTTGTGAATAATTTTGAAGTTAATTAACTTTGGTGACATATATTTGACATATAAGTAGATTTATTAGAGTTTGACCGTAAAATATGTTATTACTGTAGATGTATTTTTTAAAAAATCAATTGATCAGTTGTTTAAGTAACCTTGGATGTAACTGAAGAATAACTAATTGGAATAACTAGTAGACGTACAATGAAGAAAATTAATTTTTACGTCCTTACAAAGTAAAGTTAAGCTTTTTTTTCCTTATTATTTATCTCTCGCATGAATCTGTCTTGTTTTTAGATTTAAAAAAAAAGAATATAGTCGAAAAAAAAGTATATTGTTTCACAGATGAAACACTATATCAGTAATTCTTATTATCCAGTCTTCAAATTTGGGGGAATTTTATTTACTTGGCGCTACGTTGTTAAGAGTATTATTTGATTGAATAACTTTAACCTTCAAATATGTGACATAATATTTGATTTACAAAAATGTATTTCACATATTTATGTTTTAAGATACATATTAATTCTAAAAATAAAAACTTGGATTACTTTTTTAAAGAATTTGAATTAAAGTAAATAAAAAAAGTATAAGTAAATAAAATACTTCAATAAATAATCTTGTATCAACATTAGTTAATTACAATTTTATGATCTGGCAAGCATCCACTTATGTTTCACCATTTTAATTTAGTTTTGGAACAAATATGAAAATGTATCGAATCAAAACATACATTAAAGAGGCAGTTAATTAAAATATGAAATTAAATTCTAGCAGTTCATTTGGTTTCACATATGAATAATTACGTAGGATATATTTTTCTTTTAGAAGCATATTTCCATCACTGATTTTAATGATAATTTCGAAGATTTATGAACTACGTTTTAAATTACTTTTTTTTTTAATTTTTCAGCACGAATCATCTTAAATTGATGAATCGAAATCTAATTACTCTTTACACCCCTTCATATATTCCGTTTTTTTAATACTCTTCTATTGGCATTTATCTTAAAAGAATATAACATATTTAGACACTTTGACTAACAAAATTTCAGTAAACTTTAATATTACTGATTCAGATATTAGTTAAAAAAAAATGCTTCGTTTTCTGTTTATAAGTAAGAAAAAAAAACTCAGTTGTTATAGCAACGCCATGAAATTAAATTTTTAAATTTCAATATTTATTTACTGGCTATTAGCTATCATGTAATATGTTACAGCTTGAAAAATAGCTTTGATTAGTGAAGTTTACATGAGATTATATTTCTTCTACTTAGATTTAATCCAATCTCTTCGCAGTTCTATGGTTTGTTTTATGGTAATGCTTATGCATGTTTCAATTTGTAAAATTTTAAGCCATTATTCTTCTATAACGATTGTTTTTTTATTTGTAGATAATCCAATGAGCAATTTCAATAAGTAAATTCAAAAGTTAATTACAACGGTAATATGTTAAGAACACTTAAGAAAGAACACCCATAAATATGCTTTTATAACTCAGTTTATAAATATTTTGTATGATAACAATGCTTGTCAATGACAGAGTAAATTTTGTAATGGCTTAATTAGTTATTCGATTACAAATATGATATTTAGTTAAGAGTTACTCCATATTTGTTTGCAGAAAAGGTATAATTCATGTATTAAAAACATCTATTTTTTAATTTTAAATTATCTTAGAAACAATTTCGTGCAAGTTACTAGAGAGGAATCAATTAGTTTTTATATTTGCAAAAAAAGAGCAAAATTTATGTGCTCAAATATTTAATATTTATCTATTTCATTGTAACTTTTCTTAGTCAACAAAGATGAACGCATAATTCCCAAAAACATTGTCCAATTCTAATACTTTATTTTTCATTGTCCTACAACCATTTGCATTTCTCTGGCTTTTGACCTCTTACATGTAAGACACCTATAGAAACACTGAACCACACATGCAAATCTATTCCCAAGAAATGTTGCCTCTTCAAATAAAATCATTGCCAATCTTCTGCTATTCAAGGTTGGTCCAATGTCTGTCCGGTTGTCTTTCCTGGAAGTCCAGATGCAAATACCATTCCTTAGGGATGAATATTCTTGCTCTCGTAAATGAACAGCTAACCACAAATGTGTCCTTTTTAGAGGAATTTTTTTGTATATTATGTTTGAAGTTAGGATACACTCTTGCTATTTCATTGATCTGGATAAAAAAAATTATTTCCCGATTGACGATATAAAATTTAAATTATTCTCGCTAACAGGATCATATTAAAAAAAATAATAAAATAAGTGTTTGAAAGCTCTTTAGGCTCGAATATTTGTTGTGTTATTTGAAAGCAATTACGTATATGAATATGTCATAAGACAGGATATTATTGTATTTCTGCTTTACTTGCTAATTACAGTCGTCTCATTTAGCATTTTTATTATTAAGCTGAACTTCCAACTAAAAATTATTTTTTGCATGATTGAGTATTCAGCAAATGTGTAATTTCCAATTGTGAATCTATTATTTTGCTACTCAATATATAGATGATCTATTAAAAATATTACTTAGTAGTTGTTCAAAAGGATTGTTACAGTAAAAATAAATAGTACTGTTAAGTAAAAAAAAAAGATAAAAATCAATATTGTTTTAGTTTTTTATTTATTGTGCTAATTTCGCACTTTTATTATAGCACGAAGAATCGAATTGGGTAAGAGATGGTATACATGAGTGAAAATATTTCGATCATATTAGTTTTCATCCCATAAACCAGCTTTAAACTAAAGTTACTACAATTCACCCAAATTTGTTCGTTTTCTTATATAAACCTATTCATTTACGATTATCTCCAAACAAGTGAAGTCTGTCAAATTATCCTTATATCGGCTACAATACGTATAATCACCGTAAAAAAGACTAATTTCACCACGGTATTCTTTTAGCTGTTTCCATTTGGTATATCTCGTATACAATTGAAAAAGAAAAACCTTGCCGATAGAACTTCACTTACCAGGTTAAAGAATTGAAGGTATCTTACTGTATTTCAAAGATACATAAAACAGGTGAAAAAAGAAACATTGCAAATTTCTTTCAGATCGCTACAATTTCAGGCGCGAACTTGGGGCGTGTTTGAATTACAAACAAACAATGGCACAAACATCCATGTTGACACCCGGGCCTCGAATTTACATATATATTGGACAATTAAATGCGATTGCTGTTCTGGTTCTTTTGGTTCGCCGGCAGATTGTTACATTATCGGCTGGAATATAATGGTGATTTGATTTCCAGTTCGTTGTACTTTTGCGTTGCTGAGTCTCTGTAAGGTGTCATTTTCTCTACGATAATAAGTGTTATTTCCAATGATATATAATAGATGAGTGCTGGAATTAGTGCGTTATTTATAGCGCAATATAGTTTGAGATAAGTACAGAGGAAATATTTATTAAAAAAGTGTATTGTGCTATAAGTAGTATAGTAAATAACATATATAGTTAGTTTGGGGTGAATATTTGAATATTTAAATATATAGTATATAGATACGATAGAAATAAATACAAGTTATAATACTAAATTTTTTTTTTAATATTATGTAAAAAAAAAACCAGATTTTAAAAGAATTATACTTACTATTTTAATATTTCTTGCACATAATTAAAAAATATTTACTTCCAGTTTTATTACTAACTTAGCAAAACTAATCTATGAATTCTGCATAACTCTTATCAATAAATATATTTCTGCAATATTCTTTGATGTCCAATCGGTGAATAAAATGCTGGGATTTGAGATTTTACTTGATTTCCGCGTAACTGAATGTCACAGAAGATGCCGCCGAAGCTTTAAAACATTTTGTTTATCCGAGTTTCCTTCAGCTGAGTGGTTTCCCGGGTGACAAATGTGCTGACGAGCTAACATCCGAGCCCCGAATTAACATTTTTGAATATTTATACGCTTTGAAAGATGAAACCCCGCCGTAACAAGTAATTGAATACCCTTCGCTTCTGTTTGCCGCAATATTTGGCTGGCGGTGAGGGTCTTTTGAAATTTGGGACTATGGCTTTATTTTAGTTTTAAATAATTTTAAATTTTATCATACATGTAAATCTCACAAAATATGTATTATGTTTTTGTAATAAATATTTTCTAAACGGGAAAATATAAGAAACGTATTCACACAATGTTTTCGTCAAAACTTACGTACAGTTTATTACTAAATTATTTAAATAAGTATTTAATTCGTCGTTTGTTTTAAAGAAAGTAAATGCAAGTTATAAAGATGCACATTTTAAATTTTTTAATGATCCTATTTTTTAGCCAAATTAAATAAGCTTAGTCTTTTTTTATATAAGAAAACCTTAAATAATAGAAAGAATGTGTGTTTAAATACTACTAAATAAAGTATAACAAAAAGATTTATTTTATTCAACAATCAGGAAATGGAAAATTAGTGCCAGGATTTTCGCCTAATCTCTCAAGACAGTGGACTGACGAGTAAAAATAGAACTTGTCTGCAACCCATAATTTAACGGATTTGTGGAGATTTTCGGCAAGCTCGTCAATTTTATTCTTAGGGGGATGTGTAAATCCTCCATAGACACACGAGTCTTAAACTAAAATACGATCCTATTTTGTTCTTTCAAAAAATACTAAGAAAACTAGTCGAGACAAAATTAGAAAAATACTTTTACCGTAATTAAAATTGAATTTGTAAAACAGTTCATAGTTTAAATTGCTTGACATTAAAAAAATAAATTTTAAGTTATATTAAATGAAATTGTCTCTTATGAAATGATTACAGAGTTAACTTTTTTAAATAGATATTTGTCTTCAGATTTTAAAATAAACTTAATACGTTTTTTTCCAAAAATTACAGTGGTGGCCAAAATTGTGGACACTTTTTGAAAGTTTCACGTGTTTCAACTGTTACCTGTGTTCTTGCATCTATTCAATTTCGCTTAAATACAAACATTTAAATATTAAGTTGAAGGTAATTTAATATAGAATTTCATTAAAAAAGCAGAATTAAAGTATCTGTATTACAAATTAAGTTATGCTCATTTTAGTTGAACAAACAAGCACAATCAATGGATTCTCTTATGCTGAAATTGCAATACAAGTTGGTGGTTCAATGACTTGCAAAACTAAGACAGATCATACTATTAGTTGCATAACTTATTCGTAATACCGATATTGTAATGCTGTATTTATTTTTAATTTTAGATTAAATTACTTTGATGATGATGATGTTGTGTCCATGGATATAGATGATATGGGACCAAAGGTCCCATAGACGGCTTCAGCGATCAGCACTCAGTGGTCCACATAAAGATTAAATTACTTTTAATTTGATACACAATTGCTTAATTTGATAAACAATTAATATATGCTGTAATCACACAAAGTTGAAAAATATGAAACTTTAAAAAAGTGTCCACACTTTTGGCCACCACTGCATGTTCATTCTTAAAGTTTTGTTTCTGTCCAATCACTTTATGAATTTTATCTTAAAGTGTAAGACTCAATGCAATTTGAATATCGTACAATGAAAAGTTGTTGCGTAGTGTAATGTTTTTTTTTGCCATGGTATTTTTCCCTTGAAAACATTTTTGAATTCGATTTTTATTTTTATAAAAAAAAATTGTGACGAACGTGCACAGAAACTACACAACCGAAGATCGAAAAAAAATTGCACCAGGATAGATTTACGTTTAAGGGTCTCTATCGAACAGTCCTTACAATTTTTCACTCTATCATCATCATCCAGGGCACTACAGCCTTGAGCAGGCCAGGGCCGTCCTAACGAGCTTTTGCCATCCTGATCTACTTTGGGCCACGGCCCTCCAGGTGTTTACTCCTAAGGTTCGTAGGTCTTCCCGACTGCATCCAGCCATCTAATTTCAATCTATAATTACTTTAAATTGTATTTTTTTTCCAAATTCTTAACTCTAATGACTGTCTTTGGTTCCAACCAGCTTAATTTTATTCGTATTCTAGGTTTTCGATTTAAGGGTACATCCGCACAGGGCATATAAAACTAGTAGAATCTTATCAAGTCAAACGTTTTTAAATATCTATTTTCCATACAAAAGATAATAAACATAGTTAAATCTCAATCTTCTGTGTCATGTAGATGCCAACTTCTAGTCAAAACGGATTTTTTTGCTGACAAAGAATCTTACCTAGACAGTTTTTGATACCATATTGACACCGTTTATTTCAAGAATATTCAGCCCCATATTTACCACTTATTTATCGGTTCCAATTGTAGACAGAACCTTAGCACTTTACCGTTCATAGTACTGTATTATGTTAGAAACTTATGTATGAGGGCTCAGAAGCAGAATGTTGTAATCTTTAAGGAAATATTTCCTATTTCCATCCACACATTCTAGTCCTATTACTAAGACTTTTGGCTACTATTTTGCTCAAAGCATAAAATAGTAAGTTCACTACTGGCTTGCACCACTTTATAGTTTTCCTTGCTAACATTTGATAAGATAGCTACGCTCGCCATTTAGAAGTTCTTCCTGTAAAAACCAAGCTTTAAAGACCTGCAGTACAAACAAATGAGAATTTGGACAAGCAAGTGTGGACGTATTAAAGAATGTTATAGGTGTGTAATACTACACGACTTTCAACTACCAGCTAGCAAATGAATATATTTAATGGCAATTATACACCCTATAAGGTTAATTCTAAGTTTAACAATAATAAAACCGAAAATTCTATGACAGCTAATTTTCGCACATGTACAATTTTCTCAATATCTTATTATGACGTCCAACAGGTACTGAGAACTCGTACCAAATTTAAAGGGCTTGGCTCTTCAGTTTAAGTTGCAGAGCGGTTACAGATAGACAATCTCACAGACGAACCAATGTTTAAAAAAATCAGAATTGGCTCCCTCCAAAACTTGTAGAAAACACAAATCAACATTTCAGATATTGAACCCCCCACCACAATGCGTTAAAATATTTTTCCTTTCATATAAGGCAATCGAAAGTAAAGTACGAGTCAAGTCTTACTTGGGCAATACCACCTAGATTAGAAGGCCGAAGAACTAAGCAACACAACGTCACACTAGTAGACCAATTTCGATTTGTTGACCTATAACGTCGTATCTTAAGATGACGTCGTATCTCGATTCATCTTATCTTAAAAATTTATTCAAATACAAGATCTAGTCACGAATGATCATTGGTCAAAACCACCGAATCGGTCCACTAATTTGACGTCAAGCATTTAGTTCGCCGGCCTTCTAATCTAGGTGGTATTGACTTGGGTCAATGTTTCTCTGCAACACTCATGTGCAGTACCTTCTATGTGTTTTTTCAAGCCATCCATAATGTCTTATCGATCCTTTTCTCTTTGGACGCGTGTTTATTTTTCTGGTCGTTGTGGAAATATTTCTACCCTGGACCAGGGCGGAGTTCTGGTCCATTAACTCCCGGGCCATGAACAGTTTCTGATGACAGATATCAAATATCCGGCATTTTAGCGGGAGGAGGTTTGAAGGTATTTTCGTGACATAAAATTGCATGTTCGGTAATTTGTGGTGAGACTGGTACAGCGAAAATTATGAAACGTAAGCTGTGCACTTGTTTCGTGTGCTTAACTTAATCGCTCGTTGCATTTTTAGTTTAAAAAAAAACTACATTTGAGATAAAAGTACTTAATATTGAATATTTATAAACTCTATAAATATATATTCTTGAAACTTTTGGAAGTATAATTTTTAAACCATTAAGTTTGTAACTAATTTTAATATGTTTATTAGTTTCGGTGAAATTTTATTATTTAATTCGAAATATATTTTAGCTTTTTACTATTTTATCTTTCACACTGACGTATAACTCTTAAACTCCACGGCACAACAGCCCATTACTGGGCCAAAGCCTGCCGTTCCCATTTCAGCTTTCGTGACCTAGGGCGCTGGGGTGCTAGGCATATGTGGTGGTAAGCCTCACGCGGAACCCCCAGTGTTTAGATCCCAAGCATGCTTGGTTTTATCGAGCCACTCAAGGGATAAGGTGGTAAGCCTCACGTGGAACCCCCAGTATTTAGATCCCAAGCATGCTTGGTACACATTTTATCGACCCACTCAAGGGATAAAAGGATGGATCAACCTCGCCCAATCCGAGATTCGATTTCCGGACCTGTAGCATAGCAATGCAAAGCACTACCACTAAGCCACTGGGCCTCACTGATGCATAAGTCGTATACAAAAAAATATTTATTCCTTCTTAAATTTCTTTTCTTAATTGAAATTTTATCTTATCTTCAAAAAGAACTTTTAGTGTTTAATAAATATTATTTAGTTATAAATATTTGAAAGTACATGCAAATAAAATAATACTTTACTTCTAATCACAATGCATAAAAACTAACCAAAAATATTCAAACATTTGTTTATAGTTATTTTCCTATCAACTTTCTGTAAATATTGAAGAAAAAAAGGTTTCCCGTGCATATAATACAAATCAATTACAGCTCCAATAATATTTTCTCCCCTAAACAAGCAAGAAATCTCGAGCCCATTATCTTTCTTTGAGAGACGCGCCGAAGACATTTCTGGTAAACTAAAGTTACAAAAGCTGGATTAATCTGTCCGTAAACATTATCTCACACTTCTTGTTCAAACGGGGAACACCCATCTCGGGATCTTCAAATGGAATTTAGTTCTTCCAAAGGGAACTATACTCGCCGCCAACCAGATAAGAAACGGTAGGGATGCCGGTTTTTCAGTATAAAAAAACGGTGTTCCAAAAACCGGTTTTTCGGTTTTACTGAACCTTAAGACCGGATTAATGAAAAACCGTTTTTTTTTTGTCAAAACCGAGGGCAAAAAAAACCGGTTTCGGTTTTCCATCCCTAAAATGTTTCAAATAAGTGTGGTAGGAAGGATAGTGGAAGTGGAGAGCTTATATGAGTAACACTTTGACCTTCACACCAAAGTGAACCTGGATGGTCCTGAGATTGAATATAGTCCTCAACACCTCAACTCTGGGAATTGATTGGGTAGTTAAAAATATGTGATAATTAAATGTGGATATTAATGGTTTTATGACTGTCCAAAATCTAATGACCTGTCACCACACCAATGTGTTATACTCCTGAATGAGAGATGTAGGTCAGTGTGGGTGGATTTGATCCTTATACTAGAGTCACTATTTTTTCAATGTTCCATTTATATTTAGTTTAACAGAAAATTGCTTTACGAGCACTCCGAGGAAATTTCAAATAATGAATTAATTTTTGCATGAAATCCTCTTTTGAAAGTAAATATTATCACTTTTAAGCGGTCATTTAAAGCAAGTCAATTGTAGTCGAACTGAAGTTTTTATAGCTTTTCTTCAACAATATTTCCCTAACTGTAAAATTTGATATAAAGGAAGAGTGCAAGGGAAAAACCACTTGATTTCGTAGAAGGCTTTCCTCAATAGGCCTCATTGGCAATGATAGAGAGAAATCGCCATAACTGGTATAAAAAAACCGGTTACTCGCTTTGTTTTTCTTTCGCGGCAACCCTGATTCACGCCAAAGATCAGTAACCACGAGTAACACCTTTGTACCGCAAATGAAGAACCGAAAGAAAACCGGTTTCCTGTCGCCAATGTCCGACAAGCAGACACATAAGATAAGACTCCTAAAAATCAGGCGGTTCTTCCCATGTAGGGTCAAGTGGGGTAAGTGTGATAGGGTTTCTGCATTTTTCATTAAGAAAATTCGTTCTCTGCTTCAAGTAAATTCCAAATCCTAAAATTGGTAGTAAATAATTATAAGAAACATACATATGTAGAAAAAAAATTATGTGTTTGAATTCCAATTTTAAGGGTACAAAATTTGCATTTCAAAACCATTGCTGTTTTATCACACTTACCCCACATAGGAAAACCCACATAAAAAGAAGACAGTTGCACTTAAATTCAAAAGCTCAAAACTTTCTTTAAACAAAAAATAAGGTCAATATTTCTTTTTAGTTTAATTATAAGTGGTCTAATGTTATATATTGCAAACTTTCAGATTTTTAAAATGATTTCCAAAGTTACAAGAGCTGTTTATCACACTTACCCCCAATCACACTTACCCCACTTGACCTTACTCTTCAATCATGTTTGTTTTTATAGTTCCTTTCAGAATAAATGTGATTCAATTGTTTCCTTTAAGTTCTTCATCTAATCCCGGTTGCATTAATCAGTGGGGCTGAAGTGAATCTTTTTCGTTATTTTAAATAAATGATCCGGGTGAAAGTTGCCGTGAAAGTTTAATTCTCTTGCAATATAAATCTATTGCGGCGAGGAAAAAAATTATTATTTATTTAGCATTTGGTATTAAGTGGGTTTTGTCTAATTACATTTTGTGTGAAGGTATCAAAGTTTTGTGATGTAACGAGAAAAGACGTTGTTAAGAAATGAGTGGATTATTTATCGTTGTTTTCATTTTGTTCCAAAACTTTAATTAGACAAGAAGTACTTTTAGGTATTGATTTGTTTTCAAATGGTTGATTCATTGTCTAATATTTTGAGAGAAAACAGTTTGCATTAAAGCAAAAGAAAGTTTAAATTATTTTTTGTTGGTGCAAAAGAGTAATTTAATTATCATTTGATTTGTTCGATATTTAATTAGTTTTCTGAGTAAAATTTTTCATATTAAAATGATAAGAAATTATTAAATCTTATTTTAAAATTTATGACATTTGTAATGTAAAAGAAAGTTTCAAACTAATTTATAGTCACTTCAAGTGTTCTGTTTTCTCACATTTTAGTTAATTTTTTTTTTTCAGTTTTTGGTTTCATATAAAAACTGCAAAAAATAAACAACTTAAATCAAATATTTTCAAAAAGTTATGTATTACTTTTCTACATGAATTTAAACCAACTTTCTTCAATAGTTACCCTATTTTAAAATTTTATCTTATTTTGTGTCTTGATATAAAAAAAATATTTTCTATTTCTGTACATTTCAGATATAGTTATTAAAGGATAGTACTAAGTAACAACTGACTAGAGCTTTAAAGGGGCTACTGACAACAACTCTCCGAATTTTGAACCTCGTTCTAATTATTTGTGGAATTATATTTCGATTTTTAGGTCTATAGATTAGGCATTCATTTTTTAGACTATCTCTCACACATAAACTTACACGAATTTTTTTTTACGACCATTCAACCAACGGTAAGGAAAAATCTGTTCCCAATAACTTACCAATCGACAAACGCCATACACAATTTCCTAGAAAATCCCCAAACCAAACAAATAACTTTCTCATCAAATAGATATAACAAATTCTTATCCTCCGGATATTCGTGACTACTTTTGTGTATTGAGTTAAAGCGTGTGCGCGATTGGTCGAGCACAAACTACATATATTAACGGAGACCATTAAATCTACGGCCCGGAAACGGTGAACGGAGATAGTGTAGGCTTTAATTGTGATTAAACTAAACCTGGATTTTTACTCTTTGTGTCATGCAATGTTTACGCAGCTGGGTAATCTTTTGTTTGGGTTTTTTTCTCGTTGTAATGAGAATATTTCGGTGAAATGAAATGGATAAATTGTTTTCCACAGACATATAAATGATTTAAATGACAATTCCCTTAAATAAAAAAAAGATTATATAGTTTTATGCCTAGGTTAAATAACATATAAGGTTATTTATGTACGAATTTTGTATCGAAAAAAGATAATGTCAGCAGTTTTGTCTTTGAGTTACTGTGATTTGTAAGGAAATTGTTTAGTTTCCAAGCTATGCCTTCATATACAGTGGTGGCCAAAAGTGTGGACACATTTGGAAATTTCCATATTTTTCAACTTTGTGTGATTACAGAATATATTAATTGTATATCAAATTAAAAGTAATTTAATCTTTATGAGAACCACTCTGTGCAGGTCGCTGAAGCCTTCTATGAGACCTTTGGTACCATATAATCTATATCCATGGACACACCATCATCATCATCAAAGTAATTTCATGTAGAATTAAAAATAATTACAGTATTACAATATATGTTTTACGAATAAGTTATGCAACTAATACTATAATCTGCCTTAGTTTTGCAAGTCATTAAATCACCAACTGGTATTGCAATTTAAGCATAAGAGAATCCATTGATTGCGCTTGCTTGTTCAACTAAAATAAGCATAACTTTATTTGTAATAAAGATATACTTTAATTCTGTTTTTATAGTGAAATTCTACACTGTAAAAAATTTCCTTAACTTTCCGTAAATATACCAGGAACTTTCCTGGCTTTTTCAAGTATCCATCGCTTCGTGATAAGTTCCTGGGATTTTCAGGTTTTCCCTTTCAAATCTGGCAACGTTTGCTATGAACCGCCACCATTGCTCGCGGCGCCTCGCTCAAAATCAGTTGTTTAGTAACGTTGTTGGCATAGCGAAGTTCATTATCATGTGGCCGAGTGGTTAAGGCATCTGCCTCAGGATTCACTTCTCAAGAGTTCGGGGGTTCGAATCCCACCTACTGCCAGTCATTCTATAAATCGGATATCTGCATTGGGAAAGGGTAGAAAATTCAATTCGGTGACGGATGAGCCCGAGTACTCGGGGACAGACGTGCCTGTTATATCTGTGGAGTCCAAAGTCCCGATGGCGTCAGCGTACGATGTCGCTCGAAGTTCCGTTGGGTGACCGCTCAGTTTCCAGAACGGTTCTAGGTACTTTTTTAGGAAGGTTCCTGGTATTTTTTAGGAAGGTTCCTGGTATTTTCCAGAAAAGTTTCAGGGGTTTTAGAGAAGTTACTGGCTCTAAGTAGGATTGTTTCTATAGTTTTGAGGAAGGTTACTGGTATATTCCAGGAACATTACTGGTAAAAATTGGGCAGCTCAGCTGCCCATTATTTTCCAGTAAAGTTCCTGAATTTTTTTACAGTGTACATTAAATTACCTTCAATTTAATATTTAAATGTTTGTATTTAAGCGAAATTTAATAGATGCAAGAACACAATTAACAGTTGAAACACAAGAAATTTTCAAAACGTGTCCACACTTTTGGCCACCACTGTAAATGCATTAGATAAAAAAAATTATCATTGGTGCAGGATACTGTTGCACATAAAATTTTCAGTATTTCCTTTCTCCACATTTTGGCAGTTTTCGGGTTTATTGTCAGTAAATATCTTGAAATGCTAATTTTACAGCTGACTGCATAATGCTAATTTAAAAAAAAAATCGAACTAAGACAAATATCTTTCCTTCAAAAAGTTTTAACTACAATTAAATTAAACAACAATTCTTAGTCATGCTAAAATTGGATATCAAATATCGTTCTATCTGTAAATTTAAGTATGTATCACGCAAAGTTCTCTTTATTCAATTTTAGATTAATTTCATCCTATTCATATTTCAGGATATTTTTCTTAATATTTGTTGCGTTTCATGTCTTATAGATAGTTCGGGGTCTATTTGCATAAAATCTGTTTACTTAAAGAAAATATTTTAATCTTGATGTGGAGATATATGAACTAATTAAATTGTTTAAACATTTCATTCACAAACTATAAAGTTTAACTTTTATTAATTACTCTATTGTTTTTGTATTAATTAATTATGTATTTTTCATTTATTTGTAAATGATATTTTAAAGTACGTATATGTTAATAAATAAATAACTCGATAATAAAATATAATGGAATCAAAAAAATAATTTTCCAAAATATATATACCATCAACTAACTATATTACGACAGTCAAATAATTTAGATTCAATTTGTCTTTTATTTAACAATTAAAACTTACCATTCTTAATATAAATTAAATTAAAACATTGCTCACCGATGCATATTTACTGAAAATGTTATATCGAATAAGTAAACAAGTATTTGAAGCAATTTGTATTGTCCAAAGCTCTAAAACAATAAATCACTAACTTCCTCCAGTTAATTTCTCGCTGCTGCTAAAGTAATTATTTTTATTTGTAGATGCATCGTGTTCCACATAACGCTTCTGGCAACGAAGCAAACTTGAATGGCTGTTTGATCTTTAGCCCTTATCAAATATATGACATGCTTGTTTAACGCTAACGACGACGTTTGCCCTTTATGGCCATTGTCCGTATATTATGCAGAATGCGTTTTGATGACTAAGAAGAGCTCAGAAACGTTTACGTAACAGCGTTTTTTTTGTGTGTATACATAAATAACGCTTTATTAGTGAAACGGTTTGTGAAATATAGTCCATTTAAAAAAAAAATAATGCATAAAAATTAAAAACGACACCATATAAATTCCAATATTAGAAACTAGTATAAATTGTTATATATATTTTTAAAAAACTTTTTTTGATATCCCCTTGTTGAATAATCTTTGCAATATGTATTTATCAAATACAGTGCTATTTCCATCGTTGACATTGATATGGAACTATAAAGTACCCTTAACAAGGAATGATATATCACGTTTTAAAATGAATAAAGCCTAGGAATAAACGAATTATTATTAAAAATAAAATGGGTTGTTAGAAAAAATACATAAATGTTACATCCCAAACAAGCCTACCCGGCAGCACAACGGTTAGGAAACTAGCCTTAAAAACTTCTGGGTTCGGGTTCTGGTAAGGCATGGATGTTTGTGTTTGTCAATAATTGCTGTTATTTGTTTATGTGTTTGGTTCGTCCTTTCTTTGTGTGTCTCCTGCGACTGTGTCACTTCTAGCGAGTAGGGTAATCTGCTATAAAGCCTATGCTCCTCCCTTCTAGAGGCCGCATTCATTGTTATTGTCATATACCACAAACAAAGTTAAGTGGTTATGAAATCGTTTATAAATATCATTTAAATATCACCAAAGAGGGCACTAAGACGTACAAAGGATTTAAAAATTATTAGATTTTGACTTATTAAACTTTAAAACATTAATTAATTGCACTCATCATTAGTAATTTTTTTTTTTCAAAAAACAAAACAATTTTATATTAAACATAAATCGGTAATAACTTCGCCGATATGAAATAATTTTTTGTATTTCAAAATATTTCTTAATTAAAAATAATTTGATTTTTAAATGCAATTTTATCTTTGTATTTACTTGTTTTTTCTTTATTACAGATGTATCTAAATAATTGATTTATTGTAAGACGCTAGTGTTATAAACAAGACAGTTATGTTTTGTTCCTGAGTGGTAAGTACCATTACTTTTTTAACATTCCAACAACGAATTTTTTCGAGGATTTTACTTTTTTTTTATTAAACGTAAAAGCGCTTAACATTTAGATATTTCAAGCACTTTGTCTTAGAATATTTAAACTTCAAATTTGAAAATGCTTTTCATTGAATACATTCTTATATATTAATAATGTTAAATATAATTCTTATAGTATCACACATTTATTGATTTTAGCTTCGGTTCGTTCATTGTATCTATCTTAATTAATATTTTTATAAAATAAAACTACTTTGTACTAAACTTAGCTGTATGCTAAATAATAACTTTTAATAAACAAGTTTATTTTTTTATATAATAGAAAGTTAGTGGTTTAAAAATTGGTTATAATCTAATTGGAAACTGATTTTAAGTATACTCCCTCATTTGTTAATACATACAAGGTTTACAAATTACCTCTTGCAAAAACAATTTTTTAATGTATGAATTAAAGGTCAAAGTGCAATGAATTGGTTATAATTGTGTTGAAAAAATCTTAGTTTATTAATTGAAAGTGCCAAATAATGGATTTTAACTACATTTCAAGTTAATGGCAGATAAGTTTTAGACAAAAAACGCAATGATATTCATTTATATATGTTATTTATTGAATAAAATGTTATTGTAAGCTGACAAAATGTCGGGGGCTTTAATATAAATGCACATGCCTCACAACCAGTCGACTCCTTTAATTAAAGTAGCGCTAATTATAACATTTAATATACGTAACTTTGCACAAAATAATTTCCATGTCCATGTCCCTAAGTTCCACACAAAACCCAATTTACAACCCCAACTTGGGTTTCTTTTTAATCTCCTGCAATATGTTCTCTACGGTTATTCCAAATAACCCAACTCAAACAACACATGTTGGTTGTGATTTAGCCATATTCTCATAAGCATATGCCTCAGAGTATAAGTGACGTAAATCCTTTTCTTTAGTTCAAATCAGAGGCGAACTTCGATTCGGATTCATTTTTTTTGTAATTGGTAAAAAAAATTAAATGGTTCTTTTGGTTATTCTGGGTAATATAAAAATTTTACTTAACTTACCGTCTCTAAAATAACGAAATACAGATATTTATTCATAAAAAATTATTTTCGTCTTTCCAAAATTAATGGTTACGATGATAAAGAGGAGTATGTATAAGATAAAGGATTCTCAAAAAAGTCAGATATGCTTAGATATTTTTTTTTTTTGTAATACGAAGAAAATATCTCCAATCTGCAGAATTCAACTATATGCAAGACATTATGTCTAAATACTGAAGGAAATACCAAGTATTACGGCTTTTAATTTGTATGCAATAATACGAAATATTAATAACCGCAAATCGTTTGCAGCTTTGCCTAATATATACTTTTGATTTTGCTTGAATATTGGGTATTTATCCATTTTCATCCACCATTAACCACCTCTTTATAGAATAAAAACACTGTAAGCTTTAAAATTCGCTTGTTATGTATATTAATTTGTCCTAAATTAATTGTTCAGGACTATGTTGCTTATTTATTTTATCTTTTTCTCTTTTAATGTAAATTTAAGCAGAAGCTTACTTTGGCATGGAAAAGTTTTGCCCATCGCAAAGAGTTATTTATCACTAATATTATATATTATTTCCAGAAGCACTTAAACTTCATATGCAATACGAATTGTATTTTATAAAATTTTTGTTAAAGGAACTTGTGCATACCATAAAGTCGAAAAATTCAAATTAAGGCATATGAATAACAATATTTTCTCACGGCTGCTCTAAAGTATACATATCGATAAATATATAGCGATTTCATTAGTAGCTTATCACCAGCTTATTCTGTACCTAAAATCGAAAATATTACTTCTTTATATAATTTACGCCATTATTAACCTGAGGTTGCAAACTTTCTTTCATCTCTTCCGTTTTCCCACTCGTGTTCATAAATATGTGACCATTGTTTAATTCGACCGCCAACTGGTCCACACTGCGGCAATGTCCAATTTGTTGATGACGCTTTTGGGAGCGCCTTTTTAAACGCTCTGCTAACTCTTCTCTGAATTATGGAGCCGGGGCACTTAATTGAATTTATAACCGTTCTCTCTAGAGCCGCATTATCTTGAAAGGAACGAGGTATCTATTGTGGAAGATGACTGATTAGTCTTAAAATGCACCGTTACCTATGATTATGTTGAGGTATTACGCGCCGCATGCATCATTAACTATGGACTTAATTAACGTATTAATATTTTGGAAAATCAAGTTTTTATGTGTGTCTATATTAGGTAAAAAAAAATATGGTACTAGGCATTGACCATTTTGAAACCTTTAATATTTAACAATATAAATCGCATAACAATATAAATTGTTTAACAGTATGAATTGTTCAACAATATAAATTGTTTAACAATATAAATCGTTCAACAATATAAATCGTTCAACAATATAAATCGTTCAACAATATAAATCGTTCAACAATATAAATCGTTCAACAATATAAATTCTTTAAAAATATCAATCGTACAACAATATCAATCGTGCTTTAAAAAAAAAAGCAGAAGTCTATTTAAGACATCATTAAATGTAGTTTTGGAAATTATATTTTTGTACCTTGTTGTCTCAAAAAAAAGTTATAGCTCTCCTTCATATTGCAAACAAATATTTTTTTAACATTTTTCCCAACTGAATGTATGTTTTATTATAAGGCTTTATGATGGTAATTGCTCATTGTTCTCATCGTACTAACCTACTTTTTCAGAGGTATTTGTGTTGATAGTATAAAAAGAAACTCAAATTTATCTATGCATAACATAAACAAATGATATTAACCTGACTCGCGCGGAACGATTCATTGAAAGTAGAATTAAAATATAAAAAAATATATAATAAATGCTAGGATGTTTGGGGAAACCGAGATAAGTGTTCTTTATATGTGCTATATATTTCTTTTTAAATTCGATCGGATTGTATTTAAAATAATCAGTTCTATTGGTTATATTTTCTCATTCATTCCCTATCAACAAGATTTTACTTTCTTCAAGTCAATTCCAGTTTTAATGCATTGCGTCGAAACAAAAATGCTTGACAAAAACAAAATATATGGGTTAATTGTTAAATATTCCTAAACTCCTTTTTTCAGTTATAATGATTTTTCTACTCATAATTAACCAAATTTTTATGAATAAAAAATATTTATATAATTTTTTTGTATATATTGTCGATTGCCATTTTATTTTTCGTAATAAAATCAGTTTTTAATAACCAACTAATTTCTTAATCAATTCTTCAAAAACTATTGTAAAAAGTATTAATCTTACATTAATGATAAAAATGGCTTATTAGTTTTTGTCTTATCAACTTAAAGTTTGTCAATCTGCTTTGAAAGCAATGTATGAAACAGATAAATTTTTCAATTTTAATACTAACTAATATTCTTATAATGAAACAAAAAAAGTCAGTTACTTTTAAAATTGCATTTTAAAAGCACAAAAAGCTTTGGAGTTTAGTCAAGCATGGAGTTAACAATCTTTCTAAATTTCTTTGTTTATTAAAAACGTGCTTTATTCACGTCTGTGATCTTACTTGAAAAGACATTATCAGATTTACTAATATACTAAGCCAGATAGATAATATTAATAAGGAAATATACAAAGAAATCAAGAGCCTCGCCTCATGATGATCCCGATCGTGATTTTATCCTCCTACTTTCTTTCCTCAAGCAACGTTTTTAGTAGATTTTTGCTATTTTGGGCGTTAGTGGATTTATAAGCATTATACGCCCTTATGAACCACTTACTAATATATCTTGAGTCATCACTAATTTTATTATGAGCTGTAGAAAACTTTTCCAAAGGAATATATTGTTTTCCCAATATCAAAACCACGAATGAGCCAAATTCTAGACAATTGGCTATTAGGAAAATTTGTGGCTTTTAACATTTTTTGGATTTTCATTTCCATGTTTTTCTACGTTCGTTATTGTATCGTCGATATGTAACATCAAACTGCGGTATTGAGAAACGATTCTGCAGTTTTAAAGGATCGTGATTATTAAAATTGATCGTGTATTGGACCTGAAAATAAATCAAGGTTTTCTCATTCATGTCTTAATTAAAAAATGTGTAAATTTTTTTTGTGAGACACTTGTTTAGGGAGAATCGAGACTTGCTTTCATTAAGTTAACCAATATAAGAATTTGAATAAAACTTTCACAACTTAAAGACCATATGCATTCCTATAATAGATATATTTACCACATGGTAATCCAGATCAAGTTTTAAATTATTTTGCACAGTAAAGAAGAGAAAAAAAAGTTGGTTTTGACAAACTGTCACCCAAGAAACCTTGTAACAACTCCTGGACATTGTGCAACTCAAAAAATATTAATTCTTGGAAAAATTAAGGTAGACGAATACCCAAAATTCTAAAATTTTTACTATTACTTTAATCTTTTCCAAATTTGGCATAGTGATTTTAAATATAATGAATAATACTATTTAGGCACTTTTTTAAATTTAAATATAATTTATTTATCTTAAAACGGTGTTTTTCAACTAAAAAACAGGTTTGCGCTAACAAGTCTACCACATTGAATTTCCATCCTATAAACATTAATTATGTGTTAAATTCTTCGTTTTGAACTGATGCATGCAATGACCTTCTAGAGTTACATACAAATTACAGGAAACGAAGTTATTAAGAAAAATGTTATAAATTAACCACAAAAAAAGGATTTGTTCGATAAACTTACACTTGGGCATTTAAAAAAAAAACTTGTATATTTACACCAGATGTTAGAGGTTCATGGCACAGGTATATATTGAAATTACATCTGTAAAAAATTTCGGGTTTTTTTATGCTAGAAGTGTTGGCGTAAACCCCTTTTTTTAGTTGAAAAACACCGTTTAAAATAAATTATATTAAAATTTAAAAAAAATGCCTTAATAGTATTATTCATTATATTTGAAATCACTATGCCAAATTTGGAAAAGATTAAAGTAACAGTAAAAATTTTAGAATTTTGGGTATTCGCCCACCTTAAGCTGTTCAAAAAATATAGTCTTCAGTTTGTCTAAATTTCAGAAACATTCTTAATTGCACCATATTTTTCATTACATAATTTTAGTAACAGATTGATAGTTGGATTATTTTACAGCTGGGTAAATTCTTAAAAGTTTGTCATGGTAATTCCAGATACTTGTTTGTAGCAATTTGCAGTTTATTCATTAAATATAAGATAACAATAATGAATTAACCGATATACTACTTTCTTGATGTTTGCATGCTTTTATATTTGAAAGTCAAAAAGCCGTTAAACTTTAAATGATCCATCATACAATTAACTTCATTCAAAACTGTAACAAAAATTCTCAAAAAATAACAAAATATACCTTTGTTTAGTAAAGATATATCACTATTCCTAATTATATGCGCAAAATAGGATTGATCTTTGAGCGAAAATCGATCATGAAATGCGTAATGTATGCTAGAAATTTAATCTAGGGTTACAGCAACCGGAGACAAAGCAATACGCATAATTTTACACTAATGCCAAAATAAATGCTTTTCGGATGCTCATTGGCCAGTTAGTAATTCTCCGTAGCTTCGGTTATTCGATTTTGTACGAGTTTTGATGCACATTTCATAGCTTTCACTTATTCTATTATTTCTGTTAAACTATTCCTATTTTCCCTTATATTTCGATTGATTTTTATTCTATTAAAAAAATTTCGTTTTTCTTTGTTTCCGTTAGCAAAATATTATGGTTTAATATTTTTACATAACATAGCAGGAATTTAACCTTTATCTCCTTCAAAGATACAACTTGTAATAAATATATTGTAAAAGAAGTAAAATTTAAGTTCGGTTACAACATTAGTACATTTTTTTCATTGTCATAAGATGATGAAGGTTTTCTGAAATGTTGGAAATGTAGACGTTATTGTATAAGCTGTATTTTGAAAGAGTAAAAATAACCCAAAAAATCTGGGAAAAAAAAGAAACACCAAGTTCTCTCAAAAACTTGGCCCAATAAAGAACAAAGTTTGAAGTTTAATTATTTGCAAACGGGAATATTCTTTGGCTTTTAATAAATCACGAGGTGATGGAATGAGTCACCAACAAACATTCGTTAACAACACACATTCACACACCTAACAAAAAACTGAAAGACAAACCACACAAAAACTACTAAAAAGAATTCTTTTGGTGCAACGAAATATGTTTTTTAAAAAAATTCGAGCTTTTTTCTTACCAGATTTCAATTGTTCCACTCTACCCTCACCCTAAAATATTCCTCTAAGTATGAAAATCGCAAAGAATAAGGTTTAACATACAGCACACACAAGTATCGTTACGTAAAAGAAAATAACCTACTATTACTGTTTCCTTGTTGGCTAGCATTTGCAGATGGTCCTTCACAAAAACAAATAATAAATATTAACATGATGTGGTTTCACAGTAAAGGTTGTAAAGTTTTCTTTTTTATGAAGGAACTTTATGACAACAATTGGGGGGGGGGCTAATCTTACGTTATACTTAAACCCCACGAGTTAAACGTAGTTTAATATGTGTTGGAATATTAAATTTGTTAAAGGTCCAAAAACTAGAAATTTATTTAGGAGTTGAAGGTGCCAAGCTTTGTTGCTGAATTGCCATGTAATACCCAGTTTCTTAGAAGTTTTGTGAAATTTTCTAAAAAGAAAAAAAAGTCACACATTGAAGTATTTTTAATTGATCTAAATGAATAAATGTAAAAAGCTTTTGAAAGTACTCTCAAAACTTTCAAACCTATATATTTCTCCTTTTCACTGAAACTGAATTTCCATCACATACGCTTCCTTTATGTTATTATAAAAATTAATATGTTATTAAAAAATTACGAAGACATCGCCTTACAGCCCATTAAATATTAAAATCTTTAAAAAAAAATCAAATATTAGATTTTATTTCTACTAAAACGGTATCATACATAAAATGCTCGCCAAAATAAACTTGCATTCTACCCCATACAAGGGGATTAGAGGGGACTGCCCTCCACTTTTTTTTTATCTTCTAGAGTGGGGCACGTGGTCTTTGTCCACCCTCTTCAAGCCTGCCCGGGCTATCTTCAAAAGGCCTCCCTAGCAGCCCATTGTAAGAGCGCCCTTGGGAAGCGAACCTCCTGGGATATGGATGGGAGAGTCACTTGGCTTTTCATGTTTGGGATATACCTTAAGTACCAAGAGATAGGGGGAGGTTTTTTTTATGTGGGTCTGTTCAGTGTCGCTGCGGAATCTACCGGTGGATCGTGATGGCTATGCCAGTTGTGAGTTTTGTTTTCAAGTATTAAATTGAGAAATATGCAATTGTATCCGTCTTATCTTGTTTGTAAGGTTTCTTTAAAAAGAAAAAACAGTTTGGATTGTGTCGTATATTAAAATATATCGGACAATGTATAAAATGAGATTAGTCCGAAAAAAAATGTCTAAATTTTCTATACCTTAATATCATTAAAAAACTTCAGGAACATGAACTTTATTTCACTGAAATATATATAGTAGTTTCAAAAACCAATATCGTTTATTAAAATTGCAGGCCCCATAATAACAAAAAGAAATAATAAAAATCCACTATTCACATTTTTAGACTAGTTCAATTTAGTTTTAAAACTGATAATTACACTTTAAAATAAATCGAGAAATTTTCAATTTAAGTAATATATTAAAGATGAATAGCTAATATAATTAGTAGAAAAAAATCAAAGAACTATGTCAAATACATTTACAACTACAATTTAAAATTCAAGATATTTACTATTTTTGACTAAAATAATTACTTTGCTTTAGACTCATTTGAATGACATGTTTCTATAAGGAAGCTTTTAAATGAGTCATTTTTGTATTATTATTGTTTTTTCTTTTTAAAGGAAAATTTGATTGTAGCTAATGCAGGTGCACCTCTGAAATAGCTTACTGACACTTTGCTTTAATGTATTCAAGCATAATTAACATCGATCTAAATGCAGTTTAACTTTTTAATGAATTTAGTTTTAAAAAAATAATAAAGATTTATAATGAACCGATCACGTCAAAAAATAATTAAAAACCTTCAGTGTAGCTGAATTTAGTAATTTACATATTTATAGCTTACTTCACTTCATTGCATTACTTAAAATTATACTTTGATTTATGTTATGACTGTCAAATCATTTAATATTGACTTCTATAGTTGAGTTATATTAATTGAGTTATTGACGAATTACTTTAACGAATAGAGTTTCCATTAACATTCCAACAGAATTAATGCAAAATTGCATTCGTCCAATATCAATTTTCTTCTTTACAGAATACCATTAGTTTTCATAACTCGTTATTCAATTTTACATAAACGAACATTTTAACACCAAAACTTCCACTCCAACTTAAATCAAACAAAACTACATTTTATCACATAAATCCTGAAGAACCTACAAAAGTACTTTCGAGACGTTTTTACAAGCTAAGAGTTAAAAAGCTTTTACACACATAAAAAAAGAAAAAATCTAAAGAATTAAAAGGGTGAGCCCATCTTGTTCCGAGATGTCGTATGGAATTACCTTTTTTCTTCCAACTTAACCCTTCTTACATTCCATTTTTTTTCTTACCACCTAAAAGATGACAATTTGGCCACTGTTCGGTTGGCAGAAGAGCTCAAGCTAACCTGATTCGTTGTCAGGAGTATAAGAGGGAAGGAAAAAGGGGGGGGGGGTAGAGAAAGTTTGCGTTATTTTTCGATGGCAGCTAAAATTGCGAAAGGTTACTTTCATGAAGAAAAAAATCTTAGTCAATTATAAAGTCGCAATTCACTGCATTAGTTTTTCAATTGCGCAATTGACAATGTCGTTACAAATGATATTTTTTAAAACTAGTATACATATTTTTTCAAAAATATAAAGCGTTTGATTGTACGTATTAAAAAAGAACCTGGAACAACTATTTTTTTGCACAGGGGATTCAGTTATAACTAGCCATCATTTCCATTCAACTAAAAATTCACCAATTTAACATTTATATTTACGGATATGCGTAACTTAGACAAATTCGGATACAACTTCTTTATTAAGCAGTCATTAAAATAGGCAATCATAAAATTTGAAGAAAAATCTTTTTACAGTCTAATTTTTCAAAAAAAAAATTGTAATCGAACAAACGCAATCAGACTCATGAGACTTGGTTGACTTGACAGAAACAACACGATTTATAAGTAAATATTAGTAGAAATATTAGCTTTTTTTTTTTACAAAAATGTTTTTTTAAATGTGGGTATGTGAAGAAATCAAATGCGGAGCTGAATTTTGTTATTGAAATAGTAGGTTTAAAAACATGTTGCGATTTCTTACTTTTTCATACAAGACAAATTTTTGGTATGCACTCACTCAATGGGTCAAAATGTTAAATTATCCTTGAACCATGGAAACGCCTTTAACTGTGTGATTCTTTGGTTTGAAAACAATTTAACTCCCCTCTGTTGCCAAAAAGTTTATTTATATTTGTATACATATTATTAAAGAATACTTTAGTATGTCAGTTTGGTCGCTTTATTTAAATTTTTCCTTAGTTTTAGGGATGTAGTTTCGAAACTCACATTCTCTAAAGTGTAGCATATATATATATACGGTTTGGAGTTTTTATTTAATAATAGTATTTACACATAGACTTTTGATAATAGTGAATTCAATTGGATGAAAGTCGTCAATGAACGGGCCGGACACTATATCTTAGTTATAATTTGGAAAATATGAGTTTTGCAAGTACCCCTTCAATTTGTATTTTCAAGATTTTTCGTTCGAGCATATTGAAAAAAAATGGCAGATTACAATTTTGTCAAAATAACACAAGTACAACGGGAAGAAATGCTTATTTTTTTTTTAACTCTTCGGGTTCCGCATCATGCTAATGGATATAAGGTTTCAAACTGCTGGTCAAGATTAATTGCAGAGATCTTAACAGATAAATTACAGCTTTTAGATTGTTTTGCGATAGTGTATCAGTTTATATTCTTATTTTATTGCAGTGGTAAATTCAATTGGGACAAAGTTGCCAATGAATGGGTCCTACTCTATATCTTAGGTATACTGTGGAGAATGCAAGTTTTGTACTACAATATTCAAATGTGAACTTTCACTCAAAAGTTTAATTTTTAAGATATTAACTTTTTAGCTCACAGCAGCAAATCGACTTTATGACTTGATAGTTTGAGTTGATATTCAGTTAACTTTAGCAATCCGACACCTTGGAAGCTTACATTGGAAGCTTACTTGACGTTTTAGAAATGAATAAGTTGACTATTTAAAAAATATTTAATGTTTTACACAATTAAAAGGACACAATTTTCCCAAGTTTAATGCAAAGTTTTCAATGCCAACGCTTTACAATTTTAAATAAAGTTCCATCACAAATTTTTTTTTTAAAATATGCATGCAAGTTTATTGCATATGGAAGGCAAGTTTTTCAATCTTTTATATTTCAAAGTAAACTTTCTAGAGAATAAAAAAATTATTGTTTCAACTTTTTAAAGAAAAAACTTTCAATGAGAAATTGAAAAGACTAATTTTCCTTTTCATCACACTCTGTTTATGAATATCTTCACAAATGTTCTCATGGTAAACAAAAGAAACGTCGCTTTGTATACCATTCTCTACTACATGAATGCCGTTGGTCTCATATTTTTACATAATCTAGTTTTACTTTTCTAATTACAAAATACGCTAGTGTTTTTTCCCTCAACTTAAATGTAATTTTCAGAAAAAAAATGTTTTTTGTAAAACCTTTCTTTTGTAAAACCTTTAAGTTTCTTTTAAATAAACGCTTTTGTCAAAAACTTAAAATACATACCATTATTTTAAGATTTTCTAGAATACTATGAATTCAAAGATATTTTTAAGTCAAACCAATCATTCTGCCCCAACATTTATTCTATTATCTTTTTAAAAGTTCCACACTCCCACGGTAACTTAGCCTAATCCACAATGAACAAACCCTCAAAAGATAATTGTTCAAGACATTCATAACCCAGACTTTTCCATTCATCATACAATTGAATGCCTTTCTAACAATCTTAATCCGTTTACATTATTCAATGTGTCCGGATTTACCTAATTTATTCAATAAAGTGAGCTCTATTTTAATTGGCATTCCCAAATTATATTTATGACGTCGAACCGATCAAAAACTTGTTCTATTTCCGTGTGTTCTTTTAATCCCATTGATCAGGCACGATGGTCATCGTTGGGTGCAACGCCCAACGAAAGAGTTTTACTTTTTATAGCCACTTTTATCTTTATAAATTTTTTAGACCGAACGTAGTTCAAGGACTAATTGCATGATATTTTTTCCGAAAGGTTCTAAACGTCAGAACTTTATTTAGAAAAAATATAATGTAAAAGATTATGTTATGATTTCCAAGCACTTACATTAGGTTGCTTAACCTGACAATATAGTGATATTTTTGGTGTATTTTTTTCGGAGAGGGGGAGATATTTCTGAATTAGTGTTTATATATATTATACAGCTCGTTAAAAAAAAGTATTGTAGAAACATTAAGAGTTACTAATTATTTTAGGTTAATTTTAATACACTTAAAAATTATTTAGTTTGGAATAACCTCTAAATGCTGCTGATATTTTAAAACATTACCCCCTTAAAATATTATGAAGTGTAAGGAACATATTGTTCCCTAGAGGTTGTAATGTCTTAAGTTTGACTATCATATAGGAAACATTTTGAAATCCTATTCCATTATTTAATAATGTTAAAAAAAAGGTTCTATCCTAATTCTTTCATCATGATGGACAGACAAACTTCTAGGGATCTTGTTTATTTATGTTTTTGTAAGTACTTCTATTGAGTCATAGGCTTTGCCGTTCTTACCTATAGCCCTCTTCTAACATATAAGCAAAAGCATCGACATTCTGCAAGCAACAAAGAAAATAAGTCACAAAATTGCCGTGAAATTAATTATTAAGATAGCAGTGTTTTTTTTTTTTTTTTTTGAGAAAATTCTAAAGTAAAAATAAATTCGATTTCTAGGTTCGAAGTTACTAAGAGTCCCTACAATGAGACTTTTGGAACACCCCTAAGTGGAACCTTGGGTAATACCACGCTATAATAACTCAATTTCGATTAATCTTCGCTTGGTTCTTTTCTTGGAGACATAGTCGAATTTTACTCTCATTAGAATTCTTGGATGCATTCCTCTTTTGATTTTTCTATTTAAGTCGAGACCCGTTTGGAACACGGGATAATGTGTGAGAACTCAAACCTCGTTCTCTTCTGATCGCTTAATGGTCGTCGATTCCGGGTTTGCATCGACGACGCGATTTGAATTTAGATTACAGGGTCTTGATCTGTTAGGGTTTTACAATTTAAGTTTATTCATAAAAAGGTTCCAAGTCTAATGTTTTAGAACAATGTATATGCCTTTTATCTATTAAAGTATATAAGAATAATAGTGCCCAAAATTTATTTCGGATGAACAATCATTTTATGTCTCGTATATTTTATTTGTCATTACTTAGATTACTTTAGCACAACTTTATTGAATCAATCTGTTCCTATATATCAATATATCATGGTTTACATGGTATGTGTGGCAATTATTTATTTTTTTAAAAACAGCAGGGACTAGCCAGGTACCATTCACTCAAGTTTTACGAACAATAGCTTGAAACTGCAATCAAAGAACAAAAAAAAAAAAAAAAAAAAAAAACGTTGAGTTCTTTTAACTATTAAATAGTTTTCTATGTGGTTCCGAATTTCAAAACATAAACTGTACATTTTCATTTTGAAAAATTCAGTTAATTAGTGCTCAATACTAAACCTACAAAAAAAAAAACTTTCATAAAATTGGTTTACGGATCTTTAATTTAACAGCATGAGCTTGTACCGTATATAAGGGCTATTTTTTTTATCTCAATTATAAAACCCCCAAATTTACATCAATGCAAATCATCTTAACGACCAAAATTATCCTAAAGGTCCAAAGTTTTAATTCATTAAAGATAAAAGTTATCTTTGGTGGACAGAGTTGCTATCATATGAAAAAATATTTGATTTCTTTTTTGGATGTAAAACAGTCAACTAACATTAAAATATCTTTATTGACTCTATTTTCTAAAATTATATTGTATCAGTTTGAATAATCATAAAGGAACTCGTTGAGTTGTTAATTCCGTTTATATTTATAACTTATGGCAAATAATACTTTCTTATTATTTGCTTTCATGCATTAAAATCAACTTTAAGCATTGCAATTGATTATATCCATTCCAAATTAGTTTTTAAGATGGGTCACAGAAAACTTTTATTTAATTACCGCATATGAAGAGAATTAAAAATAAAAAGAACCTCATTCACTCACCTTTACGAAAGTACCATTCACTCAACCTTTCTATTCCAAATTAGTTTTTAAGATGGGAAACAGAATACATTTATTTAATTACCGCATATGAAGGGAATTAAAAATAAAAAGAGCATCATTCATGGTAATTGATAGAAATTTACCTGATCGTTTTTACTATACTAAAATATAAAACCGTTCGTAAAGGTACTGCTTGATTTAAAATATAGTTTCCGTTACCAATGTTTAGCAATATTTGTAGCTTTCCTTTTTAAATATTATAATTTGTTTATAACGAACATAATAAAACCGAGTAAATAATTAAAAACTATTGTATTTTCAACTTACTATTGTCCAAATATGATAGTTTAAAAAAAAATATATATATTACACTATACGATGTTTACATCCTTCTTACAATTATTTTAATTTGATCGGTTTTGAATCTATTTGTTTTTTTGTCTATCCAATAAGGGGATTACCATTTAGTTAGATTTTTTTAAACATTTTCTATTTTGTTTTATAAAAGTGTGCATTATCAAATAGCTTATTAATTTACTTATTTTTTTGGAACCCAAAACAGTTCATAAGACTTCATAAAATATTTAAAAAATAAAATGAGATTAATAGTCCTTTGGTTTTTGTTTACGTCATGAACTGTATTTTAGTATATCTAAAGCACACTGTGCTAAAGATATTTTTTTTCCTTTTTGCTTACGAGGCCATTGAATTTTTTTAATACCTTTCAAATGCAAACTTTAGTGTCAAGTTCGAAGCAACAGAGAAAAATTCAAATTATCCACGTACATTAAAACCTTGATTTTCAAATGACGCTTCTGTCTTTCGGCACTTCAAAGGTTCCAGTTTTTTACAAAGCAATTTAAAACTAATTAAATATTTATTATACGAATTATCTATTTGTATTTAAAACGTGATGCAAACTTCTTTTTATTCAAGTCATTCGTACAAAACCACAGACAGCTTGTAATTTCTTGTCGAAAAAAAAACCTACACAAAGGCGAAAAACCTTCAATTAGAAAAGAAATCAAAGAAACTTTTTTCGGTGCTTTTAATGTCCTCAATGACTAACGAAACATGTTATGGATGCTATTGAATACGTCATGTGTTTATAAAAGCGGCTCTTAGTTCTGCATTTGTATGCAAAGTGTGTTCTTTGTAGGAGTTTTATTCATATACTTAGAGAAAGTCTTATTTTGAGACATGTTAAGAAAGTTAACACGGAGTCATTAACCTCTTTTTAAAACTTATTTGATTCAACTTTATTCATGAACTATGCTTAAATTATTAAATATTAAAAAAAAAATACTGAGCACTTTTCTTCTTAAAATTAATAAATGGGTCGCATTTTGTATGTGTTTAGATTTTCCGTGTTATGTTAAAATATATAATATAAAGTTGATTTTAAAGTATTATAAATCTCCACTAAATATTAACCATTTAATTTATTTACATAATTAGTTAGACTTTCACAACATTTGTCTGATTTATGCACTTTTTATTGATTATTAGTCTTATTGAGTGAAATATTGAGTTTATTGAATATTCAAATAAATTATTTTAAACTTATTTTATTTGTAATTCTAATATACACATTTCAGACATGGATATTTGAACGTAACTATCTGAATAGTAAAATTATTAACTATTCTGTTCACACTTAAGATAACATTAACCGTTTTTTTTTAATTTAAAACAAAACTTTCTTTCTTGATATTAGATTTTCAGGCGAAATTGTGTCTAAGACAAATGCATATTTTGACCTTTAACACTCTATGGCGAGTATTAGTTTAAAAAAAAACATTTGACTTGTTTCGTTAATGCGTTTACAGGTTCGTAATTAGTGTTCCATTAGGGTAGTCATTGCAGGCATACAAATAAAATGCTTCGATGATTCATTAGTTTTGTAACGATTTAACACGATGAACTATTCTTTTTAAACAGGAAAACGTTGGGTGATAAACGCTTTTATTTACAAAACAATACACGCGAAAAACCAACACTTGACTCTGTTTTGCTAATAACACGTTCTTTTATTTCATTTACAGGTAAAAATATTCTTTCAAATCTAGTATTTGCTTAGCTATAATGTTGTGTGCTTTTTTTTTAAATCCTTAATTTATTTTATATTTAATTATTCGTTTGTCAAAATTAAAAAAGTAATTTCTCAATGAAATATAAATTAAATACATTTAAATAAATCCCCTTTATAATATGTATCAAATAAATATATATTATGGAAATTAAATATGTTACCCTTGGTATTTATTTAAATATATAAAATTATTACCCACTATGAAGCAATAAAATAACACTGAGTAAAATTCTTGTGAGGAAATCTAAATATATTAATATTCTTTATGCTAATATATACCCGTTCCTTTATAGGGAAATTTTCCATACACTGGTCAAAGCTGTTTCTTCCAAAACTTGCTCTCAATGACGTTACTTTTGGGCGTTTTAAAAATCAAGAAGGTTACTTATTTTGGTTTAAAACTATTACAAAATTTTGTGGTTGAGTTGAAATGATTCCAACCTAATAACTTGAAGATTAGAGGTTCAAAAAGCACCTAGTGCAAACCCGTGTCACAAATTTAAGAAATACGAATTTTTAACTGAACAAAACTGTATTTTAAATGCAATTTAACAGATCAACTACGGAAAATGTGCGTATTTATTACGGTTTTTTCTGGAAATTTAGGTACTAGTTTAAAAAAGTAAACTAAACAGTTATTTTTCTTCGATGTAGTTTATTTATTTTATCATTGACTCCCTTTCAACTGTTAATTCTGTACAATAAACTGTGTAATAAATTAACTGTAACAAAGGTTCAGAATAAGCTGTACTGTGTGTTTAGTTTAATTTTTTAAGGGGGTATGGGACACTTTCAACTTTTTTCTTTAATATTGCAGATATCAATATAATTTTTTTTTCCATAAATGTATACTAAATATACTTACACTTTTAGGTAGTCAAAGGTTTTAAATTATCATTATTTATTTTTTAAAAAAATAAAATGTGTCAAAAAGTGATGTCTCTTATTTTTGTTATAAGTCAAAAACTTATTTATTGGCAAACAAATATTTAGCATTTTTATAAACAGAAAAATGTATTTAACAAACTGTCTTTACCGATTTTTCATATTTGCCATAGTTTTCTTTAAAAAAAATATTGAAGTTTTTTTTAAATAATTTCACAGGTTCACTTTTTTATAAAAATTAATAAATAAAAAAATAAACTATTTACAACAAATCCCTAAAGACAAATTAAAGATATATGTTTGAAAAATATGAGTGGAAAATTTTGACACTCTATGGGCAGTAGATTTTGAGTTATATCAATTTAAAGTCAAAAAATCATCGAAAACACGATCAAGGAGAAAAACAGCTTTGAAGTTTATCACTTTCCTTACTGAAGCGCTCCAAACCGACCGAACAACTAAGGATTCGATAACGTTATTCCTATCTAATATTACGAGGAAGCAAAGATTATAAACGTGGTTGGCAAACACAGATGTCATGACACAAAAAACTACACATCTCACGTTCTACTGCAGATATAAATAAAATTTTTGTTTTAAATTATTCTAAAATATTTGTGTTATTTTTTATGATAATAATAATATTTTTGATTTTTTTGAAGATTTTGTGTCCTATACCCCCTTAACTACTTGCACTAAGTACACTTGCTACACAAACTGAAAATTTACTAAATCGGTTAAATGCAAATTTTTAATCAGAATGATCTTGAGTATTGCTTAAGTTAGAATCAAAATTCATTCCAAAGAGTGGGGCTGGGGAGCCCAGTCGGTTAAGCACTCGCTTAGCATGCGGAAAGTCCCAGGTTCGGGTCCGGGCATCGCCAAAATAGCTGCCAACCTATAAACGGCCCGTGCAGCCAAAAATGTCCGACGAATAATACCCCGTGTAAGGGAGTGAACGTTAAATATCCTTCAAAGTCCTAACGCTGCGTGCGATGTCGCCCTTAACGGTTGCGTTGGGTGCCTGTTCAAGTGTTGGCTCGTCACCTGACTGTGGTTCTAAAATACGACGCCCGTCGCCAATAGCCCTCGTGTAGCTCTAGTGCGAAGATAATTCAAACCTAACCTAACATTTCAAAGAGTAATTATTGTTCAAGGGAAACATGAGCAGTATTGAACTTGGAACACAACTTTATTTAATGAACACGCAGACGAAGAGTGTCATTTTACCAATTCTTGAAAGTCATTACTGTTATTAAAGTTTAAAGGGTCGTTATTCTCGAAAATCTCGGTACGGAACTCAGAATGTAGAGCACAATTTGTAAGAAGATACTATCTTTCGAGTATCTTTCGAGTTGGAGTATTTTGGGGGCCTCTAATCTGCTCAGAGAGTAACCGTGAATCAGCCAAATAATTAACCGTAATTTCAATATTTAAAGAAAATTTTCAGTTCAAATTGTTGGAAGAAAAAGCATAAACATCTTTATTTTAATTAATACATTATAACCTAGTAACCCTATAAAAATATTAACGAATAAAAAAAAATGGTTCGGAGAATTTTCAAACTTTTCCTTGAATGTCAGTCGGTAGAGTGCTCACCTGTTATGAAAGAAACCACAAAACCTTGAGATTGTGGTCACGTGACTTCTTGATTGTTCTTTAGATAAATGACTGCTTACTACGAGAATTGCGATTTGTATTTCTATTTTTCCCTACAAAACTGCCATTATCACAGGTTCCTTTGCAGGTATTTAATTTAAAAAAATAAAATAAAACTTTGATTCGTTGTTAAACTTGATATTTTTTTGGCAAAGATAAAAATTTAACTTACAGTTTAGCAATTCAAGATTTTTCTGATAAAATTATAAGGTTTCTTTGGTGCATATATTGATGAATTATCAAGATAAAATCGACAATATTTTTAGCACAAATGCAGTTAATCATTCTTTGTATTTATTTCCAATACGATTCGAATTTATTTTATACTCTTACGTAAAATCAAATATAGCTTGTTTTTTCTTTACATTATAATATGATATGAGCGATTTAAAATAAAAATAATAGTTAAAACTGAACGTTATTATTCATTAATGATATACTGAATAAGGTTAGGTTTTGAATTATCGTCGCACTAGAGCTACACGAGGGCTATTGGCGACGGGTGTCATATTTTAAAATCACAGTCAAGTGACGAGCCAACACCTGAATAGGCACTCAACGCAACCGTTAAGGACGACAATGTACGCAGCGTTAGAACTTTGAAGGATATTTAACGTGCACTCCCTTATACGGGGTATTATTTGTCGGACATTTTTGGCTGCACGGGCCGTTTATAGGTCGGCAGTTATTTTGGCGATGCCCGGACCCGAACCTGGGACCTTTCGCATGCTAGGCAAGTTCTTAACCGACTGGGCTCCCCAGCCCCAAGTATGATTAAGGACAAGCTACTTTTCGTTTTTATTTTACGACAATTTTTTTTAAAGAAATGAGATAATCTTAAATTTTTAAGGATAAAAATTTATAAAATTTCCTATAACTTAACAGTGAATATAAAGGCGGGAAATCTTGAAAAATTCGTTGCAAGTTAGTTGTGTGTAATCAGCTGAGCAGGTGACTCAACAATACTATCAACAGTGCTGTTGTGGCGCCATCTAACATCCATTTAGTAACTTATTTTAATCTGAGTGCATGTCAAATGTTTTAAGGTAGGCGAATACCCAAAATTCTAAACATTTTATTATTACTTTAATCTTTTCCAAATTTGGCATAGTGATTTCAAATATAATGAACAATGCTTTTTAGGCAATTTTTTTATTTAAATATAATTGATTAATTTTAAACTGTGTTTTTCACCTAAAAAAAGGGGTTTACGCCAACAGTTCTAGTATAAAAAGTTTTACATTAGTTTACCTGAAAATTTTTACAGATGCTATTTCAATATATATCTGTGCCATGAAATTCTAACATCTGGTGTAAATATAGTAGTTTTTTTTTTTTTAAATGTCCAAATGTAAAATAATCGAAAAAAATCCCTTTTTTGTGGCTAATTTATGACATTTTTCTTAATAACTTCTTTTCTTGTAATTTGTAGGTAACTCTAGAGGGTCATTGCATGCATCAGTTCAAAACGAAGAATTTAACACATAATTAATGTTTATAGGATGAAAATTCAATGTGGTAGACTTGTTAGCGTAAACCTCTTTTTTTAGTAGAAAAACACCGTTTAAAATAAATAAATTATATTTAAATTTAAAAAAAAAATGCCTAAATAGTATTATTCATTATATTTGAAATCACTGTACCAAATTTGGAAAAGATTAAAGTAATAGTAAAAATTTTAGAATTTGTGGGAATTTTGGGTATTCGCCTACCTTAAACAAAGACAATAAATTATTTCATATTATACCCGTGTCACACCTTTTGAGGCCCGGTGGCTTAGTGGCAGTGCTTCGCATGGCCATGCCACAGGTCCGGGGATCGAATAACGGATTGGGCGAAGCTGACCCATCCTGTCAACTCTTGAGTGGCTCGATAAAATGTGTACCAAGCGTTGGGAACTAAACACGGGGGGTTCCGCGTGAAGCTGACAACCTTACCGAGACATATGTCTAGCACCCCAGCGCCCTAGATCACGAAAGCTGAAATGGGCAGGGCAAATGGCCCAGTTTTGGGCAATTTAGTTTTTAGAAACACCTTAGCAATAAAGTACACAACTTAACACATAAAGTCACAAAGAAAAATATGTATTATTTCCTAATATTATATTTACAAAATTCGGTAGGGACAAAATCCATTGGTTTATCTAGTTTAACAAAAGAAGTTGTTGTATGATTTCTTAAACTATTGTAGATAATGTTTAGATGTTTTATAAACTGAAAGTATAATAGGGGTGCTTTATATTCACTAAAATATTTCTTCATCATTATGTAATGATGGTGTTTGCTTTCACAATGGTTGACATTTGTGTAATATATTCTTCCGTTGCAGGTTCAATCTTTTTTACAAGGATGTTCAAGTTTTCTTTACGGTAAGTCTTCCTTTTGAAAAATAAGAAGATAGAATTCTAACAAAGCTTAACTTTCTTTTTACTTTTATTTAATCACTCTCTCGCTTGTAAATTAAAGCTCTTAGCCCTTTCAGTCTCAAAAATTTACTACACTACAAAAAACATCTGATATTCACAAAATAAGCTTATTTTAGGTCAAAAATAAGATTTTCATAAGAAAAAAAATTCTTTTAAATTTTTTATATGGTTTTTGAAATAATGCCAACATTTTTTAACTGTTGAAAACAACAAAATAAAAATATATATATTACCTAAAAACACTTCAAGATATACATTTTAAGGTATCTGACCATATTATTAAAAAAAAAATTATTTTAACCGAAATGGTTTAAATTGTGTTTTAAATATGAGGAACTGAAGTGAACTTTTCAATAATCAGGTGAAACGTTTGTTAGCTAATTTCTGAATTAAAAAAATAGTAGTTCTGATTTCTATTTGCATTACTGTAAAATATTGTCAAATAGAACAGATTGTGAAGAATCGAATATGTGTGTTTGATGTCATAACGAGACAAGTACCCAAATAGGTAAAAATAAAAATAATAAACTTGCCATATTGCTTTAACGTGAAGATAATTTTAGCGATTTGGCTTACCTCCAATTTGTTGGTGATATTTCAGATAATGTATTTTCTCCTATCTAATAATGAAAAAGAGAACATAGGCTTTATAATTTCCTTTTAACAGCAAAGCTTTCAAAGAAATAAAATCAAAATTTGATTTTTATTTAGTAATATTCTTTGAATTATATATCGTAGTTTTTTACAAAGCTAGAACAAACTAAACAAGAAATTACTGTTTAAAGAATAATAAAACGCCTTCAATTCTATGTTGTATGAGAAAAATGTTTGATCACGGATTCAGTTTTCCTATCACATTTTAACAGTCGAACCTCGTTAATGTGAACTCTTAAGAAGAACTGAGAGCATTTCAAACTTTGATCTAAGGCTAAAAAGTCTCTTAACTCGAAATCGCTTTTGGCAAAATCCTGAAAAACATGCACGAAGTAAAAATTCAGAATTTGCCTTTTTTAAGTTTTTAAAGAAACATTAAAAAAAAAGTAGCAAAAAGTAACTTATTAAGAAAGAAACTTAAGGTATACATACACACTTGAAAAAGCCAAAAATAGCCAAATTTGGCATTTTTTGTTTTTAAATCCATTAGAATCTCCAATTCTTCTTCTTTAAAATTATGTAAAGTTTGTACTGGTACTCCACTCCAATAAAAAGTTACAGTGGTTTTTCTAATATTTAAACCATGAAAGTTAGTTAGCTTTTGCAACCTTTAAACTCAATTTTCTCAAAACTTCATTTTACTCATGTGTTACTTTGTTTAATCCATGATAACTTAAGTTAGAATTAACATTTTTTCAAACGAATTGTTTATTTACTTGTAGAATAAGTTGGGGGAGGGCGTGAACCTCAAAAAAGAAGATTTGGTTTTAAAATTAATTTTATATTGCATGTCAAAGTAATTTTTTCTCTTAAAAGTTGGATTTTTTTAATGTTGCTTATTATAAAAAATTATAAATCAAAAACTAAAAGAGCCACAAACTTGATTTGAGGTTCAGGCACTTCAGAGTCAATTGGTGATTAATTTGCATGGTAATTTTATAGGTCTAAGTTATTTAGTTCTTGAGTTATGAGTGTTTAAAAAACATACTAATTAATGCATAAAATGCTAATTAATTAATTAACATTTTAATTTTTTAAAAATATTTTTACATGTACCCTCATACACTTATGAATTATATCAAATATAAAAAAATTGGATTTTTAAGTTAATTATTAAAAAAAAAAAGTTCAAGTGTGTACGTACACCACTTAAGTATAAATTGTCTACCACTTTTGATAAAATCATGAGATCTCCCATGACTCTTTTAGTTTAAATTCAATTGCTGTTCGTAATTGGTATCTCTTAAAAAAATCGATTAATTTTAATATATTATGTACTTCTCCAAATGTAATCTTTGAATTGAATTACTAATTGCATACATGTATTCTAAGTGTGTGTTACATTATAAAATTAGAATAATTTTAAATATTTTTTCTTTTAATCTTCACGGGTTTAATGTTAAAAATAATCCTGACGGTTAACATAAGATTCGGTACAAAATGTTTCGGTGCTCCCTTTCAGTTAGCGTTAACGGGGTTTGACTGTACTAGAAAACAACATGAAAGAAATTCATAAATGAATTATTTTAATATGTGACAACAATAATTAAGGTTTGAAAATCTCTCAAACGTAGCTTTGATAATAACTGACGTAATAGCCCCGCATATAATAGCTCTAGTGCGAATTTATCTCAACCAAACCGTAACATGGAGCATACATTTAAAATTCAGACTTGCAGTCGAAAAGAAACCGCGATTACTTTCACGCTGCTTTCAAATACAACAAAAAAAAAAATATTCGAAATATATATATTTTTTTTCTGCAAAGAAACTAACTCATCCCCTAGCACTCTTTCAAAAAATATTTTCATCTACACAAGGGTCCGAACGATTTACTGCCTGCAATACCGATAATAACGCTCACCAGTTTCTATGTCTACTCCATGCAAGAATAAGAAATACTCTTCCATACGTTGACATGGTTTAGCAAGAATGTAACTGCATTTTGTATGAATGTAACTGAAATTAATTGCATATATTTGTAGCTAATAGGAAGTCTCATGTTGCAAAACTCGCATTCCTTAAAGTATAGCTAAGAGTCTGTCCCATTTCTAGATTGTCGATTTCGTCCAATTTACTGATATCGTAAGTTGCTAATAAACAGACCAGACCCTACATCTTAGTCATACTTCAGATAATGGGTGTTTGTCAACTATACCCTTTATATAATATAGCTAAGGGGGAAAAATCATTATATATTTCAGTTTGTTTCTAACAGTAGGGTTATTATTATTATTTTGCTTTTGGACAAATGTTCCAAAATTGAAAAACAAAATCCACAAATTATTACTGTAAGACGTATTCCGTTTTTGCATGATTGATCAATTCGACAATGAATGTTTTCATTTATTAATAAAAAATTACTGAAAAGGTTCTGGTCCTGTATTATTACTAAAGAAAGTCGTTTTTAATATTCTGTAAATTCAAAACAATCGATGTACAGTAAAGCGACAATTATTCAAGCACCGACAATCCAAATTTAAATATCGCGAAATCCGACTTTTAGAATAGCTGATATTCTTAATGCATCTCGTCATAGAGCCGGATATTATTGTGGAATGACAAGCCACCATATGAAATCGCAGCTCTATTATAAGTTGCCTTCTGAATCCAAATATTTCTAAGTTGTTTGGATTACTGCAATTCTACACTGCTACCCTGGTGTAGATTTTAAGCTACATCTGCACCACATATGACTCTGACCGTTATTTAGTAACTTTCTCAACTTGCTTTGCAAAGCTTGCTTTTTGGTTGAAAATATTTGCGTCTTCTCTTGGAAGCGGTTCTAATAAATCACGAGGCTCATCGTCAATACGAGGTCGTCGCACTAGAGCTACACAAGGGCTATTGGCGACGGGATTCGTATTTTAGAACCACAGTCAAGTGACGATGCAACTCTAGTGTCACATATCTCAACCAATACCAAACCAATGAATAGGCGGTGTCTCAAAACAAACTGTTCCGTGTTCCTTTCGCACACACCACTGGTTACCTGCCAAGCCCAGTGAATGTTCTCACGAATTCGGGGAACAATACTACCAAACCAAATCATAGTCAATACGTAAAAAAAGAACGTTTTCCCACATTTTTTTTTCTCCCCTCTTTGAAATATTCGACTCTCCGAAACGAATATCAGAAATCAGCAAGAGGCTTCATATCGAGATCTAGATATATAGGCTTGTTTGTTTATGATTTCGTATTCTGTGCCATTTCTAAGGGAAGGGCTCTCAAAATCGTCTGTGGATCGATTTATACAGAAAGGGTCTGTGTGATTTGAATCGAATAAAAAGAGGTGGATTATCATAAAGAATATTGAGATTTAAATAAGTATCTTTAGTACAAAAAGGATTGTTGTTCTATGTTATAGCATTGGACATCTGACCTTTTCAGACTAAGGTGTAGGTGTATGGAGATACATATTTTTGATTCTTCCAAAGTAGCGTAATTTCCGGTCCCATTTATTTAAGGTTTGGAAAGAATAATTGTTCAGAATTTCCATTAAGTTTGGAAATCACCTCTTTTGAAGGTTTTATATGTATAAGCTTGAGCATATTTCCTTTTTGTCTGATCAGAAAACAAAGTATAACCAGAAAAAAAAAGGAATTTTAATTTTCTTATACAGACTTTTAATTCTACTATCTAAATTAAAGTGATAACCTATAACAAGACATCAATTAGATGACCTTGCAGTTTAATTCTACTTTTTTTTTCAACATAACTTTATTTATGGTTCATGATGTAATACTTTCAATACATACTGCATGAACTGAAAATTCCTTACTTTAAAAAAAAACCACTTCAGATTCATAGATAGACGTAACAAGTTTGAAACGTAACAAGTTCAAATATTAATTTAAGTTCAGAGATATATTTATCAACTAACCTTTTTTATCAATCCTAATTATAAAACTCACTCTCATTACATTGAAAATAATTGCATTGACATTTGAAAATAAGTTGACTTATCGCAAACGTTCAAAGTCTTCTTTTTTCCTATCGAATTTCTTATAGCTGCACACCAACTAAAGTAACTTAATTTTTGTATATTTTCATCAGCAAATTTTAAAAAAAACATAGACAAAACGTTCATGCTTTGTCTGTTCTTGACAACTGATCTGACGTTTGACGTCAGACTATTGTTTTCAGTCTCGCCAAGAAAGCACTAAACAGTAAAATACTAAAAAAAAAATTACGTTAAAAAATCGAATTTTAAGGAATAGTTTTTTTTAAGAGATAGAATACGTCTGTTGGTTTTAGTTTTTTTTCCTGTGCATAAATGAGAAAAACTGAATGGTTTTTACCTAGAAACTAAAACAATTGAAACTTTAATGAATGAGTTTCAGCCTAAAAAGTACATATTTTAAGAATCACTAACATTCATTTTTTAGAGCTTCCCAAGAAGAAATACAAAATTGATTTTAGAAACACAAAATTGTTATTTAAAAAAAATCGCTTTCTAAGTGTTAACAAAATTAATACTTCTTTAAAGTACATATTTCAAACATTTAATACTTTAGAACATCATCATTTCATTATTAAGAATCGCATGCCATGGCAAAAATTTAAATTCTAAGGAGAACGAGTCCCTTAGAACTTCCTGATTTATTCCTTCAAGTTTTCGTGCAGCGAAGCACAAAGTTTTTTTTCCCTTTGTATTTTGCCGCCCCCAAAATCAAACTTTCAAATATCAGCTGGATGCTTCATTTTATCGTCTGTCCAATTTTTATATTTTTATTCCATACTTTCAAATGGAGATGTCGAATGAAGGTTAGCTCAACAGACAGTCGATGCGGTCCGATGAGTACTTTCCCTCCCGTTCCCATTGTTCTTTAAAAACGGGTGTTCTATTATTCGTCCCTCAAACCGGTCTGGTACCAAACACAAAATAATCCTAAATGGCGGAAGATAGAAATATTATATTTCAAATTCGTTGGAGTGTAAGATTACTTTATATTTGACAAATTATGAAGCTGCATGAACATTCTGTTCATTTAAATTTCGAATTCTAACGGTTGTTCTGAATAGTTACTTGTGGACAAAGTAATATCATTTAGACTTGAAGAACATTGAGGAAAATTGAAAAAAACATTGTTTTTAATACTTATTTAAAAACTTACTTTTGCTAGATTTCATATCTTAAATCAGTGGTTCCCAACCTTTTCTGTAACATCGCCCCCTTCTTTAAGTTGACTTACACATATCGCCCCCTTTAATTTTTATAATTTGTCCAAATATAATTTGAGTTAAAGTGTAACTAATAAGGCAATTTTATAATTTCAAACACTTACTACCATATATAAAAATAACCAAAGCAGCTTTATCTGGTTACTCTTAAATATAATCGAAAAAATATAATGTTTATTTTTTTCTATTTTTATTTAGATTTTTTCAATGAATAAAAGTGAAATAATTAACTAAGATCCTTAAACTCAATTCTGGAAAATTTGAGAGAGCTGACAATAAAAATTAAAGAAAAAAATGATCGTTGAAAACTTTTTTATTCAATCTTATTTCAAGTTCATGCGCAAGTCTTTGAGGCAAATGTGCAATTGATATCTTTGTTTAGTGAGGAGTTGGATAACAGAACTAACCCTTTTTTAACTAAATATGGATTAAGTTTTGATAAATGTGTTAATATAAAAATTCCTCAATGAAATTTTTGTATTATTTTACTTGCCATTATTGTGATGTGGCAACAGCTATTTAAATGACTTTAAATTAAATGTCAATGTCAATTTAATAGGGAGTTCAGTAAACAGCTGAAAGTTGGTGAAAAGATATGAAAGTTGGGTCTCTAAGCGGTCACACTTTTCTAACAAAAAATATTTTTTTTTAGATCCGACGGATAAAGAACCGATTTTTACCCGGTACGGACTTACAGACAGACGGATATCGTCAGCATTTCAATGCCTACTTTTTCATTTTATTTCTTTGAAAAAAAATTAGACTTAAGACTGTAATTTACTGAAATTTAAAATATATATTTTATATAATTGGGAAAAAAAGCGCAAAACATTTTAAAAATCAATAACAGTATTAAAATATTTTTGAAAGAGGAGTAACTTTTGTGCCAAAAAACCTACTAGATTCGACTTGATTGAGCACAAAGAATAGTTATACATAAAAACTTCCACACGATTAATTCTGGTACGCGCCATTCGGCTGGTTTGATTTGTATTCAGGGAACATCTGACAACAAAACACGCAAATGGAATTTTCAACCGTAAATAATTTTGAATACAACAGAGAAAAATCTGTAGCTTTAGCACAATTACTTACGTGACAAACTTCTTTTCAACAAGCATCTGCCAAAGCAATCCAATAATCAAACACCATTCAGAAGTCAGAATACTTGCAATGGTATTCATTCGTGAATAATTTGAAGCATCTGTTTTCTTAGTAGTTGATGTATTGTAGTTTGTGTAAATACTGACAGAAAAATATTTGTGTGCAACCTATTTGGAATAATGTTTAGGAGTTATTTGTTATAAATAAAGATGATACAAATAATTTTTAAACAAATTATATATTTTTTTCTTATTTTAAAATTTATTCGCGTTAAAGTTTTAATATACTATTATTTGACCATCATTTCAAAATACTCTTTGTTATAAAACTTCATATTGAAAAACCTTAAAACAGAATGTAAATAAAAATTCTGAAGTTCGTTGTCCTTCCTTCTTTTACTTTAAAAGAAAAAAAAAAAAAGAATAATTATCACAATGAAACGCCAATCCTGGCTAAGCTATTTCTATAACTTATATTTTATAATATAGATGGCAGCACGAGCCAAATATTTCCTTCTCATTCTGCCATCCAAAACACTTATTTTGTTTATTGTGATCATAATTTTTAACAAATTGTTTTAAAATGTAAATATTTTATAAAATGCAAAATAATGGCACTCATATTATTTTTAATTTATTAAAATGCATTTGACACATAGCTACAAAATCTTAGTCCGTGTCAATTTTTTAAAATTATTTTTATTCGATAAAAATTCTTTCTGCCTAAAAGATAGTTCTAAAAAGCAGATGATAATAGTAATTTTCAAAATATTTTTTAATCCGACTATATTATTTATTTTTTTTACCCAGGCTGCACATTTTTAAGATTGTCATTTAACTGCGCAATTTTGTTACCTTAACATGTTGTCACCACATTTTTTTTTTTCATAAAAATCTGTTTTAATTTTTTAAAATGAATTTACCACCCCAACCCCACATTGTAAATTTGGAAACATGAGAGGGGATTTGTAATGTGATTGAATTCTTACATATTATATTAAATAAGCAAATCTTGCATGAAACAAATAATTTAAAATCTGAAATAAAGAAAATTCAGTTGTTCGGCTACTGGAAACTCAAGGATTATTTTATCTTCAATAGACTACCTGAAAAGAATTATAATGTAATCTCATGTTTGTTACAAATTTAGCAAAAGGTTTTAGTTCATCCATAACTTCCGTAGAAAATTTTTAAATCTAGATGGCAGCACGACCGACTTTAAGATTTATTAAAATAAGCCGCATATTTTTCAATAACTAAGTTATAACAGTGCACCATCACTATTAAAAAAGTTTTGAAAATTAAGAAGACAAATTAGATTCTCATTTTTACTCATTTTAATAAATATCTATTATAATAAAAATGAAGTTTTGTATGTATGTGTGTATGTCTCACCGAAACTCACAAACTAGAATTTGTTTGACTCGTAACTTGGCACAAATGCGTAGTTCATACTTGAGTTACAAAATTTTGTAATTCCTAACGTTGTTGTTGGTTTTTATAAACTTGATCGCCAAGGTCATAAGCTAAACATTTTATATTTTTATCATTTACGATTTATAAATTGATTTTTAATTAATTTTTATTTGAAGAATCGATGCCGGCAATTTTACACCAACCCTGACAAATTGGTATTAAAGCATCCTTTGGCGACAACTATAGCACTGCGACAACTAAATTAATAATTTCAAAAAATAATTGATATCATTCACGTGACTTAATCCTACCAGTCACCATTCTATTATTTTATTGTGAATATAGGATTTTAATTAGGAATTTTTTAAAAGCATAGTAAGCTTATATTGAACTATGATTTTTTTAAGGCCACCGCAATGGAGATGCATATTTTTGTTTTATGTTTTTCTTTTTTCGCCAATTACTTTGATAAACTCTCCAAGTTATTACAAAAAAACGATTTGAAACAGTATTTCTACTATAAAAATAATCTACATTAAAAAAAATATTAAATTCTAATAAACTACTGTTAATATTATTCCTGTTTTAAAATATTGAGCAGACACTCATGACATATTGTCAAACAAATATGGTGTAAAGTTTCCGAAACTACTTTTAACATAAAACTTTATAACAGTAATGCATAAAGTATTTTAAATGACATATAACTTTTGAAAAAAAATTCCTTTAACCTCTTGAGACCCGAGCAAAATTCTACACGTAAATCCTTAATATGAACATTCTTTTCATACAAATACATGTTAAAAAGTGTGTTTTTCAAAGAAATGTTTAAAAAAATTACGTTATATAGTTACTAGGGACACGCCTTAAATTCTAAAAATACACATTTTTTGTGCTATAAAGCAACAGAAAAGGCCTTATCACTTGTATGTAGTAAAAAGATTATTTAAACATGTGTGGAGATTAAAAAAAATGTTTCCAAATGGGGACGCCAGGTCGCAAGAGGTTAATCATAATCCGCTTTAGTTCACCGAATCAAACTTGTACGTTGTATAGTTTGAATTGCGAAATAGAACGACAAAACGAAGAATTGATGATGTCAGAGCTATTATAACACATTCCATTTTCAATTATTTAGAAATATTGCGCATAAGATGAGGTTAATGATTTTCATATAATTCAAGTATATATAATGATTCTTTAAAATAATCTGACATTTTCGAGAATCTTGGGGAATTGTATTATTCCTGCAAAATCATTACGTTATGTTGTTAGTAAATAGTACTGAAGAAATTTGAAAATAAAGTTTATCTTTACGCTACTGAACTTTGCTGTTAGCTCCCAGAAATGAGGAAACTAATTGAAGAGTACACGGGGAAGAACCACTTGATTTTTTAGGAGTCTTACCTTACGTGTCTGCTTGGCGGACATTGGCGACAGAAAACCGGTTATTCTTTCGGTTCTTCATTCGCGGTACAAACGTGCTACTCGTACCCCCTGATCTCTGGCGTGAATCAGGGTTTCCGCGAAAGAAAAAACAAAGCGAGTAACCGGTTTCCTTATACCAGTTTAGGCGATTTCTCGCTATCATAATTCCAAAGAGGCCTAATGAGGAAAGCCTTCTATGAAATCAAGTGGTTTTCCCTTGTACTCTTCAATTATTTCCTAATATTTTGATTAGCATATATTCTTGAAACACATTCCGTAATTAATTATCGAGTTTAATTATTTAAAAAAGTGTTGATAATTATTTTTATACGACATTACACATTTTTTTTTTGTATCGTGTAATATGATCATTATTCTCCCAAAAACGTTAACACCTAATCATCCCCATCACGCGTGCCCATACAATAATAAGTCAATAACCAGGCAACTAATTTCTCTTCAATATTGACTTTTGCACACTTATATTTGACCTCTGCTCAAGAGAAAGTCGACTGGAATTTTAACAACGTCTAGCATAAAAAATAAAAAGTGTTGTGCAAGTGTAACTAAAGTGTATGACTTTTCCACGGTGTCAAACAACATTAACGCCATTCGTTTACTTAGGCGTTCCGTGACTAAACTTAACTATTTTGAATCACTATGTTGTGCGAGGGACTTATTGCGTGTTTGGGCTCGTTAAGAATTAGCTAGATGTTAGAAGTCACATGGATGATGTTTAGTTATCTGTTGGGTTGAATGAAAATAACTCTAATACAAGGAATTCGTATATAATATTACAATTGATTTTTTTATTGAATATGATATCATTAAAATTTATATCTATATCCCAAACTCTTTTTTTTTTTAAACTTACTTTATGTATGAGATTTGGTGTAATATTTCAATTAGAAATTAATTTTTTAAAGCATTAAAAACCACATTGTTATGATATCCCTGGAATTGAGAAAAAACATTTTCCACATCAAAAATCAAATTAGGAAGTTCTTTTTTCAAAAGATTCAAATTATCCATTGTTTAATTTTAACTAAACGGAAATAGTGGCGGGTGAATATGTGCCCCCTTCTTTATTTTAAACTCGTAAAGTTTATTATATTAAATATAATAATAAATAAGTTGTAAATTTACTGTTAGTAAAATCAAAATGTTCCTTTTCTTGAAAATAACTTGCTGAAATAACTTGTGTGCAACTTTGAGGTATCTTATTACATCTCTCTCAGACGAAGCTTTGTCAAGCTACACGTTAATAACTTTAATTTATTCATTGATAACTTCACCAGTAATTTTAATATTGACACATCTCATTCACAACTCTAGAACCATGTGAATCCAGATTAACCAAAATGGAATATTTCGATTTTGTCACCTTAAACGAAATTATTCTATTCTGTAATCTACATTGCGTTATTGTATTATCACACACACTTCTCCCTTTCAACTTATTTCTTCGAGCGTAATGACGGCAATTGAAATAGTTGAATGTATTTAATGCTAAATTTCTAACTAAGTTGAGAGGATATCGAAAATGATTTGTTAATTCTGAACTGAATTATCTGTAAGTGCAAAAGAAAATGCCAGTTAAAGGCTCTGGTACAACTACCTGCTCTTTCCTATGCCAGGTTGTAAAATGTATTCCGTAACTACTATAAATGCTTATATCGGAAGTCTCGAATTGCTGCATTCAAAAAGCGCGTCTTTAGTTTCCAAAATTCCAAAAATAAAATGGTAATTTTTTGGACTCGGTGTTATTATCCTTGGAATATTATTTTTTAAAAAAGTGGAGAGATGCCTAGAGTGGGATACTTAGGCACAAAAGAAACCAGTATCCCCATTTCACCTAAGAATTTTATTCCGAAAATAAGCAGATTTCAGAATCGTTGTATACGAAATAATATTAATAAAACTGAAGTTAGTTGCCTTTCGCGAAGAGAGATGGCAGTGGCTCTTAGGAACAATAACAATGTGTCCCGTATTTTTTTTTTTTCGGAAAATGTGAGCAAATATCTTTTAACCAAAAAACTAGTTTATTTTGATTATTTACGCTTAGAAGTTTTTTTTTTCCACAATCACCCTACACACAGTTTAGTTTTTAAAATACTGGAAAAACTAGCTTTTTTGAAATTCTTATTTTTAAGCATTCATTTTTCAACAATATTCTTTCCACTCTTTTTTGAAGTCAAAATTAAAAAAGAAATTGAATTCACTAAACTCCATGAACGGGCGATAAATTGGCCAAACGCAGCAACCTTTACAATTTTCCGGCACCCCTTCTAAAAGTATCTTCAATCCCAATCAAGCTCCCTTCCCCCTCCCCCTTCATTGGTGATCTTTTGGCAATGTGTGACTCAATTTAATTTTGCCCTAGTCTCTGGGCTTTGATTAGCCCTTGATGAGGAATTGATCGCATTTATTCGATGAAATTTCCGGTGGCAACACTCCCCCCTACACCCCTCCCCCCCTGAACTTCAAATCCTTCCTGCCCCCCCCCCCCCTTTGTTCTGTTCCGAGGCTTTGTATCTGTGGATTGTAAGGTGACTTTGGGACTTAATCTGTTTAATGCTTCTTTAATTACGGCTTTATATCGGTTCTTTGGATGGCACAATTAGAATTGAATCTCTAATCGTAAAAAAAAACCTTTTATTTCATAGGAAAACTTCCCAGCGTGGTTCTTTTGTATTCGAATTTATAGTGGGAACAGTAGAGTGTATGGAAATATTCCTGTGAATTCACGTTCTTTTCATATTCAGCGATTAAATTACTAAACGCACTGTAGTTAATTATTAATATACCATGTATTTTTTCAAAACATTTGTCCTTGATCTAATTATCATCAACGTTTTCCGTTGTTGTAAATTTTTCTTTTTCTTTTCGGCCTTTGATCTCTGGTCTTTTCGTGTTCCTTAAAGCGGATTAATTTGTGTTTTATGAAAAGGTGATGCGGTGCGTTAAAAATTCGAATAATGAAGAACTTTCAGTTTACGGCTTGTTCGGAGAAAGTTACTTTTTTTGGTTGTCTTCGTTTGTTAATAGTTAATTGAATTAACTTTAATCATATGAATGACTGGTTTTTGGTAGTTTGCATTCTAATTAATAAACAGTTCAAACGAGTACAATATTTATAGTATCGTGTTAGTAATTGGTTAATTTATAAAATTGTATAATATTTTTAGTTATTGTAATTTTTAGGATGCTTAAAAACCTAAATGCTAGTTAGGTAGTGTAGAATACTGGGATTTCATTCAGAATAATTTAATGCAAAATAATTTGAACAATTTAGTTAAAACAATCTTAACGAAGCAAAAATGCTCCATAATATCCTTGTTGAACTATTTCACTCCATGCCACCCTAACTTGGGTAAAAATAAAGAGTTAAAAGCAGAGGGCAAAGCGCGGTTGGTCCGTTAAGGCCTTATCGCACGAGAGCTCGTTCGTTCAGTGACGTACGTACGCTAGATCAAAAACCAGTAAAAACCAGTTTTTCGAGCAGCTTTTGCTGCCTGAGTTTTTTCGAGGCGACGTGAAAAAATCCAGTACTTTTTCGCTCAGCGAACGGCTGCTCCAATCAAAAACGAAGTTCAGTCGTGACGTCATGGCCGAGCCCCCTCCTTGTACCTCCTGCTCCAATACCGCGATAATACTGCTTTTAAGTTTGGATGTCATGCATGACGTAGGCATTCTCGTGTGTGACGTTTTGCTGAGTGAACCAAAAGTTGTTCGACCAGTGACCAGCGACTTTCCTACCGTCTGATAAGGGCTTTTGTTGGAAACCCTTGTAAAGTAATATTTACTTACAAAATGGTCTGAATACAATTTTACCAAAATACACCTTTCATTTTGATACAATTGCCAAATATTCTCATATAATATTCAAATCTGTTAGACGTTAATCGAAACTAATGTTTTAAACATGTTTTCTGGATGGATTCACAATTAATTTATGGAACTCTCTACATGCGCGGAAGGATCTTCTCTATAGCATACTTTTATCTACCCAACTTATGCTGGCAAGGAGTATAGTTTCAGTGCTGTAACAATCACTCTCATGATTTTTTTTATAAATCATTTGTATCTTCTCTTGCTTTAAGCATGTACGTATTACAAGGGACATATTTTATTTATATATTTCAGTAAGCATATGTTCCTTTACTCCAAAACGAATCATAATGTATTTTAAAAGTTTTTATTTTTATTTTAATGTGATTATACTCAATAATTAAATTAAAAGAATAAATCTTGTCAAGACGATAATGTTATCAAACCACTGCAAAAAAATTGTCGCGAGTTTCACTGTGTAAACAAACCGTTCTCTAAACGAATAAAGAAATTTTATAACAGTTCTTAATCTGTAAAAGAAAAAGAAGCATATCTTTTTTTAAATAAATTATTATATTATTTAATAATAACAGTAACTGTCATTTAGAACCACTAACACACCAGATTAATAAACCTTTGAAAAACACCAAACACAGCATTTTCTTTTAATTTAAACTTATGAAGACCATTATTTTCATTAATTTTCTTTCGCGCATTCAATTAACATTATTTTTCGTTTGCTGAAGTTTAACTTATTTACAGTTCGGTGAACAATTATGTAAAATTGATATAAAGCTGGAAACAAAAATTATCAAAGAATTATTTTAATTTTCAAACAATGATTTATTATTATCGAGATAATAACTTACCAACATAGAAACAATTTAGCACTTTCAAATAATCTCTCAAGGGTGTGATTTTCAAATACTAAACTGATTTGTAGAGAAACAAATCTTTATTTATTTCTTATTCTATACTGTAGAGTGTAGATGTGATATTATCTATTTAAATAAAGAAGAATTAAATTTCAATGTTATTTAAACACTTTATTTAATGACGGTACATTAGCACTAATACATGTTTTACTTTTTATTGTTCATTTGGAGAAAATGGAAGCAAGGGAGTTTTTTCATTAAAATGTACGATTTTAGCAAGTTTGTTTACTAACGTAAAAAAATTCTGTAGAAAAATTTTACTTTAGTTACCTGCACCAATTCATTAAGCCCTGACGGTACTTACATGTGTCATTTAAAAGACCGTTGATTTAGTTTCGATTGTTAGTTTAAGTGAAAGTAGATGGTTTGGTTTTTTTAAAATACAATATTCGTTTTCGACACATTAAAAAGTAAAAGGTAAAACATATATATTTAACAAAATGTAATTGTTAGGCAGTGTGAATTAGTTATTATAAATAGAAAGGAGGAAAGCGACAATAAATTCGTTATTGAGTGCATTTTAGGTTTTAAAAACTTTTTCCCTTAATATATTGTGATCGATTGCACAGATAGCTTTAAAATTGGTAACTGCAAATAATTTAAATTAAATCTTCATGTAGTGGATAAAGAGTTAGTAGGGTACATGGTAGACCACAGACAGATATCAGTTTGGACTCGCAGGGAGACGGACATAAAGCATGAAAGTTAGGTCTTTGATTATGGATTCAAATAATCCCATTTGCGAATTCCAAATAATATCCTAGCATCATTCAAAAGCTTGGTTAATATATATGTTACTTTGCCGAATAATATAGGCTGATATTACTGTGAATATCATTGATCATCCGCCCTTTTTACACAAGTACCCAATTCCATTGTTTCCCCTAGACTTATATCACCTATATTTCTCAATTGAAGAGCTCAGTGGAAGAACGTGCTATGTGACATGTAAAAAAAAATGAGATTTATGTCAGTGAACATAATATTTTATTCTTTAACGATAACAAATTTCTTCTACTTCATAAACTTAAACTTAAACATATTTTTTTTACCATTTTCAAATTATCTAAGTTTAAACCAGAAACTGCGAAGTTCATTTCCTCGTCCTCACCTTTATTCATATAGCACGTTCTTCCACTAAGCTCTTCAATCCAGAGATCGTACTTCTCGTGTCACGGCTTGTTAGCCGTCAAAGGCTGGATCAGCAAGCTAGTCGGTGATGAAGTCATAAATAATGCAGCTAATTTAATATTCATGCGATTGACGCACTCTTGTTGGGACCCGAGGGGGACTAGTGCACTAAAGGATGCGGGGATGTTTTAGAAGGCTAATTTTTTTTTCGTTGTTGATGTCACCGCGTACTAGTGTAGGATGTCTTTTCAATCTAAGTGGTTAGAGTAGCTTGGTTGTACGGAGTTACGTTGAAACAAGAGATAATGTGATGCTGGGTAAATTGGATGGTAGTTTTTGGGGTAGTTTAGTGGAAAGGTGATACTGGGTTGGCATTTAAAATGGTCGCATGTTTGCGTTTCTTGAGTTTGAAAAAAGGTAAATGTATTCAGAATGTGCATTAAAATTATTCTGAATAAATACAAATTGTGTGTGTTACGAAAATGTTTGCATAACTTTTTAGAAATCAGCTACTACATATTCCTATAAAACGTAACGGAAAATTTTATTTTATTTATTAAAAATGATTTTTCATCATTTAAAAACCATTTTCAAAATAACGATGAAGACTGTACTTCTCACATATCCGCCTCGGAATCTAGTTTCTGACAACAAAAAAGAGAGAGAGAGTAACTTGCATTGAAAATAAATCCAGAATTGTATGATATCAATTATACTAAAGATGAATATACATCTATGTGTAGATGTTCTTGGGAGCAATATAGTTTTTAAACAATTAAAAGGTTATTTTTCTTCTCTCTCATTGCATTTTAATTTTAAAACAGGTTTTAAACTTTTCAAATGAGATATTTCAATATTACTGAAGATATTTCAATATTACTATCGACAAACCATTTAATTTCTATTCTTTACACGGTCTGAAAGATAATTCTCATACTTATCCAAGTATTTATTTAACATTAACCTGGTTTGGAGTAACATTTATGTTATTTTCCACTTAATTCGAGTTAAGCTAATTGAAAGTTAATAGTAAAATAAGCTACTTTTTGTCAAAATCTCAATTCGGATGCAAAAAAAACAATCGACTCATTTTCACAATAGTTCGGCGACTTTGGTGAGCTTGGAAACATATTTGTTGCAAACGTTAAGATCGCCCCCAAAGCCGATTTCAACTCAATCGAGCGAAGTTGCATGTTTTTATAATGAAAGTTAAATCTGTATATTTCACAGGCGTTTATTGCTAAGGATGCTATTTAATAGAATATGAAAAGCTATTTAATAGAATTTAAAGATTTCATCAATTAGAATAGAATAGAATTGAAGGATTTCATTATTTAAGAATAGAATTGAAAGATTTCATTATTTAAGAATAGAATTGAAAGATTTCATTATTTAGGAATAGAATCGAAAGATTTCATTATTTAGGAATAGAATCGAAATATTTCATTTTTTAAGAATAATTGAAAGATATAATCCTAATTATAAACCATAAGAAACCAATAGAAAAAGACTGCAATTAAAATTTAAATGGTTATATCTCAAAGTGTCTACTTTAATTACTTCATTCAGATGTTTCCTATTTGTACTCCAATAACCTGAGAAAATGCGAATGATGCAAAATTTTCGCTCTAAATTCAAGTAATTATTATTAGCTATCCCTTTGCATTCAATATTTCGATTCCGCGGTTCATAAATTATTCCGTTTCTACTCTATTTGGGAGCTTTCCGCGATCTTAGTAAACACTCTTAACTTAATAAGCTTTTATAAAAAAAATTAAAGCTTAAAAAATTATTAATTTACAAAAATTTTCTAATGTTTAATAATTTCCTTTCAAATCTACATATTTTGAATGAATTACTTTACTTAAAAAATAGTTTATCATTTATTTTGTATAAATTTGGTTAATTTAATACTTAATAATTAGTAACTCATTTATCGTGTAGTAATATGTTGCAATACGTTCCTAAAGTGCGTCGTTAAAATGAGGACCAATTTTGCTTTTGAACAAAACACTGGTGACTCCTCGAGGATGACTACCTAATCGGGACAAATGCCCACACGTCATACCCATGGTAGCTGAAATGGGCAGATTCACTAAGGGGGCTGTTATGCTGAGAAGTTTAGTTTATGTAATACGTTAATTTATTTATCATTACTAATTTTTTTAAAAATATTTTGGAGCCTAAAAGGTAAATTACTAACTTGAGAAAGAGTTCAACGTCCTAAACACAAATTTGTCATATTTTCCTTAGCTGTAGGCTAAAACGTTCACGTTTTTAGTGTAAAACTGGTGCTTCGAAAAGAAAAAAAAATAGTTTTAAAAAGTTTTTTTTTTTGTAATGTAGCATATCTTCTTTACGTAGAAGTATGTATGTTCTTCTTTACTTTCAATTCCAATAGTTTTATTACTATTAGCATTGTATCTGAAGAAGTTGCACTTTCCCATTTTTTCTGTAGCTGACACTAATTAAATACTTTTCCTATTGAATTGCAATGCTTATTGTTGTAATTATTATTGCATTGCTCTTATTGTAATTGTAATACTTTTCCTATTAAGTCGAAAAAAGTTTTTAGTAACCTTAAAGCTAATTTCAATTTTTCAAAAATCTTTAAAAAGAATCAACCAATTTGTTAAAAAAATAATGATATATGAGTCTATATTAAAGAAGTATGATATATTATATATATAATTTTTAAATCGTTAAAAACTTTAAGGATAGTTGCTACTGGGCTGGTTAACTTTCTTTAGTTTACAATGGTTCTCCTTAAAGAGTATTTTTAACAATTGACTCTCTCTTAAAGAGTATTTTTCACATGCAGCACTTTCAATTCTTTCAGAAATTGGTATTTTTCCCTTTAGGCCACACAAGTTTTGAAAATGTGTTTTAACGAAATGTGAAAATGTGTTTCGCCACGTCTACCACTGAGTAAAATTCCTTTAAAAAATTACACCCATAAAGCGCGCAAGTATGCAATACTTCCCATAAAATTACCTTCCCAAGCACCTGTTGCATAGCATCAAACCGAAAAGTGAAAGTGTAGAGAACCAACAGATGGTACGGATTTAGCCCCATGTGTTGTTTCTCACACATTCCGATTCTCACAATCCACAGCACCTCTTTGTACCTATTTATCTCCTGTCAGCGAAATAGCGCCCTCTGACGCCTTTTGAAGACACTTGAGTTCATTTATGTGCACTTAGGTTGCGTGATCCCATAGTGACGGGATACGACTTTGTTTTTTGTTGCTGATTGAGTGAAAAATGTGTTTTTGTGTTTGTAGTGTTTAATATTTATTAAATGAGGTTAACTGCTGGATGTATTTTCTAATAGCTCGATAAATGTCGATTTTTACAGCCGATTTTTGCTTTCAGTTACATAATTTGAAATATAAGGTAATGGAAGGGATAGAAAATCCGTAGAGGACATTGTTTTTAATACTAAAGTACTTTTTTACTAATTTAGAGCCAATTAAAAAGTGTCAAATTTTTATTCCTGTACTGGAATGTTACGGGTGATTGTTTTCTTTAATTTTCTCCTTAGTGTTTCTTTTTTTTTCTTGTGAGACATAATGCGAATTGCGCAAATGTATCAAGAAGAGCTTTTCATCATCTAGGACTAACTTTAAAGCTATTTAATAAGAATAATCGTTCACATAAACATTTATTTAGATTTTAAAAATAAATGTTTACAGCAATGAAAAGTTGAAATAAAAACTATGAAACAGTAGATAGATGTTATACTTCTTGCGAATAGTTTTTAAATCATGTAAGGCTTGTATAGTTTTTATTATTACTAAAAGACATAGAAATCTATATAAAATATATTTAACCTTTCACTACTAAATGAACACTACGAAATTCTAACAGTGCTATGCAAATTATAATAACAGAAAATCCATATTTAATTACTAATTCAAATGATAAAAAATATACATAGAAAGTGAATACTCAATAATCATTCATGCAGATTAATTATGCAAAGATTTATTTGAACTTATTATCAAATTAGAATACTTTCTGAATAAATGTAGCAATGTATCTCAAGTTAATTTCTTTCATTGATCATTTTTATAAACCTGAATGGTTTGTATAATTTATTAATGGACAATGCTTCTGTAACTTCAATTCAGTATTGTCGATTTTTTTATTTTGTCCACATAACTGTCAGGGTGATGTTATATTAATTAGTATTTGAAGATAATTTATTCAGATGTTTGTGGTGAAATATTTCCCTTAGATAGCAATAAGGTATGGATATATTAAATGCAGTTATATTTTTAATTACGAAATTCGTATTTTGTATATTAATACTCGTTTCAAAATAATTCCTAAAAAATATTTTTTAAGCTTAATTTGAAGCTGTATTGGTATTAAATGAAAATATTAACAGTTTTTGTTTCGATTTAATCGCTTTAAATGCATTTGATAATAACAATGTTTTATGTAATTCTTAGAAACATTTATGTGTGATTTAGAGGTGTGTGTTTTTAAAGATACGGAAATCGCATTAAAATTAAAACATTAAACTAACTTTGTAATGCTTTTTCTAAATGTTTTGAAATTAGGAATATAAGACCTTTAAAACATAATAGATGGATTTTAAAAAATCTCTAATTTATATTCAGATTAAAGGTTGTTTAAAAGTTTTTATTTAAAGTTTGAATGTACTTTTTATTTAAAGTGAGGAAAGGGATTTTCCTTTAGTTGATATAAAATAAACAGTGCATCAATGGAAAAAGGGCAATATTTATAGGCTTAAAAATATTTTGATGGCTATCGTTGTATTGGGTAGTTTTGGTAGATAGTATGATTTCTAATCGGATTGTACTCTCACGATAGTGCTAATACTCATAATTTTTCTCATGGTTCCATTGTTCAATGAAAATCAATATTCAATCATTGTTAAATGTTTTAAGAAATATCACTTAAGGTAGGCGAATACCCAAAATTCTAAAATTTTTACTATTACTTTAATATTTTCCAAATTTGTGATAGTGATTTCCAAATAGTGATTTCAAATGAGTGATTTCAATGAGTAATGCTTTTTATGCATTTTTTTTATTTAAATATAATTGATTTATTTTAAACGGTGTTTTTCACCTAAAAAAAGGGGTTCACGCCAACACTTCTAGCACAAAAAGTTTTACATTAATTTACCTGAAATTTTTTTACAGATGCTATTTCAATATATATATGTGACATTAACCTCTAACATCTTGTGTAAACATACAAGTTTTTTTTTTAAAAAAATGTCCAAATGTAAGTTAATCGACAAAAATCCTTTTTTTGTGGTTAATTTATAACATTTTTCTTAATAACTTCTTTTCTTATAATTTGCATGTAACTCTAGAGGGTCATTGCATGCATCAGTTCAAAACGAAGAATGTAACACATGTTTATGTTTATAGGATGAAAATTCAATGTGGTAGACTTAGTAGCGTAAACCTCTTTTTTTAGTAGAAAAACGCCGTTTAAAATAAATAAATTATATTTAAATTTTAAAAAATGCCTAAATAGTATTATTCATTATTTTTGAAATCACTATACTAAATTTGGAAAAGATTAAAGTAATAATAAAATTTTTAGAATTTTTGGGAATTTTGTGTATTCGCCTACCTTAATCATTTCGAGTAGTTTACATTGTTAATCATTTCCTGGTGAAAATTTTAGTTAAAGGGCTCTGGAGCCGAGTCGGTTAAGGCGCTTGCCTTGAATGCAAAAAGTCCCAGTTTTTGTCACCGCTAAAATAACTGACTACCCATAAACGGTTCGTGTACTTGTAATTCACTTTACAAATATGGAACCGTATGGTTTAAGCTTCTATATTCGTCATAGATGGATAAAATGTTTTTTTCGAATTTACATTCTTTTCTAAGATGTTCTAAAACTACCATTTCAGAATAAAAAAAAAAATTTAGACATGCTGATACACAATATGCCTGCAGACGGGAATTAAAAAATGAAGTACTACGATACCATTCTCATCTAAAATATAAAACAAAAATGAAGTATCCTAATCCAACCACATGATATATCCCATACCTATTTTGGGATAAACGTCCTATTGCCATCATGCAAACCGATCGGTGTGTTTTACACGCTACAATTGAAATCCCCTCTTTTATCCTACAGGAAAACCGGATTTTTGCGGGAAACGATTCTCCTGTAAATCTATCTCCTCGTGTTTCGTCTCCGGAGATTATTTTATTACAAATCTCCGGAACATTGAAATTCGATTCGGCTGCTTAATAGATGCTTGCCTCCCAGAAATCCCGTTACGTGCGCAACAATGATTTCCTGTTCAGAGCTCACGTGACTTTGCAGTAAGGGACCATTTTAGGAAAAGATCGCTGTGTTTTGTCGGGGTAGATTGATGTTTGATCATTAACGACCCGTTTGTGGATACATTTCGCACAATTCGGAATAAAAACGCAAAGTTTTCTTGAATTCGTTTTTCGTTTTGCTTAATTTGTATTAAATTAATTGTTCAGTGCAATATGGTCTTTATTTGCCTTTTATACTCATATCCAAAATTATCTTTACGTATTTGTCGTATTTTTTGACATTTCTTAAAAATTACTTTGAATTAGGTAATTGCTCCTGATCTCTTGTAACGCGTACTATACGACGTAATTTTGTATACAAATAACGTCCCTAACTAAAGTAATACCTTTTGTACCACTGTGTTTTTAAAAATATGTAAAAATATTCTTTTTTTTAAAAATAACCATTCGTCTAAAGATTAACAAAATTTCTGTAAAAGAACAAGCTTTTATATGGAATATTGTAGTGTGTAATTTTTTTTTACTAAGCTACAATCCGTAAGTGTAGCTCATGTGCTCATAAAATCATTATAACAAATGATTCAAAGTCAATAATTCGTACTAATGCCTATCATTCCGGTTTTTTTAATATGTATTTTTTAAATTTGCATGAAATGTATTTCCTTCAGCCTCTCTAATATTCAAAAAGTTGTGTATGATAATAAACTAATAAAGCATTTAGGAGCACATTAACCGCAAGAACGGATTAATGCTTTATTTAAATATTTATACACCTAAAATATTGTGTATATAAATATTTGTTCTTATACATAAATTATATTAATATTTAGGTTAATACTTCGATTAAAAAAAAGCTAATATCTTTTTTATACATTTGTAAGATTAGGTAGTCAAAAACGTGTTTTTTTCTTTGATCCCATTCTGCTTACCACCTAATTCCAATGAAAACATTTTTTTTATGTACGAAACTATGTGTTGTAATGAGTGTAGAAAATCTTCAAAAACAAATATAATTATTTGAAGAAGTTTTTACGAAACGTCAAATTATCAAAAAGGTTAATGTAAATATCATTTTGAACACGAGCTAATTTTGTTTACTTATTTAATTTTTTCTAAAATTTCATAATTATTAATATATTTTACAAGTAATTTGGTGTTATGTAAGTACACGTAGGCACACCTGTTTTAATAAATGTCTAAGAGAAAAGTAATTACAATTGAATTCTAAATTTTAGAAGGAAAAAAAAGTTGTAATGAAGCATTTTAATAAATATTTTGAGATTTTTTTGTGAATATGTGTTTAATAAAAAACAATGTATAAGAAGTAACCCAAAAATTTATATAAAATATATATAACCTTATTTCACGATTTTCCGATTATTTCACGAAGTTTTATGAAATGTTTAAATTAAATGTTATCAAGTTATTTAATTTTAGTTTCCACATTTTTTTCGTCAATGTAACAAAGGCTTTGTACAAATATTGTAAATTTCTATTGATTCTGCCAATGATTTGAAGATAATTTTCATCTCACTGTGCTACATTGAATGAAGAGATATTCCAAAATATCTTATTGCTTACGCCCCGTAATAGTAATAGTGAAGTTTCGTTAATTGATATGCTTAATGTTATAATTCTTACTTTATGTTTACTTTGAACTATGAATTAACTTAAATTCATTAACATACCGTAGCTAACAGGTTGAAAATAACGAATGTAAAATATCAGATTTAACAGTTAATAATGCAGTCTTTGAAATATGAAAGGTAAAAATCAATGTAGCGAGTCATTTGAAACCCATGCAATGTCCTTTAAAATTTTACGTCATCAAATTTATTTCTTCCAAATTTCTACTAAAATCAAATCTCCTAAGGTCCAAAAACAACCTCCTTTCCTGGTCCCATTCGACAAGACCATCGAAAACTCCGTAGTCAAATCCCTTTCCCCAAGGCGCGCACACAAGAGCATATAAAAAATCCCTAAAATTCTGCAAATCCATTTTGAATGGGTAACGAGAGGATCTCCGTAAAGAGAAAACCGGGTAAATACATTACTATCACCGAACCGAATATGATCGATAGAGTCATCTTTAATCTAATTTATCCGTTGTGACGTCACGACCTGACTCACTGCACCCTCCCCCCCCCCCCCCCCATCCCATTTTCCGTATTGCTGAAACTGCTGTAAGGCGGTAATATGTAATCTCTATGCAAGCGTCAGCCTCCTTGTGCGACCCCCTCCCCCATTTGAGTTGTATATCTGCTGACCTGTCCTACGTCCCACCCAAAAGACTATAGGGTTAGATTTCGAGAACAGTTGAAATATCCACCACATGCATATTCTATGATGTGTATAACCGTAATAAACCCACATCTCATAACTTTACTTTGAACGTTAAATTGAACGCAACGTTTAATTGAATATAAGAATATTGTTTTTTCCATCGTTTTGGGGTCCGGAGTTCTTCTTATGTAAATAATGAATATATCACGCTAATATCTGGACGATTTAAACTTGTCATTGTTCTAAATAGCATCAGCCAAAAACCAGAAGATAGGTTAAATTTATTTGATTTATTGAAACTTATTAAAAAGTCTAATATTAATACCTTAATATATAGGGTAAGTTTTTTTTATTTACAGGATATTGAAACTTAACTATAGATAGGGCTTTTAATCTCTAGATATTAATTAAAATCATAAATTTATTTATTAATATTCTACTTTGCACTGTTCCAAATCTTGTACTTTCTCTAGCCTGTTGTTGGTCGACAATTTTTGTATTTCTATTTGTATTTAATTCACTCTTTGTCTAGACGAGAAGGGTAACATTTAAAGGTATTGTTGAATTTAAGAACATAATTTCTTAAACTAACCAACATCAGGAGTTAATTTTGCCACTACATGAAAACATACTTTTTATTACTTTTCTCTTTGATGATTTTTTCGTCTTAGTAATTTTCATCCATATTTGCAAAAAATCAAGATATGTCTTTGCAGGAATTCATATAAGAGTTACGTTAGGTTAAAATTATGCTTTAAAATCTGAAGTCATACTAGTTAATTATCTCTTTCATCTATTACTATTATCTATCTGCATTTCTATATGCTAAGTTGTTAAAATTTGGTACTTGGTATGGTTTATAGTAAAAATATAGTTTATAGTAGCTTGAACTGCTATGTATTCAAATGTTTCGCTATATTTTTGCCATTCGGCTTCTGTTTTCAAAACCAATTATTCAACTTAATACCTGTCGAAACATTTCGCCACACAGCAGTACCAGGGACTAGGAACCATTAATAGGATAATATAAAGTCTGAAATTTTAAACATTGTATACTATGTACTCTACAAAAGACTATCGGCTTATAAACTTGACCACAACTCTTTGACTGAAACAAGACAGAAATCCGAGTACATACTCTTAAAACAAACGAGCGATTTTAACTCAGTCTGAGTTAATTTTCACTCCTCCAGTGTAAAAATGCACTTCCCCTATGGGAGTGGATCCTTTTGTTTGTCAAACCTCCTACAGGATCACACCAAACGAGTGATTTTAACTCAGTCGGAGTTAATATTCACCCCTTTCCAGTGTCGAAAACGCACTTCTCTTACAGGAGTGGATTTCACTCTTTTGATTTAAGAGTGTAGTCATTGTCCCTTTAATAAAAAATCTAACATGCTTTCGAGAACCTGTTCATATTTCTCTTTTATCACCCAGGTATCAAAAGCCCCCTCTGTTGTCTCTTCAGCTCTTGGACGGGGAAGGGGAGAAGGGGGGGGGACGAAAATTGAGTTGCCGCTATCGTGGATACCTGCTACACTCGGATAATGTTTTCACTCGATTTCTACATTTTGCGGAGGAGAGGCTGATGTCCGTGTCTTTTTTTCTTTTGTTTTTTATTGTCGGAGTCCTGTTTTGTGATGGATGTATATTGGGTGGGAGTGATTTGAATTGATTTGTGTTCTGTATGAATGCAAATTTGGAAGCTGAGTTTCGCGTCATTCTTTTCTGATATGAAAACTTAAAATGGATTTAAAGAGAACGCGACAAAAAAGTTTAGTATTTAGTTTCAAGATTTTTTTAATGTAGTTCACTCAAAGTAATTGTTTTTTCTTCTGTACCTTCATTTAAAATTAATTGAAATTATAAATATGTTCATAATTTAATAAAAACATTATTTTAAAAAAATGTAAAATGATGTATGAATGATGTCATTTTATCTATATATTGTATTTTTCATATTTTTATAATATAAATTTAAATCATAAATACTATAAACATAAATGTAATTATCATTTCATATACAACACTTGATACCTATAAAATTATCAACGAGTGTGCAACAGAAAGTTTGTGGCTGAGAGAAAATAAGATATTTACCTTTTAGCACATATTAAAAGTACGGAAACAGATTTTAGTATTAAGATTCGAGATTGAAAATAGGAAAATGCGAAAGTAGTCGTAATGTATTTTTTTCCATCTTCACTCATCCTTCAAAAGCTTTGTAATATGCCCTTGATAGATATCATGCGACTTTTAACCAACCAAACTATGTATTTAAATACTATTATTGACAACTAACTTTACCTAAATAACACCGTTTCGGTATATTTGTATAGCAAATTTGACCAAAATCGGTTGCCCAGGCAGGGAGTAATATGGAAATATCATAAAAAGTAAAAACATCATATGCTTAACATGAGATAGATACTTTTGCACAGAACTTATGTTAGGAGGTAATTTCGCTTTTTTATCATCGTGATGACAGTAAATTGAATCAATCAAATAAAAAGTTGTCGTGACTGTGGACTACGACAAAAGTTTTTTTAGAACAACGAACTCACTGTAGTATGAATGTAAAGTCCCTTTTAAAGTCTACTAGCATCTTTCAAAACATTCTTTTTGGAGAATAAAATATCGACTATTTCCAATCCCTAGACGCACGGGATTTGAGCTAAACAACTCCCCACAAGTGGAACTTTGGACCAACTGCTCCTATTAAAGACAGAAATAGGTCTTTTCCAGTCCGAACCCATACAAAGGAAGAGAGACTAGAGCAGTCTGATCCGGATCAACAACATGGCGGAGTGCTTAGAATGCTGCATTCGTCGCATCTTTTATTCCTTTTGAGACATTTTTCTGGAAGGAACTACGAGACATTTATCTGAAATAAATATTTGTTATTGTGGTGCTGTTTTATGTCTTATATTTTTTTTTGCTAACATTTCGAATTAGTAGTCGGATTTCCTGTATCGTAATACGGTAACTTGGATCACTGCTACAGTCCCTACGTTTACAAGGCAAGGTTATCTTCCCCCACCATCTCGTATGGTTTTCCAATAAACGACGTGTCTTGTTCTAAACGTACCTTATTTGGCACTGTGCTGTGAGGTTAATCGCAACTGCTCTGGAAAACCAAGCTAGGGGGTATTTGGAAAAGACTTTAATTCTTAACGTCAGGACTATTGTCACAGGTTACTTGACCTCGTTTTATCGTTGCGAGAAGTAACTATAACACTGCCCCCCCCCCAAAAAAAAAACCCTTTTTCTAGATCAGAATCAAAATTAGAGTCAATTCACTTTTACATCGATCCAATATGGGTCAGCACTGTACCCATTGTTAGTAATTACATTTTGAATAAACCCAAATTATCAATTATATTCATGGTACTATTCTCAAGCTGCTTCTCAAAGCAGCACCTATACAGGTTGCTTCAGTTTGTAGCTCATATCTTTATTTATGTAACAATAATCATTTTCAAAAAAATAGCTGTGGTTTTGGGTTTTTATACAATGTCTACAAGTTCTCCTAGAATCATATCGTATCGTACCCCGTAGTTAGCACACGATATTTGTTCTGCGGCTATCTATTTACATTTCAAAGTTTGTTTGTAGATACTTCTCAAATCCGTACCAACAACCAATACCGCTACTGTGAATTTATTTTTAAAATTGGATATTTTTTTACTAAAATGTCTTATTAAAACGAGACTGGGTGGTTTCCTGAAAATAGGAGTTATTTGATGAGACAAATCAGGTCTCAAAAAATGGCAGACGGACATTATAAGTTCCACTTCAGCAGATAATTCACCAATATTAGAATTTATCGTTTGGTGCCTTTCAGCCGAACGCCACCTTTTTTTCTTTTTTTTTTTGTTAGCTTGGATGTATGGCGAAGAAGTTGATTGCTTTTAACGTTCTCAGACTCGGCTTATTCTTTTGAGGTACAAAAAAAAAACTTTTTGCATTGTGTGAACCATGTTCTTTTTGAAGTTGTAGGTGTTTTATGTGTTATTGTTGGTAAAATCTGTGAGAAGAACGTGACTATAGAATACCTGTCTTATTGACTTGGAGGGTTTCCAACATGCTTTTCAAACAAAGTGGAAGCAACAAAAAGAATATAGTTTAGGTGTTTTTGTGATATGAATATAGAATACATTATGATTACATAAGTTAATATGGATTCTGTTATTGAGTTGATAGGTTTTAGAAATTGCAGGTTTTTATTAAAAGCACTTAAAATAACAGAAATATAAAAAAAAATCATATAATTAATGAGCATATAATGTAGGTTTTTTTTAAATGGCGTAACAGTACTACTCATTTCTAAAAGTCAAAAACATGAATCTTCATTATATTTTATCGAAAGCAAAATATTAACAATCATAACTAAGAGTCTAGCAATCTAAAATTAGTCTAACAATCCAAAAGGCATAAAAACAATTAATTTGTTTTATTTTATTAATTTATTGGAATAAAAGCAAGGTTTATTAATTTTAAGGTTTTATTAATTTATTAAATAAAAACAATGTTACTCGACGTCAGTTTTTCTACAAAAATAATATTCGCATCATAAATTACACTTCTCTACCGATGTAAATGTAATCAATAAAGTTGCCCATAAATTCAACATTCGCTTTTTCAAATGACTTTATTTGTTTCTGGGCATAGTACAATTCAAATTTTGTTGTTGCTAATTCCCATTGGATCCCCAGATCAATAAATCCGTTGACATTCAGAAAGTCCGAAACCTAAAGGGGAGAAATCAGTTAAAATGTAAATGTTCAGTTCAAATGTAAAATGTTCAAATGTTTATCATATAAAATCCATCAATTCTAAATGGATAGTATTTGAATTTTAGCTCTATTAATTTTAGCTTTATTGCATTTAGGTCATTAATAACACTATTTACTAAAGAATAAATTATCTGCAAACTTTACTGGATAGTATAGTTATCATGTTTAACCTATTTTCTCATTTTTAATTTAAATAATTAAAAACTGGAAAGCAGGTATAGATAAGTGTTCGACAGATATCCATTACCTCACCTGAAGTTTGTGCGCACCATCTAAAACATTCTCCTTTTTTTGTTAAGCTGTTGGTGTTTTGCTTTTATACTTTTTTATCCGTTTACTAGGGAGACGACTCTTCATTCGACTGTGGTTCTTAAGCTCGATGCCCATCGCCAAAAGCCTTCGTGTAGCTCTAGTGCTACGATAATTCTACCTGATCTAACGTAACTCATTAAAACTGTTTCGTATCCCTAATCAATGCTCTCACATCATCAATTGATCACGTTCTGCAAACCACCCTTATCTGCGGCCCAAGCATCCACAACAAGCAAAGCTCACTCCTCAATCTAAAATTATCTTCATTGAGTGGCCGGGGCTTTCAAAGAGAGTTGCTAATTAATTTAAAACCGTTAATGGGTGTTCGATTTTTTTTAAAAAAAAATTTTTCTTTGGAGTGTGTGTTCTTCTCGTGGCTTTTCGTGAGTTCTTTTGAGCTTTGTCGGGGATAAATGATTGCCTTGTTTGTTTTTCAGAGGCTAATTAAAAGTCAATGTTTGGGAGTGATTGTATTATATAATCAATTAAGTCGAGGAGGGGTGTTGGAAGTGAGTGTTAATGAGGGAGATTTAATGTTACGGATGTTCTTTAGTGTTTTAATAGTGTTTTTCGACATTGTGCTTTAGGAGAGACATTTTTTAAATTATAAGGAAAAATTTCTTTTTAACATCTCAAGAAAAATGTGAAAATGAAACGGGATCGCAATTTTTCAATTTCTATTTTAAAGTCTAAATTTATGAGTATCCACTTTTCCTGTTAGGGTTTGTCAATAACCAAATATCATGTAATGTTTATGTTTTTTGATAAACTAGTTTTCCACAATATTATAAGTTTATTTGTTAAAAAAAACTATCAGTCATTTTTTGAGCATTATGTATTGCTTTAATGTATTCATGATATTTTCATTTGTTTATCAGTGCATATTGATCTTAAGAAAACTTTTGTTTTAACATTTTACAAAAATATATAGAATTGTTGTATACTTATCTTCATTTTGATTCTGCATTTTAGTTATTTCCTTTTTTTTTCTATCATGGGTAATCAAGTTTGAAAAATGTATACGAAATTCTAGGTCCTTGTTTACGTATTACTTTATCTTTATAGATGCTGTATCAACTGAAGTAATTTTCTTCAATTGAAAATGGACTCAAATTACTCGTTTTCTCATCGTTGTTAATCTTTCCTATCAAGGTACGTTTAAATTATTAAATTTTTAATTTAAACTTTAAAACATTAAAAAAAATTACAAGTGCTAAGATATAAGCTTTCATACTAAACATTTAATTTAATCGTCAAGTTTTTTGGAAAATTAAGTGTATATTAAGAGAATCACAAGCATTCACAGACTTTGCTGAACAATGCACCCCCAAAAAAGTAGCCCTTTTCTCAAACCCGTATTCAGCAAAATCGAACCACTCACCTACACTCTTAAAACAAGCGAGCGATTTTAACTCAGTCTGAATTAATTTTCCCTCATTCCAGTGTCGAAAATGGACTTCCCCTATAGGAGTGGATTTCACTACTTTGTTTAGTTGAACCTACGACGGGATCACTCCAAATGAGTGATTTTAGCTCCGTCTGAGTTAATTTTGACTCAGTCTGAGTTAATTTTAACTCCTTTCCAGTGTCGAAAAAGCCCTTCTCCTATAGGAGTGGATTTCACTCTCTTATTTCAAGAGTGTATATCAATATTTACCAATAATTTTCCCTTCAATCATTTAATATAAGAAAAGATAAAAGGATCAGAGATTGTGTAGAAAGGGGGTACGACACCAAAATTGCTTTCCTATTAACAAAGAATATTTTAATCGTGTCTTAAATATCCAACGTTTTTTTTTTTTTTTTGTGCTAGTGAAGTTCCAGAGTTTAAAATATATTTTTAAGTGCACCTCATACTAGAACATACCAAAACTCCCTCCACAAAACTGCCCAAAAACTACCGACAAGCCAAACTTTTCCGACCCCAAAGCAGCACTGACCAATAACTCTTCCGAAAAAAGATCAAAAGATGAGAGAGTGGAGAAGAGGATCGTGCAAAAAGGGGGCCCCGACCTTTTCCCGCGAAAGAGCCGGCGAAAATGTGTCCGTAATCGGCGTAACGATTCCCTGCGGTACGGCGATGATGGGGCGAGGCTGAGTGCAGAAACGTGTAAAGGGATGGGGCGGAAGTTGCTCTGCGTCTGATGATCCCAGAAAGGAACCACAGGGAAGTGGGAGGAGTGAAGAAGGGGATTGGAGTTTTACCTGTTCTGTAACAACTGCGTTGGAGGTGCTGAAAGCTTTTCAATTGCCTGATTTGTGGGTGTGTGTTGAGTGGTAATTTAGAATGAAAAAGAATCGATGTATGGTTATTATTCAATTATCATATTCAATTTCGATGGTTGAATGAGGAAAATTATTTAACATTTAAGTTGACTTGGTTTCATTAACTAATTAACTATTAGATGAATTAAAACATCATAAGATAAACTTTTTTTATGATGAACTAGTCGCCATCCAAGCAATAATGTATAATGAAGTCACAAACACTTAAAACTACTCAACCCTTGCTTTAAACTTATCCACTTCAACAAATCCCTGAAGGATTTTCATTTGGGGCTTTTCCCGTTCAAGCTGCCATCAGCTATCACAACATATAAATAAACGGATATTTCAAGATACAATTTCACACAACAATACCATAATACAATTTCTAAGTTATTTTTGGATGTTTCTAACATAAAATTTCGTTCAAAGCGGCATCTTTAAAATACTTATTTATCATTATGTGTGGGCTACTTCAGCAGACGAATTTATGTAAATTTTTCTATTAAAAGCACTGAATGAATAAGGGATGACATGCTTTTCTTACTTCGTTTAAACTATTCTTCTTGTCATGCCTAGTTTTGAAATACAACGATTGAGTTTTACTTATCCGCACAAAATTTAAAAGTAGTCATGTCTATTTATTTTTAAATTAAGACATTTAAAAGTTCATCACGAGCGTTTGATTAGTTCAGCTTAATAGTGCAATAACTTTATTGTTTACACAAAATTCCATACATTGTTTTGTTGTACCCTAAAATACATGCAGTGTTTTGTGGGGGATGGGGTAATTAAAGTCCGAAAAAGATTTATTAACTTAGTTGCGAAAATGCATTTACTCTTATGCCCTTTTAATCAATTAATAGCAGTAGTTTCATTTAAAAATTGAACTTAAAAAAAGTTGTTAATAAAACTGTAAGATGTAAAAGTTTACTACCTTGTTGAACAAACCGATTTCATCAACTGATTTTTTTTTATTATTTGATTTTGATGATGCTGTTTAGTGTAGCATATTGCAGAAAGCAATCTTATGTTCTAAAACCTCAAAAATCAATACATTGAAACTGTCTACACACATCATGCACGAGAATAGAAACTTGATACTGTAAAAATAGTATCTTGCTTAAAAATCTGCAACTGTTACTTAAAATGAACCCTAAACCTGATCCTTTAGAGCAGATAGGAAGAGAGATGCTCTGTGATCAAATGGACGAGGGACGAAGCAGGGTAGCCGTTTATTTTGAGAGCCGGGTATAAAATGATAGTGGAATAGGGTACGATCGTCGATTTCGTTAATTGAAATATCCGTTTATTTATGTTGTGATAGCTGATGGCAGCTTGAATGGGAAAAGCCCCAAATGAAAATCCTTCTGGGATTTGTTGAAATGGATGAGTTTTAAAGCAAGGGTTGAGTGGTTTTAAGTGTTTGTGACTTCATTATACATTATTGCTTGGATGGTGACTAGATCGTCATATAGAAAGTGATCTCACATAAGTGCTTTAATTTTTTTTTTAAATAGGAAAAAACTATCTGTAGTGTTAGTAGATAATTAAATACGGTTATATTATAGAGATTTTGATGTTTTAAAATGTTTTCTATTTTTTTAAAATCATCTTAAATTAAATTTGGGTTTTGTTTGAACTTCGTTATTTGTAATTCAATATAAAAAAAATTGTGTAACTGATTTAACCAGCTTTGAATAAAAGAAAATTTACTTTTTCTATTATTGAATAAACTTTTAACGATTTCTAAATGGTTTATCTATTGTTTTTAACGATTTATGGACTATGTTTTAATTAATAATCTACATATTTATTAGACAAAAAACTTTTGAATAGGTAATCCATATTCAAAGTTATAAAAAAAGTACAAACATTCCCCGTGATATCCTGAATATTGTACTGAACTTCAACAAGCAAATTTAATTTTAAAAAAAGATAAGTTATTTTAAGAGCTTCATTTTATTCATTCAATTACGAAATGTTTAAATGTGTCATTTTTTTAATTGAAACTAATTAATAGTGAAAACAACACTAATTACAAAATAATTTGTAACTTTTACTACTTTCAATTACAATTAAAAATCTCTAACTATATTTCAAAATTTAAATACTTAATTAACTTCTATCTTTGTGAATGAAAATTGACAATTGCCCAGCCGTTTGACGAATCAATAAAAAAATCACAAATTAAATATTTTATCTTAAAATTAAACATTTTTTTTTCTTTTTTATAAATTAAAACTAAGGTTTTGTCCAAGTTTAGTATACGAAATTGAACGGAAATATATTATCTCTTTTAGAATGAATGCTTAATTATTTGCATAAGATCTTATTCAGTGTTTGACTTAAAAGAAAAATTGCTTTCAGTTGCTCGTAGAAAGCTTGCCCATCTTTATTTGAGTTTGCTGAGAAAATAGATTGGTGTATCGGTATTATATCTAAAGCTTCAATTGTGAATAATTTATTTCAGCGATGTACCATTAAATGTTTGAAGAGTTGTGTAGCTTTTATCGCATATGTAATAATTCAGGCCTAAGCAGTTAAACTTGATGTGAATTTTGGGAAAAAATACAAATTAAAACTGTCCGTATTCTTTTGGTAGATTGTAGTTGTGCTGTACTAGAGAATTCATTATATATTTTAAAAAATAAAAAAATAAATAAGATTCTTTCTTAATTTAACAATATTTTTTATATCCGTTTTCTTGAATTAATAAAGATTGTAAATCTATTTAGTAAATGTAAAAGAAATTTGTTAATTGTGTGCTCTATTTTACAACCTGTTTCATTATTTAACTTGTTACAAACTATTTAGTGTCTCAGTTTATATGAACTTCCTCAAAATAACTATATAAAGTGTAAACATTTTGTGAACGTAAATATAAACATGCTTAAATTTATAAATCTACTAGCAGTGCCTTGCTGGGAACCTGTTAACTATTAAATAGAAAATTTGTCGTAAAGAATATTTGAATGGGGTTTCTCAGCTTCAGTAAGATCAATTACTTAAGATTTATTTAAAAAAGTGGTTTTAATCCTTAAAAAGATTTGAACATTAATGAAGAAGGATTTTAGGTAAGCAATGTTTGCACTTCTTCCGTTTGGAGCCAAGATATGAAGAATTTGCGATTTACCTGCTCTAAAACATCCAACATGGGAGAAACACAGATTCATTAGATGGTACAGATATGATATAATGGCTGGTCTTGTCCAGTGGCGATATTTGGCGAGCTTGAAAATTTTCAAGTGGGGTTGCTATACAAACCGAGTTGAATGAAATGGAATGTTTACCACAATTATATATTTTCGCTGTATGGCAACGTAACGCAAAACGTCAAATCAAAAACGGCAACTATATCACATCTGTCATCTTCCGTACTACGAAGTCACTTGAAGGCACGAATTGTAACTGCTAATATGGCTTCGAAAATGTAAGGCAATTTTAAAATACTCAACATCAAAACAAAATCGAATTCATGTTGATGCAGAAATCATAAAGTAAACAATAGCAAATGAAAAATTTTAAAGTAATATTTAAAAAAAATTAACGAATAAAAAAATAGGGAGAATAAAAAACAAAATAAAATTTAGAAAAAGTACGATACATTTATTTAGTAATTATTTAACAGCTGTCTCTTACTGGATTTTCACTTTTATTGCGGATGAAGTCAAGCTCTTGTTTTAGCCCGGCCCATGTTTTCAACCCCTGTTAAGGCCCCACACTCTTAAATGGATGACGTAAGTTTTGAAAATCTTAGTAATAACAATAATTAATTATGAAAGATGAAAAAATAAGCCTCAGGTGCACACGTAGTTATTAAAGGGATTCTATATTAAATTTTCAAATTTCTGGGCAGTATAAGTAGGTCTTTCATGATTCACAGACAAACAGAATCTTTCTTTTACTATTGTAGATTTAAAAAATCTTATAAGCAACTTCTAGGAAAATAAAACTGTTGTTATAACGCTTTCTTTATTTCCTGTACTTCCATAATTACATGCGAAAATTAACTTAAGAGTTTCAATTTATTGGTTGCTAAAATAGATCAGATGCAATTATTCGTATATCACAAGTTATTTTCATGGTCCAATTATCTATGTGAAAGATATTTGCAATTAGTTCTTCCATTATTTAAAATAATTGAAGTTATCAATCATGAAAACACTAGGGAAATAATTGTTTTGGTGTTCCACAATATTTCCTCAGACTTTTGACACCCTTGAATGGAATAAATTGCCATAGATTATCGAAAACACTTTTACCTAATTCTCATTAAAACCCTTTCCAACTTGTGATTAGATAATATATTACATTAAAACAGCCAGAAAACAGTTTTCCCGAATAAAAAGCATGTAGTGCCAAAATACGAACTTCTAATACATATATCAAGTTAATTGCCGTAAATACTCTGACCCTTCCCTAACTCATTTTCTTTTTTTTTTTTTTACCCAAGAGAGATTTCTGCCCCTTTTAGCGGTCTTGCCATGTTGTCGCAGAGTGACCTTTGGCTGGAATAGCTGGCCAATGTTTTGTTACGTACCGCAATAGCCCCGGTTACCATGCCAACTAAGCATGGGTCAACAGTTAAGCTCGAATTGGGGCCATTATGTGACGCTGAAAGCTAACCTGAAAAAGAAAAAAAAAAGGTATAGAAGAAATTTTAAGGATTTATTGGCTGTATCTTTTATGATATTTATTTTCCAATCTCCCAAGATTTTGTCCGTGGTTGAATTTATACCCATCCTCATGGTTAACGGCTATCTTTTGTTAGCGGAGGAGGAACAAATATGCTTTGTGGTGATAGAAGGATGGGGTATATAAACATTTGTCAAATGGGCTATGAAAGACTAGGGCGTGGTCGTCATAGTAAATGAAAGTCAAGGTTTATTTTAAAACGTTTTACGAGAAACTGAATTTTAATGTAGAATTGTTCATTCATGAGGAAATTGAGGTTCTTTGTTCTGGAAGTTTAGTAATTGAATGATATTGGATCAATACATCAATGGCTCTTTATTATTTTAGAACTATATATTTCAATGTTATTTATTATAAGTTCATATTACAGAACAATTTGTTAAGGGGATCAAGTAATTTAATTTTTTAAGGATAAATGAATTTATAAATTGAACGTTTAAAAAATATAGAGTCCACGATTTGTGAAAAATTGTTTCGGTAAAAAGATATTTCTATTGAAGGGAGAGAGATATAAACTGGAACTTCTTATTATAGATCAGCAGTTGAACCTTTCACTTAATGAATAGCGAAGTTCGATTGCTATAATATAAATTAGATTTTGGTCGTTTGCACTTAAACAGTCATCGTCCCTTTTCTGCGTACATTGTGGTACATTTAAGAAATGTATTTATTGAGGAAATAAAAAACTTTTTCATTTTCAGATTTATTTAAATATTATTTTTATATGTATTCACACTAGCATAAACTTAGCGTAGGGGAGAGCGGGGGCTAAACCGTACACCCACTTTTTTGGCTTAGATTTCAAGACGATCCCGTCATGTGCTTGAATCTTTTTAGTGAAGAATTTTTTTCTTGTATGCTAGTAACTGTAAGATCATAATAAATTACTTAAGCTCTATTTTGGTTGTTAGCGATGATTGGTTAAGTGATAGAATCTAAGGTTGTTTTAATATATTACCGCTTGGTACAGACTGGGTCTAAATCACACAGGAGTGTACGGCTTAGCCACAAATGGTTTACTATGGCAACATACCTACATCAATTGTAACTTACGAGGTAAGAATTCCTACCAAAATTTTTCAAGTTTTATGTTTCTTCTTAATAATGTTTTAGTCCCCAAATAAAGCACAACTGGAAGAGTCAGCTAAAGTAAAAGAGCTAAAGGAAAAAATTTAACAACTGCCTGGAAAGATATAAACTGAAAAAGTAGGGCAGAAAAATTCAATACAGGTGAACATGGGACTCGAAAGTAAAACAAAAGCGAACCTTAAACCCAAGTAACATATCTCTAAAACAATAGTATCTGCATTTCTAAAATTTTCTAAATTAATAAAACTGTCTAAAATCTTCTAAAATTTTACAATTGTAATACAAGGTTTCTGTTGTGATCTGAGACATTTACACGAACGACGTCAGTGGTAAAAAGACAATAAGAACAATAGTTTAAACACCAGTAATTTTGTAGCAACTCAACTTAACTCCATGTTCTTGATATACAATTAATTCTCCCTGGTATTCTTAATCATTCTGTATTCTGATCTCATTAAAGTATGTTGTGTTAACAACCCGTCCTCCTCTGTTCAGAGTATGTAACATTTCTGGCGACGAGGCGGTTCGCCCACGATTCTATATACTAACAAAAGTAAATTTAATGCAGTTAAATTTTTTTACAATGTTTCTTCGAGTCAAGATGACTAAAAAGGGCGACTTCAACGGCTAGCGTGTTAGCCAAGTTTCTGCTGGACTGAAGGACACCTGGACACTGTGTTCGTATTCCCGATTGCTGGAATGGGTCATGCGTAAGCTTTTTTAGATTTAGTTACTTTTCTGTATTTTCATTGCTTTTAACTAGTTCTATTAAGAATTCTATATTGTCAATTTTAAAACGGTTTTTAAAATGGCAGAACAGACTACTACCGTGCAATATTTTGGTTCCGTCGGAACTATTTCTGAGTTCGATGTTTCTAAACCACAAAATATTGAATTGTATTTAGAACAGCTAGGCTTTTATTTGGAAGCAAACAATGTTCGTGATGATTCTAAAAAACGAGCTACGCTGTTAGCAGTGTGTGGTATGAAAACACTTAGTGTTATTCGTAATCTTGTTGTTCCGAATAAACTTAGTGAGGTTACGTATGAGACCATAATAGAAAAACTTAAAACTCATTTTTCACCTAAATCGAATGAAATTTTTAAACGATTCAAATTTCATAAGCGAGTTCAAGAAAGGAATGAACCGTTTAATACGTATGTTGCTGAACTTAGGAAATTAGCTGACGGGTGTAACTTCGAGAATACTTTATCAAATAGGATAAGAGATCAAATTGTGTGCGGGATAAATGACGAAGAGGTTCAAAGACGTTTACTCTCTGAGTCTACGTTAACCCTTGACATGGCTATTTCAATGGCTTTGGCCGCTGAATCTGCTGCTGCTCAGTCGCGGCTGATGCGTTCGGAAAATTCGTTTACTAGAAATTCGCAGCAGTCAGTGGATTTTTTAAAGCATAAAAAACCCGCGAAGGATAAACAGCAAAATTCTAAAATTGAAAATGCCAAAGTTTGTTTTAGCTGCGGATCAAATCATGTTCGTGCAGAATGCAAATTCCGTAACGCAATATGTCATTTTTGCAAGGGTAAAGGTCATATTCAAAAAGTATGTCGGAAAAAGAATTCTAATTCGTCTCGTACAAATGAAATTCAGATACCGGAGGAATACGTTAATTCTTTACAGAGTTCGTCGTTTAAGCAAAAAATCGAGGTACAAATAAAAGGGAAAAAATTAAGTTTAGAGATTGATTCGGGTTCTTATTATTCGATAATTTCTATGAGCACTTTTCAACGTGTGTTTCAGGATGAAAAACCGGAAATTCGTGAAACTCGTGTAGAATTGCGGGATTTTCAGGGAAACAAAATTCCACTTGCGGGGTTTTGCGAGGTTCTAGTGACTTTTAAAGACCGTAAAGCGAATCTAGAATTATTGGTTTCAAAGGAGCGTTGCACCAATATTCTGGGATATTCTTGGTTTGAAGGTTTGGGAATTTATTTAGGTGGAATAAACGAGACCAAATCTGACAGCATCAACGATTTACTTTACAAGTATCGTGATGTATTTAGTGAGGGACTGGGTTCGTATTTGGGAAAACCTATTTCTTTGCCGTTGAATCCGGAATGTCCCCCAATTCGATTCAAATCAAGAAACGTTCCGCTCGCTATGAAACCTAAAATTGAAAATGCTTTAGATAAGTTGCTTAAAGAAGGGGTAATAGAGCCAATAGCAGATCCTAAGTGGACCACGCCTGTTGTCCCAGTGATTAAACCGTCGGGGGAAGTAAGGCTGTGTGGTGATTATAAAGTGACGTTGAATAAGGCTATGGCTGACCACCCCTACCCCGTTCCTGCTGTGAACCATTTGATTTCAAACTTAAAAGGAGGGGGATTTTACGCAAAAATAGATTTAGCACAGGCGTACCTACAACTACCAGTTGACGAAAAATCGGCTGAGGCCCAAACAATTATTACTCATAAAGGCGCGTACAAGGTAAAACGTCTCCAATTTGGTATAAAAGTTGCTCCTGGAATTTTCCAAAATCTGATCGAGAACTTGTTCCTGAATATGGAAGGAGTAGTTCCATATTTTGATGATTTGTTAATTGTGGCAAATTCAACTGAAGAGCTAGTCTCGCGATTAGAAAATGTTTTGGCTAAATTAATGGAGTACGGGTTAAAAGCCAATCGAGACAAATGTCTTTTGGAGTTCGTGAAGTTGATTTCTTGGGGTACCGGATAGATAGGAAAGGAATTCACCCTTCTAGGTCAAAAGTAACCGCGATTCAGGAGTTCCCTGTGCCCGAGAATAAAACGCAACTACAAGCGTTTTTGGGGTTGTTGAATTTTTATAATGGATTCTTGAAGGATAAGGCAACAGTAGCAGAAGTTCTTCATCGACTACTTGATCAAAACTCTGAGTGGAAATGGACAAAAAAGCATGACGAGGCTTTTAAAACCCTACAAAATCTACTCAGTTCAGACAGCGTTCTGGTTACTTTTGATGAAAAACTACCAATTGTACTAACCTGCGACGCGTCTCCTTTCGGATTAGGGGCCGTTTTGAGTCATATTCTTCCCGATGGGAAAGAAATGCCCATTGCGTTTGCTTCTCGTACTTTAACGTCTGCCGAACGAAACTACGCCCAGATAGATAAGGAAGCATTGGGAATTGTGTTTGGAGTAAAGAAATTCCATCATTTCTTATTCGGTCATAAATTCACCATTATTACGGACCACCAACCGATTTTAGGAATTTTCAATAATACTAAACCTACCAAAGAGATAATGTCCCCTAGAATGCTGAGGTGGTGTTTACTTCTAAACGCGTACGACTATTCGATTATTCACAAACCAGGAAAAAAGATTCAAAATGCTGACGCGTTAAGTAGGCTACCCATGAAAAGTAAGGATTTTGAGGTTCCATCTCCTCTTGAAGTTCTCTTTACTGAGGAACTAGAGAACCCGCCACTTTATGCTGCGGACATTGCAAAAATGACATTGCGTGACCAAATACTCTCTAGAATCCTAAATTTCGTTTTGAAGGGTTGGCCCAATAAACCACCCGATTCAGAATTCCAAACATATTTTTCTAAAAAGAACGAGCTATCAGTTCACAGGAACTGCTTGCTTTGGGGAAATAGGGTGATAATTCCAGCATCGGGAAGGTTCCGTGTCCTAAAAGCTCTACACCTCGATCATCCTGGCATTGAGAGAATGAAAATGCTTGCCAGATCCTATGTATGGTGGCCAGGCATGGATCTTGACATCGACTCCTTTGTCAAGAACTGCACAGACTGTGAATCCTCTCGTCACTTGCCTCCACGAGCACCTGTGCACCCTTGGGAAATCACGAGTCGTCCTTGGTCCCGTCTGCATGTGGATTTTGCGGGACCATTCCAGGGTCAAGATTTTTTCATACTCGTTGATTCCTTCTCCAAATGGGTGGCAGTTAAACGAATGCCTTCTACGACCGCTGGTGCGACCATTGATGTTCTCCGAGAAATCTTCGCTACTCATGGTCTTCCAGAGGTGGTAGTCTCCGACAATGGCCCTCAGTTCACCTCTTCTGAGTTCAAATCTTTTCTGGAACGAAACGCTATTCGCCAAGTTTTGATCGCGCCAAGACGACCAGCTGCCAATGGCCAAGCAGAAAGAACTGTCCAAACAGTTAAAGACTCCCTGCGTCGGATAATTCAAGGATCTTGGAAGAAAAGATTGGCAAATTTTCTCCTGCAGCAGCACTGCACGCCAACCACAACTACGGGAACCAGTCCTGCAGAGCTGTTGATGGGGAGGAGGGTTCGCACGGTTTTGGATAGCCTCCATCCGGATCTAACAGAAGAGCGGAGAGCTAAGCAGGAGATGGTCTATCGACAGGGTTGTGAAGATCGTGGCCTACGACATTTTCTAGAGAATGACTCCATCTTGCTGAGAAACTACAATCCCGGCCCACGTTGGATTCCAGCCACAGTGATAGAAGCCACCGGTCCTGTCTCTTACCGGGCTCGCACCGAAGATGGACAGATCAAGCGATGCCATGTGGATCAGATGTTAAGGAGGAAAGCCGAACCACCAGTTCCAATAACTTCGGACAATCCTGCCTCGGATGAACCACCTTCTTCGACAAGTCCACCAGATCCGATGGGTCCTGCAGAGCAACAGTCCGTTCCTGCAGTGCAAAGTTCCAGTGAAGAGCCTAAGCGATCCATCACGCATCTCCCGGATTTTGCTCCTGAACCTCCTAGACATTCCTACAACTTACGACCGCGGAAACCTCAAAATTGATGGGGAGGAGTGTTGTGATCTGAGACATTTACACGAACGACGTCAGTGGTAAAAAGACAATAAGAACAATAGTTTAAACACCAGTAATTTTGTAGCAACTCAACTTAACTCCATGTTCTTGATATACAATTAATTCTCCCTGGTATTCTTAATCATTCTGTATTCTGATCTCATTAAAGTATGTTGTGTTAACAACCCGTCCTCCTCTGTTCAGAGTATGTAACAGTTTCTTAGTTATGACCTTTATAAGTAATGAAACGCTTTTGTACAGTTATCTATTGCAATACAATCATTACTTACCTAAACATATGATTTTTTAACTGTACGGTATAGCCCCTATCCCCGGGGTTATTCCGTACAAGGTAATTTATTTAATCGTCAATGTGTAAAAAATGGAATAGTTATAAAATATTTACATATGATCAGTAGCCAAATAATTAAATTATATATCCCTCTTGTTCGTATAACCTTTACTTTGTAATTTGCTATGCATATTCAAATCTCCCTAATGTGTACAGTATAGCCCCGCTCTTCACTTTTAAATCAAGAACGGAGTGATTTACATCCCACTAATGTCTACAAAATATATTTTTATTATAAAGTAGTACGAAAATTAAAATTACTTAAAAAAAAAACCGCCTGATTAATTTAACATACGGAGAGAAAAAGCAAATGAGATAAAGTGTAAATTAGTTTTAACTGCTTTAGACTAAAATTTAAATTTCAACTGCAAAGTCAATTACTTTATTCAAATAATATCTATTTCTGTAGCAGATGACTGTAAATACATCGTCTATACTTTAAATTTAATTTCAGAAAAATATACCATTAAAAATAATTTTAATCGTGTATGTGGCTGAAAAACTAACAATCAGATTACTGGATTATGCGTTTGTGTCTCATCGAGGATTAATTTATTTTACTACAGTTTTAACTTAGAATTAAGTTGGGTTAAGTAGTTTATACTCAAAACATGTTTTTAATATCTTATATAATGATGCAGAAAAGCTACAAACTATTTATTTTAATATAGAATCGAAGTCATCAAAATTAATTTAACTGCATTTAAAAGTAATTATTTTATGAATAATTAATCACTTTCAAGAATATTCTACTGAGTTACTACAAAAAATATCCTAACACCTAACTTGAACTAATAACATACAAAAATCGCCACAGTTAATGCCCCAGAATTCTTACGCACAGCTACATTCCCTTAAAATAAATCGCAGTAGAAAACTACACTTTTGCGTGTCCAGCAAACTTTGCAATTGCATAATTCCTTGCTGTGTAGTGGGGTCATCATCAAATCAATATTCGGAAGTCCCCCGGTACATCGTGCTTGGGCGAAAACTGATTTTGATATTGCAATTTCGTGCCAGTCGGTTTTTTAAGTGACCTGCTATTTTTTTTTATCTTTGTACTTTTTCTTCTTAACGTGTGTACCTTGGGCATTTATACTTTTGCCCTGATATGGGACAGAAATTATTTCTCCCCCAAAGTGCCCTGTTTGCCAAGCGTAGAAGTCACGCGATTGGACAAGAAACGTAATCTAACCCCGTGTATATCATTGCCTCTAATGGTGAACTGGACTGACTAAGTAATCGGAATTGCTTCTTTTGTTCTACCACTACTTAACACTGGTTCTATAGGCAAAGATTACGAAATTCATTTTGACACACAATTTCGATAATTTTGTTGGAATTTTTTTTATAAAACTAGGTTTGTGATGCACTCGCCACCTTTCTTTTATCACTCAATAAAGCAATGCATTGCATATAAAGGTAATTGCATTTCGTTTATAAGACAATCTAAATTACTTTAAAATCAAATAGTTCTATGGAAACTATCACTGGCTCATGTTCTATTTTCTCAAAAACCTTATTATGACGTCCGAACTGTGTTGGGAACTCGTTTACCAAATTTAAAGTCCGTATGCCTCTTTTAATTAGCGTTTACATGAGCCATCGAATCCATGGAATGCAAAAATTCCCGTTAGGGGGAAAAAAGGCCGAGCAAGATTTCTAACCCAAATGATAGTCTGTGGCCGAATCCATGGTATGAAACATCAAACCCTTCTTCATTAGAGGGTTTGAAAAACCCTCCTATGAACCCTGCAATTCCGGTAGTGTCTGGGAGAAAATCCCTAAGAGGGAAAAATTGCTGAGTTTTTTCTTCAAGCCATGGATTCGATGGTTCATGTAAACGCGCTTATTGTTACACATGTAGAGTGGTTTTAAGTATAAATACTGATTTACGGACTGACCAATGTCCAAAAAACACTTGAATCCCCTTGAACCTTTTGAATCAGCACATTCCAAAACTTGTAGAAAGCACGATATCTCTATTTCAGATTTTAGACTCTATAGCAATACTTTCAGTATCTAATAATTCATAGTAATTAATCGAACGCAAGAAAAAAGAGCTCAACTAGTATTATAAAAGGATAATACGTTAATATACATGTTTAAAAAGTGGTTGGAAAAAATAAAGTATTATGCCAATACTCTTTGGATAACTCATAAATAACCTTAATTTAATGAAAACTGTTTTGATTTATATTAAATTTGTCGCAATAAATTGTTCACAACATGCAGAAATTCATACAAATCTAATTGTTATACCAAGTAAAGTTATTTTATAAATAATTAACGTAGTAAATTTGTTTTACTGCTTTTGTCTAAATGCAGCTACGAAGATTTCTCATTTAACCTTTCATATGCATTTTAATGATATTCACGGTAATGAACTTTTTACCTTTTTGAGTATTAATTTGCTAACGCTATATCAATGATTAAGGCATAAAATACGATGGAACCAAGTTCTTGCAAACACACAATAAGAACTAGACAAAGCTAATACATCGGAATTACCTTTATACTACAATTTCCTTTTTTGACAACAAAATCCGAATTCATTACAAAAAACGGCCCTTTGATCCTATCCTAGAGTCATATTCAGAAGCGTAATATAAAAGTATTCTACAGAACTTTTGTGTTCCGGGAAATTTAATATAAATGCAAATTATTAGAACATCAGGGCGAGAGAATTGGTTTCTGTTTATTTTATTACTTCTTTGGCTCGCGCCAAAATCGATGTGTCTTGGCAAATACTTGCATTAGAAAGTCTATAGAGGTGTCTAAAGAGTTTACTGTACAAATCTATATGCGAACTTTTATTTGGTTAGCAATTGGAAAATAATAGAATGGACTGTGTTGTTTAAAATACTTCAAGCATGGAACACGTAGGCGGTTAAAAGGCCGTAATCGTGTTAACTATTTTTGTTTCCAAATTTATTAAGACTTAAGAAAAGTTTACGAAATGTATTTTGTTCGTTGCTTCTTTATCAAGATGCAACTTACTATAATGAACACTAAATTTCTTATATCAGTCATTTTTTCTATTGTTTCCATTAATTTTATTTGTAAAAAGTTAAACTTTTACAAATATTTTTAGTGTGTTTTAATTTTAAAAAGTCGCTGATGATTTATTATTATTTTTCTGTAAAAAATTAGTTTGTAAACTTTTCAAAGGCTTAGAACTTACAAAAATAACTTATTTAGATTAAAAATAACTTATTAGAATTTTTGAATTTATGAAAATCTTAAATTACTGTCAATATATATTAGAAAATAGCAAACCTTATATCTGTGCATTTTTATTAAACATGAATAAAAAGAATGTACGTTGCATACGTAATTCTTAGCATTCAATTCTTTATTAAATCTGTAGTACCTCAACCTATATTTTGTACCTATATGCACTACAAATTCACAGTTAACGCTGATTTTAATGGAAAATTCTCAATTAAACGCACCTAAAAGTTATCTTAAACCTACAGCTAGTTTTATTGGTTTATATAGTGTTTATTTTTGCTTAATCTCAACATTATCGAGCATTAAAATATTTAAAACCTAATATTAAACTAATTTTAATTGTTTTATTTTTTAATACTGAACAGTTGCATCTTTTGGATTAAAAAAAAAATTTTGTTTCATCTTTAAATAATTATCTACACACCCCACTTGCCTTACATCACTCAAAATCCAGACAAAAAAAAAAACAATCCATTTAACTAACTACTCCAACACCTCTCGCCCTAATCAAAAACCCGTTTAATCACACACCAGCTTAATAAATTCCACACATTAATTTTAAAACTTATAAATACAAAACGAGATGCGAGGTGATGCATCCCACTTTATGAATGATGTCCGTGGCTTATCACTGGCCCGTGTTCCGTCCGACTAATTACCTGCAAAACACTTATTTACATAATGCGGTGGAGTTCGTTATCGCCCCGCGCTTCATCCGTTAATGTCACACGCGCGGCAGGCAAGCCCCATGCGATTGCATATTTATCTTAATATGTAAACGGCAACGTTCGATGGGTGCCATCTCTCCTTCTTCTATTCGGTTAGCAGCGCACTCGGCTTGATGATAAGCTTTTGGTCTGGTCTGTCTGAAGATTGTCATCTCTGTTGTGGTGGCTGGAAATCGTTAGTTAGAGTTACTTTGTGTTCGAGTTAAATTGGTGTGTGTTGGAATGGCTTGCTTCGGATGAACCATGAATTAATGTTGTTATGATGTATGGTATTGAATATGGTGTGGAGTTTGACGATATATATTTGCATAACAATATAAACACTACGATAAATGTTTGCACAACAATATGAATACTAAGATAAATGTTTGCACAACAATATGAATACTAAGATAAATGTTTGTATAACAATGTGAATACCATATATGGTAAACAATATAATGACGGGATAGTTGTAATTGTTGCCAAGAAATAAATGGTTATGGATCTGCATACCCCCCTGACGTTCATTTAAATGGGTAATTTTTACGATGTTACAACTTATGACTTTCTTGGTGGGTGGCAAGTTCGCCGAACACTTCGACCTTAGGTCTATTGGATTCAACCCCAGAAATGACACAATCACAAGAGACACACAAAGAACACAAACACTGAGACAAATAACAACATTTATTGACGGACACAAACATATATGCCACGACCGGGACTCGAAGCCGAGCCCACCAGCTCCAAGGGCTAACACGTTAACCATTGCGCCAGCGGGCTGGATACGATTATGTTACAACCGAATTTGAAATTTAAAAATTGAAAAGGTTCGTAAGCAGAGGATCTAAAAATCATTTTTCAGTTTTAATTCAGCTATCAGTCGTTTATTTGTAGAATAAATGATACGTATGTTAAGCACAATTTCAGAAGTTTTTTCAGCAATAAATTATTACAGTGTTTTGCACTCGAAATGTTTTTAGAATGGACAAAATTCCAACCAAACTTGTTTGCGAATTTATATGATTTATACATTTCTTGTATTTAAGGCCCTAAAATTGGTGGGGCCTTCAGTAAATATTGGCTATTAATTTTCGAAAAATTCTTTGCAAAATATACTTTTAAATACGTGATATGCTTTTATTTATGTTTTTTTTTTTTTTTGTTATCTCTGCTAAAGATAATTTTTAGGCCGAAATTTCATTTTATTAAAGTTAGGATTGTGGAAAACTGATTTAAATAGTAGTTGATAATGTCTCTAAACAGCTTTACCCAGGAAATACAAATGAACTTTGGGTAAATATCAGCCCCAGTTTGTTGTTCTAGATCGAGGTTAAACCAATTTCGAAATGTATATTTTTAAAATGAAAATTTTCTGAAGTTGTGATGTTGTAATTTTGTTTAAACTTTATTTTTACTTAACATCTAAATTATTTTCGTATGGGCTTTATGAAAAGAACTGTTTTGAACTGAATTAAGCAACTTTCTCCGAGGAATTTGTTTTGTGGTTAAAGCGTAAACAACACGAAACAAGATTACTAATTTAGCAGTTGATGAATTTCCCTTGTTTATACGAAAAAAGAAGCTTTGGAGTAACTTTAAAATTAACCATTCGACAACATTTTAAACAAGCTTAGTCATAGTATGCGTAATATGAAAATCTTATTTTATCAAATAGTACATACTTTCTTTGAGACATCCAATCTCCAACTCATTAAAAAAAAGGTTTTGATAGTTATAATTTTTTTTTAAATGTAGTCGTAATGCATCTGTTCTACATTTTTAATTACTTACCTTAGCTCAACCATCACGTACTATGCACAAGAGTATGAGCATCGCCAGGGAATCTTCTCCCCGCAACATTGTGTTACTTTAACGATCGATATTATGTCGTGTATTATGTATGAAGAAAATGCAAGACAGATTCGCCTGCTAGCAATGCACACTGCTCCTCTCCCTGTATATGAAAACGGCGACACTTCCAGCAAACAAGTGGATTACTCGTCGCATACTAATGGGCTTTCTGCTCTTCCTGTCAACAGGTTTCCCCAAGTGAGACATACTCTCCAGGATCAATCACAAAGGGGGTGTTAAACAGTGGAAGTTTTGTTATGTACACCTGTTTTTCTTTGTAGTTTTAATGATTTATGGTCCTAAAAAATTAATATGGTTCAAAATTGAAACGATCTTCCCCAATAGCTCTTACGTAGCTCTAGCGCAACGATTATTCAAACTAGCCTAACCTAAAAAATTAATGAACATTATACTTACACTTGAATTCTATTTATGCGTGTTTAAAGTCAAGCAGTTAAATTGAACTAGCTCAATCAGGATAGTAAACAGTGGTAGTTTTGTTTAAGTACACGTGTTTGTTTCGTTGTACTTTTGTATTCTAAGAACCTAGCATATTTTAAATACTATTAGAAAGAATGCAAGAGTAAGAATAAAGTGAGCCCGTTCAATTGAACCAGGATCTCCATATGGGTATCACATGCTGAAAGTTACATTTACATGTTTTTCTGTTTAAGGATTTCTGGGATAAGAAACTTCTAGTTTAAATAAAATTTAATATGTATGTATTATAAATTGCTAGAATAAGGAAAGGATGAAGTTAAACCGTTTAATTAAACTCACTGTTTGTGACCAGTATGAGATGGTAAATTATTGAAGGTTTGTTACCATATTTTCTCTTAATTCTTTGTCAAATTGAGTAACTATTACATTAATTACAATTACATATGTATATATTGTAGAATATAAGATTGAGATTGAAGGCAAGCTAATTTATTTATTTTGAGAAAATTCAGTTCCAAAATGCTAATATTTTAATCGAGTAATGAAACAAGTGAATTGTCAAATCGATCCAGCACATTTTAATAATGAATAATCAATTTCATATCTTTAAATCGGGTAATAATTTGATAAAATTGTATTCGAAGTGCAGCTTTATAGTTATATTTGTCAAAATATTTACTGAAAATTGTACCCAAGCCCCACCACAAAACACTTCATGCATAAATTACAATAAAACACGGTGTCATAAAAACTACAAGAGTAATAAAGACCCTTTCCTCGTATTGAACTGCCTCACATCCATCTTATGATCCTTATGGGGAAGCGAACAGAGAGGGGCAGATTATTGAGAAAAAAGATTGAGAGAGAGAGAGAGTTTCGGAAAAGCAAACAGTGGAAATTAAATAAAAAAATCCTTGTGTGGTAAGAATATCAACGTGTTACATGATTGATATGAAACGCTTTGAAGTTTTTTAATTACTCGCGTTGGGGCTTGTTGAAGATTTTATCTTGGGAAGCTATCAGAAGAAAGTAGAATGTCTTTTTTAAGACCTCAACTCAAATATGATACTTAAAAAGTTTGATTTTTTTCTTTATGAAATGAAAGAAATAAGCTTTTATAATCTGTAGTTATATATTTGGAAAAAGTTTTTGGTATCCTGTAAATCATCAGAGAAATTGTTTTTAAAAAATCTATATATCATTTAAGGTAATTTAGTAATTCTGATTTTTTCTTGAATACCTTGAAAATGTGCATTTTGGTGTTTTCATGTTAATTAATTTTTTTATTCATAATAAATAAGCTCTTTCTATGCACTGAATTAATGCATAGTTATTAAGAAATAAATATCTTTGTTGAAATCAGTAAACCGAGAGACTACTTAAGCTTAGAACTCACATTCTAATCAAGTTGCACAATAAATATTTTGGTAAAAATAATTGCTAACAAGATATAATACTTTATATGAACGTCGTACCCTAATTACAAACCATTTTACGAAAGTCATCAAATGCAAGATTCTGTCTTAAATTTTATCAAAAGCTTTATTGAAAAACGAAACAAAAAACGTTAGTTGTAGAAGAATAAAATTTTTAATCAATTACAAATTGTATGAATACCATCCAAAATTGGTATTAACTATCATCAAGAGTGTAATTAAAATACTTTTTAAAAATGTATTCATTTTTCGCAAGTATCAATAAAAAACAAAACGTTTTAGTTTTGTCTTTTTGACTTTCTGAATTATGTTTTAATATAAAAGGCTTATTACTTTCCTTGAATTTTGATAATCATAGATTTTTTTGCTATTTTTGATTCACAGTAAAACTATTTTAATTTTTATTAAGTTTATCAATTAGATTTTTCACAAAGTATATGATTTAAATATTTTATTCTAGAAATCTATGAACAAATACTAAAATTGAAAAACAAATTTTAGAATATATTAACTCCCATCTCAAATGCTGTCATTTAATGGAATTATTTTATTTTTAAAGATGAAACCTATTTTTAAGTATTTTTTCAAAATTGGAAACTTAGAAATTTTATTAAATATTTTTTTTTTTCATTAACTCCTAATAAATCTGTATCCGATCCCTACTTCATCTCGACAGTCCAATTTGCTCCTATAGAGGTTTTTCTCGCCCCACGGAACATGTAATATAAAGTTGATGAAAAGAGTCGTAATATTTCTCGACTTGAATCATTTGGATCACCCCTCTAATAAAGCCCCGTTTGGGAAAATGTGTGGGTGGGTGTGCCAACCCTCTCCCCCGCCGTAAATCACGATACCTTGCAAATGGAGTTGTCTAGTGCCTTCTTTTACAACCTAGCGTTAAATGAATTCAAATTATGCTCTTGAGAGTTTGAGTTGTTGTTTTTATGCTTGAATAACCGAGAATAATGGTAGCTTAAAACTAAACAAAATTGCGTCAGAGTTCCGTTTGCATCTGATGTGATATTATTGGGTCTTTTTTTTTTGAATAAATGTTTAGTAAAGAAACAATTGAAATTTTATTTCAAAGCGAAAAATTTATTCCCAAATATTCCAAACATGAAATATGGTAATTAGCTCTGACATTCTTTGTGAAAACTTGAGTACAATTTCACATGCTTTATTTCGTATCAGTTACGTTGAAAACTACAATATTCATCCAACCACAACCCTCAACATCGCTAATTGTTTGTGAATGTTCCACGTTTATAGCATGAAATCTGTTGAACAACAATAGACCATGCAAAAACTTATTTGAATGTCACCAAAATATCTTGTCCAATTCCGTAAACCTGCGAATAAGTTTGCATAGAATGACTTGCATCCACACAAAGAATTGTATACTCAATACAATTCCACTTATCCCTTGGGAAATAACGCATTACAGTATGGAAACACATCCTATACACCATTTGAACACAACAATGGCTTTCTTGAGAATCATAATGTATAGAAACTACACCACTGCTATTGCGAGTATTTGCTTTGTTGGATGGCCTACGCGCATGCAAATGTTATACTTCGCGCCTCTCTTAGAAAATTTCGTGACAGACACGTGGGTGACACTTGAGGATTATTTAAGTAACAATCCCACTAGTGAAGCGGGTTGTAGGTTTAAAACAAATTTTGTCACCTAGACCGCTTCCACGTAACCTTTTTTTAGCATACTTTTTTTTTAATTCAAATTTATTTTTTTTAAATTAAAAATTAGGTATTGACATGCGATCGATGTCCTTCTGTCTGTACCACCTTCCAAAATCAATTCTATCAATCCGATCTTAAAAATTATTTTTTTATTAGAGAGGTATGACCTTAGAGTCCCAACTTTCATACTTTTTGTCCGTCTATATGATCGGGTGGACATGAATCTACTATTTTTTTCGACGAATTTCCTATTGAATTAGCATTGAAATTCAATTTCGAGTCATTTAAATCTCTGTTGCCAACTAAACAATGACATGAAAAACTTTATTCATTTAAAAATGTTATTTGAAGCAAAATTTATTTTGGTTATAAATCAGTTTGGAATGACGTCATGAATATGATTTTTTGATTTTTTTTATTATTTGTTTACTAAGTGGAAAGGCATATTTTTTGCGTATAATCCTGATTAGTTAAAATTTACATTTCTTATTTTAAGTGCATTTTGGAGTAGTTTCATGGTTTTTGCTCTACGAATAATTAAATATTTATTTATAACTGCAAATAAATCACGCAGGCGATAGGTAATATTAATTTGATTTGTGATAGAAAATTAATGAAAATATTTTATGTTGGCTTAAAGAAGTTTAAATTATAGCTGGATGCAGTGTTTAGTGAAATTTATTCTAATGTGTACACGGTTGTAGATGACACTTACTGTAACGAACCTAGTTGTTTCCCCATAAGAATTTTAGTAACTATTTAAGTAACTGGAAGCAACCAATATGTATTAAACTAACAAACTTCTGACTTCTGATCTTCTGATGTTGGACAATCGAGTCTTGTGGTATCCACATTTGAACTTAAAAGTTGTGAAGGAATCTACTGAGTTTTCCAGGAAAGAATGTTTGTCAATCCTTTCAACTAACGTGAAAAGAAGGCCAGGAAAATGTCAGGAAGGTGGATTTATATCTGATACAGTTTTCGGACTTTGTGTTGGCATTTGATGTCTCCAAGTTAGTATTGTCCGAAAAGCGTACTGGTTTTCTACAGGAGATGTTACTAAAGTTTGAATGCTTCAGATGTCAAGTTTTGTCAGTTTCATACCTCAAAGCCGACACACAAGATTTCTTTTTTTAACAGCATGAGACTTCATGCTTTTGGTATTTTTGTCTCGGTGACGTATACAATGATTAAAATTTATGCCGAAAAAAACTAAACTGATTTCTAGATTTTGAATGTTGACTTATAAGTACTACATATTAGCACAATAATTTTGCATCTAAAAACATAAAGGTTAACATTTTATATGCATATTTTGCTGTAATTCAGAGTATTTTACAATTTTAGTTTAAATGTATGATTCTAATCAAGTTACTTAACACTGTGATACCATATATTTACAAGGAGAATTTAAAAATAATTGATTAATGTAGCCGTGATACTTACATACTGTGTGACTGTGTTAAGGAGGGAGAGAAGAAAGGGATTTAGAAAGTGTGACTTCTGAATTCACATTTATTATTTAAACATCCATTATAAATCTAAAACTAACTCCTCGGCGCAACAGCCCATTACTGGACCAAGGCCTGCCTTGCCCATTTCAGCTTTCGTGACCTAGGGCTCTGGTCTGCTAGGCATATGTCCCAGTAAGGTGGTCAGCCTCATGCGGAACCCCGAGTGTTTAGTTCCCAAGCATGCTTGGTACCCATTTTATCGGTCCACTTAAGGGATGAAAGGATGGGTCAACCTCACCCAATCCGAGATTCAATCTTTGGATCTGTGGCGTGGCAATGCGAAGCCCTACCACTAAGCAACTGGGCCTCCGATTACTAATAAGCAAACTTCAAAATAGTTAAATGGTAATCTTACAAATTTTATAATAAAATAAAATATGAAAAAAACTTGCAACTTATACAAAGCAAAAGTTCTCACCCCTTGCTATTTAGAAAATTTAGCTAATGTTATAAAAATTACAAATTGAACAACATTATCTAACTTGGTTACTTGGTTAAAACTGTACTTGCTATATTTAATTGTTGGTAGTTAAGTGAGAGAATGTGACAAGAGTATGTGACAAGTATGTTGAACTGTGGAGTTTTGTAACAAAAAGGGTAAAGGACGGTGTCAAAAATCGGGGAAAAACTGTGATGTCATTTATGGGCGGTCCCTAACATAAAAAAATTATACTGTAGTCACAGCGAGGCATCAGGAGCGACAGGGTTTACAGTTATTTAAATTTCAGCATTTGTATATACCATCATTCACCTATAATACCATAATATTCATAGAATAATCATTCACCATCATATAATTCAAATTACTATGTCACGATGTGATATCACAACACTAGCGTAATAAAAACATCGTTAAAATAATTTTAACTTTAGAGCACATGCTCGGCTATTGTCCGAGTTATAATAATGATAAATATTTTTATTGGTAATGATATATACATTTATCATATATATAATGTATATAATGATAAATATTTTTAGCGATATTTCTGAAGTAGACACAATTAAGGATATAAGTTTATAGAGTGACCTTCCAACCAAATCAAAAAGTTTGGCACATTTTTAAAATATTAGGTTCATGAGGATATTAGTACTAAAAGAGGTCCTTAGTGTAAAACACCCCTATGCGCACTCAACCAGGTTTTTAAAAAAATATTGTAGTCACAGTAGTTTATCAGACAAGCCCGTATTGTAGTTATTAAAATATCACTTCTCAAATGACGAACTGCCGAATGAACTCTCGGAAGTTCATTTGTCAACCCCCACTTGCGTGGTGGGGAGGGCAAACATTGAGGAGTGTGGTTTTCGGATCCGGCGCACATAAACGGGGTCTCAAATGGGGATTATCCGGTTTCACGCATGATTCACAACAAGGGGTAAGGTAAAATGATAGGGTTAAAACAGATTGAAATCTACCCCCACGTGCACAAAAGGGTAATTGGAAGAGAGAAATTTTCGGTAATGAGTTCGGTAATTTAACGAAGAAAAACTCGGTACGGGTGGTTCTAATCCGGTATTGAATCTGAAAAATATAAAGGAATTATTTTGGCATAAATTTTTTGGAGGTAGGATACATTTTTGTTTGAGGGCATTTCGTAAGAAACCGAAATTAAAAAAGTAAAGATTTTAGGAAAGAGTCGATATAAAGTGCTGTAACATATCACATCAAACAAACAGCCACATCAGCACAATTCCGGTAGATATATATCAATTTGCTTCCTTGAACATCTCGTTTTTTTTAATTGTATCCTGAGACTATCATTCGAGAGCAAATTTCGCTCTAAAACATAACCTTACTACTAAATTTCTTCTTTTAACTGAGAAAAGGAACAAAATGTGTGCTTAATGAGAATTTATTATTGCGAGGTAGAATTTATGCCTAAAAGTGAAGGGTACAAACTAGCAGTATAAATTAAATAGTTTAAAAGAAACCTTTTAGCTAATTAAACTTTTTAAATTAAGGAACCATCGTACAAAGTGTTCAAAAATCAAATTATCTGTTAACCATTTTTAAAAAAAAATATCAGACATTTGGCTGCTAATTATAACCCTAAGTGTGGTGGCTTCTCACCATGACAACGAAATTGCACACTAGCTCCGAGTGCAGAAAAAATACCCTCCATAATTCCCTGACATATCCATCATGACCCTGTTTCGATCATTTTCAATTTCGGAACTCGCAACGACGAGTAGATGGCTTTTCAAGATTACAACTCCCAAGTCGCATGGAACTGGGGTGGGGTGAAACATTCACGAAACAATGCCATTGTTTTGGCGGCAAAGAGGCTCAAAGTTATACAACGTTTTTCGATGGTTTGGGTTATGTTTTTTTTTTATCAATTGTGTCACAAAAATAAGCTCTAGACATAAAATTGCGAGTTCTAGTGTGTTTTGCTAAAAAAATAATTGGATCAAGGATCAATCTTTCTTATTGAAGTTCATTTAAAACGGCTAAGAACGTTTTAGACAGAAACCTGTAACGAATACCAGCTTTTGGTCCCAGCGTCAGATTAGTCTGGTGATTTATGTATACTAATGTTTCCTACAGTCTTATCCATATAATGTTTTGAGTCAATATAAATTTTTAAAGGTTGCACCCAAAAGTTGGCATTACGCAAGCGAGTTTGCGAAGTGACACACAATATTTTAAGAGTCTATCTCCATATCAAATTCTCAGAATAATATACACTAACCCCAATTGTCCTTTCCGAATCGCTGACTATCTGTAACTAACATTATTGGTTTAATGAGTCCCCGTATGAAGAAGTAATGATATTATTGACTGTAATTTGTCAGTTCAGAACCAGCTTCCACTATTCGTTCGGTTAGTTAATCATGATGCCAAATTCAGTCCCAATCCAATGATTGCGATTGAATAATTGGGATTTTTGATTATCCTAATAAGGTTCGGTGTCCCAGTTTATTCGTATAATTCATGTTGTTGTGTACTATATTGCATTTTTGCAATAAGAAGGATCGTCTGTAAGTTTTGAGAAAACGGTTAGGCCTCTCTTGCTCTGAAGATGAGGAAGACGATCCAAGCCTCTCTTCCCTTTCTTGTCTAATCCCATAGGAACGCAACACTTCCGGAGATCGTGCAAGACGGTGTTTCTGTTGCTTCCACCCTTTTAAAAAGTTGATGCCAAGTCAAGTCGTCAAGGTGATAGATGATGTCGTAGAAGTTTTTTCCCCTTTTAAGTGGATGTTTGCTGTTATCTTTCATCTTGAAGGAAGGATAGCTGTTTAATTTGTGATGTACTTCTCATGTTATGGATGTCTCTCAACATCGTGATCGTCTTATATATGTGTAGTATTGTAACGTGACTCTACGGCAGCTAATAGCTTTCATTCGTAAAATTGTATCGATTAAAAAAAAACATTTCATTCTTCATCAATTAAGGAATTATTATTACTTTAGTTTACCAAACTTAGAAGTAGACCTTGAAAAGAAACCTGTTTTATATTCAGATTTTGAAGTAAACCTTTTAAGTACTTGATCTCAACAAAGAATAGCATTTAAACGATTGCGTTGAATTAAAATGCCAAGTTTAAATATTCCCGATAGATTTTACGGTCAGTTTAATAAATTACGAAATAACCATTTAAAAAAATATTTCTATAAGTTGTATATCTTATTACAGCTATGAATATTGAATAATTAGTTAAATGTTGTTTTTCTTATGTAAAAAAAGTATTGTTTAATGTAAAAAAAATGGGTGGAACGTTAATCATTTCATTTTATTGTTTTAAAGCCAATTTGCTTTTAAAACACAGTTTTTATTTGAAAGCAATTAATTCCGTAATTCAAAAGCAGAGAAACCTAGCACCAAATCGATTTTTTTTTATTTACAGATTTGGGCGTTAAATGGCAACTTTCGTTTGGGCTCCAAAATATTTTTAAGTTATAAATGAAACAAATTAAAAGTAACAAAATAACTATTCCAAACTATAACTATGGTAAATAATCATAGAGATCGTTTCCAGTATTTATTATCTTTGACAAATGTTGATAAATGCCTCCTTCTCTGAAATTCTAAGATTTTGCTGTACAAGAAAAAAATATTAAATGAACTCAAGTATGTGATGAGCTGCCTCCAAATTTAAATAATGTTGTTGCAATCACATCGGAAACGAGTCAAATTTTAAAACTAAATAAAACGTATATAGAGCCATTTCTTCAATGAGATTAGGCTGCACTAAATTTGTGAAGGACTGCACATAAATTGAAGTGAAGCCCTTCTATAAATGAGGTGTCTCTAATGATGTAGAACTAATGTTTAATGGCCCATCAGTTTGTCGATGTATTTTGAATCGGTCTTTATACAGTAATGCATTTCATTTCCTATTTTCCGATTATTTTGTTATTTTTTACTTCAATTTAGCAATGCAATCAAAAACGTAATAGGTTTTGATGTTTGTTGATACAGAATGTAGGGTTTTCTTCGATTTTTAGATTTTAATGTTTTGAATTAGATTTTGATTCGATTGAAGATAATATATTACTTCGACATCATTTGAATGAAATAGAAGAATATTCCTTCTTTCAGAAGGCAATTTTTTTTATTTATATTTTACAATGTCATGCTTTTTGTATTCGTATATAAAATTAATAAATTGATTGATACTGCAAAAACTAATCGAATGATGTTGCAAATAGAAAATACAATTTTTTCTTTACTTTTTTGGTACCGAAATAATTGTATGAAGAAATGAAGGAACGAATATGTTATTTAATAAAAAATAAATAAATTGCTACTCAATAGAAGTTTCATAGATAAATTCTTTTAGAATGTGTCGTTATATTTGGATTAAATCAATAATGAAATTTTATTCCTTTACTATAAATGAATGCATTTAAAATTGTTTGTATCTTCTTATAAAATTTAAACCACATTTGGAGATTGCTAATTTCCCAGATTAAGACATGTACTCCTTGATCAGCAGTTTTGTAAAACAGTTTGTATGTTTATTGTTAGATTGTTTTTATGCTTTAAAGTTAATTATATATTATTTTTAAACTGTTGCTTTTCGCATCTGAGTGGGAAAGTGTTTTTACAGTGCGTATTACATATTAAAAAGCTCATTATATTCTAACTATGAATTATTCTAGCGAAAGAGTTTAATTAGCCTAGATTTGTTTGCATTATATTGAATGAAAATAATTTAATTTGACTATTTAATTGCCAAATACAATAATGTTATTTTGACTTAGTATTATTAAAAATTAACAATTGTGTTTGAGTATTACCTATAAAAATGTTCTTAATCATCATTGAAAAACAAAATTATGTATAATGCTTCAGTTTTTTGTGTAAACCAAACACAATTGTTAATATTTAAGTTTAAAATAATCAAATTTCGTACAAAATAACTTTGAAACTTTGTAAAAACTTTTAAAGTAACTGAATAACTTCAGTTTGAGTATTGAATAACATTCTTAAATTTAAAAAAAACTAAGAAATCTCTCATGAAACTTAAAATATTTTTAATATTTCAAAATATTTTACTTTGCATGCATAATATTTAATTATCAGATAATTTTTAAAATGTTCAGTCAATAGCATGTGAATAAAGAGCATTGAAGTAAGATTTATTTTATTACAATTTTCTTCCTAACTAAAAACATTACCGGAAATCTGAAGCAACGCAGTTTAAAGAAACAAAAACCTGGTATATTCCAAAACTCATTTATATGACTCTATTGAAGTTTATGACCGATCCCCTATTCTCTCTATCCCAAATGCATTTTGCTACCCGGGCATAAATTCGTAAAACATGTCGCCGGTGTATTAATTAGTCACAAAATACACTCTCAACCCGAAACCCGTATAAGTGCACGGACCTTATTGGCACTGCCCCTTGCCCCCCCCCCCCCCCCCCTATTGCTTTAATTAAGGGAACCGTAACTCAGCTGAATAACGCTTTATAATTAGATTTGCCAATGATCTGCATTACTGGGCACACACATATTCTGACATATTTTTGTTTCCTTATTTTAGTTTTTGGAGTTTGAAATGTATGCTACACGTTTGCAAAATTGGATTGTTTGCTTAATTTCTTTTGTGGAGTTTTCCTATGTTTCTACTTGATGAAATTATTGGATGTTTATTGGAAAGTTTGTTCTGATGATAGTCTTAATAGAAAATTGATTTTTCATTTATGCGTTTTGTTTGAAAGTGGTTTTAGTTTATGGACTTAAGATTTTCTATAAAATGGGTTTACTTAAGCACTGTTTGGGATCGAGTGTTTTCTATTTCGTTTCACAATTTAAATTCACGTTTATTGTCTTGAAAAAACTTGTTAAATTGTTGGACCAAGACAGACCTTGCACTTTTTCAACAAAAATTGTATAACGGTAGTATATCATTGAATAATTTGAAATGCAGTACACTTCGCATTGTGTCTCTAAAACAATGCAATTTTTGTCTCGTACACTCTTATCAATAACGTTGCCAAAGTGGGTATGAACTTACCATAAATTCTATAATATTTTGTGCAATCTCACCAAGAATTAATCCTACAAATTCACAAAAGCTTAAAAGTCTAATCTGTTTCTCGAGATGTATTGAAATATGAGCAGGTAAAAAACAAATGTATCCCTACAATACCTTGATTGAAAAGAGCCAAACAAATAGCAAAACACCGCAATAAATATTTTGAATATTAATGAAGTCAACATGAACCAAGCTTTATCCATAAAAATAACTTCAGGGCTTACAAACATTCCTTTTTATTCGTTTATTTTTTTTTATTTCCAGCAACGGAAAAAAAATGTCATTACCTAATTAATTTGGAGCTGTCTTTTGTTTGGTGAACTGTCTTTGCCTGATCTCTGTAAAAAGGGCAGAACTTTCAATACCCAGTTCTGCGCTGCCAGCGATTCCAACTCAATTATTAATATTGAGTTTAGTGCAGCGCACATATTTTTTTATCCTTCCATCATTTTCCCCTCGCCATGTTTCCGCACATTAATTATTAAAAGCGGTCAGGACGGGAGATGGGACGAATTTCTATCCCCAAAGGGCACAAAAGATTATTTTTTACGATTCCGAAGGGCATTCCTTTTTTCATTATGTATTTATTGTTTCTTTGTTACAGTTGCAATTGCGCTGCGACTCGTATACCGAATTTAAATGGTTTTAAAATATTTTTTGACATTTACAGATTAAATTTCAAGATAGTCTTCCTCTGCAATGAAATTTTTAAAAAATTTTATTACTTAATGCCATAAAAGTTTTGCTTGATTAGCTTAAAGTAAAAAGCAAAATTAATACCTTTAAAAAATACAGAAACTTGCTGTATTGAATGCGTTAAATTTCAGTTTAAGTACGTTTCTTTAGCTGAATATTAGTACTTTTAAAGATTTCATTCGATTAGATTTTCAGATATTGAATCTTTTAAATATTTAAATGCGTTTCAGCAAATCCCTTTTTTTCTCGCCTTCTCAATTACAATCTCCCAATGTTTTTTACGTACTTTCAAATAAAGATCCAAAATAATAATAATGTGATAAGTCCAATATCATATTTGTTAAAGCTAAGTCAATCCGTATTTTGCGAAGGATTTATGGTCTTTCTAAATACCAGATAAAATTATATGTGAAGTAACAATTAAAGTTTAGTTTTTTTAATGGATGAAAAATAAAGCTTTTATCCAGAATTATGTGAATTTTCTGGAAACCATGCATAGTAACATTCTATGCATGACTACCCCAACATTCATTTATAGCGGAACAAAACGTTCCTTTCAATTGGATAGTACTTCTACGTTACCAAAAGATAATTCAAATCGCCTGGGAAACTGTACAAACTCTAGTTTCAGTTTTTAGTGATGCTCTCACAGGCTAATTTGAAATTTTAGCCAGAGGTATTTGGCAAAGTCACGGCGTTTCATTAAAATAATGATGGCAGTTGTAGAATTCTTTTTGCAAGAGCTTTAATTTATTTGTGATTCATTAAACATACATTCGCTTAAATATGTGCTCAATGTAAGGATATTTAAAAAGTGTATATTTAAATATCTTTTTTAGTACAGATCATTACAAAGTAAAAGTTATTTAGAATTTTCAAACAGGCAGACTAACTATTAATTTTTATAACAATTATATGTTTTTACTTTTGTATTCAAAAATTTCAATGCTTTTGATTTAAAGCATTAACTGTTTACAAGCTTAGAAAACATGTAAAAAATACCTATTAAACTAACAAAAAAATAATGAACTTTCATGTATATATATTTTATTAATCTATCTATATTTACGTAAAAAGTATAAGATATTTTGAACCACTGTAATTGAAAGGAGCATAATTGTAGAATCAATTTAAATGATATGTTGGAAACACTTGGCTATGAAAATGTTGAAACTAATAAAGAAATATTTAATTTTAACCTCATTATTTGTACATAAAAAATACAAATGAAACCTACAAAGTGGCAAAAAATTCATAAGTAACACGCTTTGCCACATCTACTTTATCAAACAAGTTTTCTTTCAATTTAAAATTATTTTTTCAATTAACTATTCGGCTAAAATAGTAAATTTTTCATAATTTAAAACGTCTCTAACAAAATAATTTAAACTTAATCTGGTGGTGGTAATAAGACATCGTTGGTTAATTTTATAAAGATGTCAAGTCCAGATGAAATTTTAGTTTTATCAAGCATATTAGCTTTATTATGCGTCTTCCTATCATTTTTTTTGTAGAAGTAGAAGGTGTAAAATCGTTACTTGTTAAAAGAACCAAACCCAGTTTAAACTTAATTCGCCCATGACGGTTTTGGTAAAAAAATATTTTGCGTATAATGCGTAAATGCGAAATTAACCCTGCTCAAGAAATATATTGCGTAAAACAGTGCGAACTATTTTACTTAAAAAAAAACATGGTTTCGACCAACCAACGCTTTTAATCTTTTATTTTTACATTAAATGATTTATTTAAACTGTTTCAATAATAACTCGTAAACCTAAGACCTAAGACCTTTGGTAAAAAGTTTTTCAATTAAGATATTCTAGATTTTTAACTAAACTGGCTATTCATAAGATACTGTGAATTATTTAAAATTAATTTCGTGTTAGTATATGTGCTTACCATTTATATTCATAATACCACGCATTGTATTTCAAAATCCCTATCTCCCAACTATTCATTTCCAAATTTAACATTGACTGAAGTTTCAGCAGAATAATCGTCAAAGTCTATTCAATTAAAAACGTATACACTGTTATGCAATTAGACATTTACACTGTTCTACAAGGGAGGGCACTGTATAGGAGGGTCACTGTATTGTTCCAAATTCGAAATATAATCCAATTGATTATGCAACATTTTCCTATTGATTACTAAATAAGCGTTAAATGATCAAACATTTTTGAAATACAATAGAACATTTGTATTTAATGAACTAATATTTATGAATTTGTATTAACCAACCTATAATTGTTGAAGTAGAATGAGTAATGATATAGATAACATGAGAGGTAACTTTTTTAAGCTACAGTTCCAGCATTCAAATCTTTAAAACTTGCAATAAATCAGAACTGCAAGCATACTACGCTTTACATTTATCAAAGCTAATAGTTATGATGGTCATGCATAACTATTTGCTTATACAGTAACAAAGTTTTGATATTTAAGTGCGCATTTTATTAAGCAGCATTTGATTATACGGATTCAAACAGTTTTTTACCAACAGCTTATGAATAAAAAAGAAACATGCAGAACTATTAGATTAATAACTTTTATCAAAATAAAATGCTTTTTAAAAGAAACTTTTTTCTTGAATAATGGACTTTTATTTCGTGTAAGTGTTAAGACACAAATAATTAACCAAGTCCTAATATTGAGCATAAAAACGAGTGCAAGTATTCTTGATATATTTTCTTTCACTGTAGTCGGATTTTCTATATTTGTGGTCTCCAGATTATTTCCAGCATACTCTACATAATAAGAGTTTTCTTTCGATTTGCACTGGGGCACATAATTGGACTTTTTCTTCTCTCTTTATGCCTCTCACGCCTAACGAGCGGAACTCGCACATTCATATTGAAGATTAGACTACGCCCGTTTACTTAATAAGCTTCGACGAAGGGTATTGTCATGGCCCTACTATAGATTTCTAACTATTGGGAATAAAATATTTCATTTTTGGTTAAACTTTGGGCTCGGTGTTTTTCTGTTTTATAAAGTGTGCTTTAGTTCATGCACCTTGTGGAGAATTTTAAAAAATCAGGTCCATAACCTATGGAAAATTTTCAAACCGTTATATTATGGCCGCTGCTTAAATGAATCACATCGGCCTCAGTATATTTCATCCTACAAAATGGCTGACTTCATTAATAAGAATGTAAAAAAAAAGTGATAAAAACGGATGACTACACAATGTTATGTGTTAAATAATGTTTTAATTACAATAAAAAAGTGCTAAAAATTCATTAATGGAAACTTTAAACAATATATCCAATTTATTTATTTTTTAAAGTATTATTGTAAATTACTATTGTATTCTGCTTATTTTAATGAATTACCTTATATAATGATTATTTCAGATTGTTTTCTTGTGCTAGTTTTTCTTCGGTTTTTCATAAGTACAAGTACAGTGACTACCTCTTTACTCTTTTCGTTTTCTTAACTGGTTTTTTAACCCTTTCAGTCCCAAAAATTTACTACACTACAGAAACATCTGATATTCACAAAATAAGCTTATTTTAGGTCAAATATACGAATTCCATAGGAAAAAAAATTCCATTTAAATTTTTGATATGGTTTTTGAAGCAATGCCAAAATTCTTTAACTGTGGAAAACAACAAAATAAAAAAATATATATATTACCTAAAAACGCTTCGAGTTATATATTTTAAGGTATCTGACCATATTATTAAAAAAATTTAGTAATTATTTTAACCGAAATGGTTTAAATTGTGTTTTAAATATGTTGAACTGAAGTGAACTTATCAAAAATCAGGAGAAACGCTTGTTGACTATTTTCTAAATAAAAAAAATATTAGTTCTGACTTCTATTGAGATTAAAGTAAAATTTTGTCTGATAGAACAAAGTGTGAAGAATCGAATGATGTGTGTTTGGATGTCATAGCGGGACATAAACATTTTGAAAAAAATATTGAAAGTGATGATGCCAAATGGCATCACTGGGACTGAAAGGGTTAAACTTATGGTTTGCCGTTAACGTATGGCTTACTTCATGGTTTGTATACCATATTTTTCATATTAAAATACTTCTATTTCTTATCATGAACACCATAAAAAAAACTCACAAAATTTAACAGATCAAATACCAAAATGAAGTTACCATCTGCTCATATGTGCTGATTGCCAAATCTTTCTCCTCCAAGTTTTGTACTAAATTTAACTACTATCCCTTAAACATTTCTTTAAATCAAGTTATTTTTAAATTTGGTATCACTGGGGAAATTTATTCTTATGTCAAAGTCAATTAGAACTCGAATATAAAACTATTAAAAAAATCTATGAATTCGAGGAAGGAGGGGAAATAGAATTCTGACTTAATTTTGAGCCATTATTAAAAGAGATAAATTGGGAGTTTGATCATTAGGGGGTTTGAGATTAACCATTGGCCCCAAAGACCGACGAGTACTTTGCTTGTAAAATTGTATACGTTGATATACTTCCTCTTTTATATACTATAGACAAGTTAATTGAGCTTTTATATTAAATAAATGACCGTTACCTTTTATTCAAAATTTAAATAAAGATTTTTGTGGCTTATGTCAGGTATTAAAATTAAAACATTAATATTGTTTAAAATTTTTCTAAAACAATAAAAAAACACTTAATACTTTGTGAAAGACTAAAAAGATTAGCATTTAACAACAATTCGCACAGTGAAACAGTATTAACATTGAAAACAATATTGCTTTCCTAAATCGTGCATTACGTAAAAATATTCGAAAGGAAAGTAAAAATAACTCTTAAATTCCCGGAATCGCATACTTAGTTCACGTGCTTCGGCCAGTCGTCAAAAAGGACCTTTTCCTGCCCCCTATTACAGTTCATTAATCGGCTGTTTGCCACGATCAATGCCCCCACACCTTTCTTCAAGGTTGCATGTTTTACAGTTCCGTCCTCCGCTCACGAGGATCCACCCATAAAACCCGGTGCGTCTCCATGGATACCCGGAAAGCGTCCCGATTAGCCACACCCCTCCGACGGCGCTTTATTTGGCGCTAATTTCGCCAACTATCAATTGTGTCGCCATTGCGAGGGGCTTTTATGGGGGTATGGGGTGTCTTTGTGGTGGGTAATTTGTGTTGCGTAAATATACACGTGTCTGTTGGGGGTGGTGTGTTGTTGGAAGAGGAAATAGACGAGCGTTAATTGTAATGAATTGGGGATTGGAATGAGTTTACTCACGGGTTATTCAGTTTATAAGGACAGAGACGCTCTTCGTAGCGTTCACGCTTCGAAGTGTCGGGTGTTTTGAAGAAGAAGAAACATGCTCAGACGGATAGCGTGTCATCTCGGAGAGCCTCACTGACCTTATAAATTGAGTGAACCAAGACTTCGTTAACGATTTAACTTCGTTACGAATTAAATGTTCATTTACTATGCGTGTGTTCATTTATCGATGTACATTTATCATTAAACAAATATATATTTGCATTGATATTCCTAAAAAAAAGAATCGCAACCTGCATTTATAAAAAAAAAATGTGGTAACATACTTTAAGTGCGTTTGCATCATTTTTCATGCAACTCATTCACAACAAAACATTTGCTAAAACAATGTATGTTTTTTAAATACATAAGCACTTAAAAATAAAATTTAAAGAAATAAAAGTAATTACATTGTATAAAGGGATACGTTACCTCAAAATTCCGAATGCTAAATAAGTTTGTAATAGTGACATATTTTATCATATTTTTCCTTGTTAAAAAAATATTTCATCTAACATTTCGTTTTATAACTTATCTGCTGTTAAAAAAAAATCTATTAAAACATACAGGTATAAAACTATTTAATGAATATTTTGAAAAATAAAAATTATATTTTTATGAATTTAAGAAATTGCATTCGAAAAAATATTTTTTATATATATACGATGGTTTGTAGAAGAAAGATTATCGTGCGATAAAGTTTTTATTAGATTTATTTATAAAATTGTGAATGAAATGTGACTGTAAACCTTTTTAGATTGAAAAAGATTAGCAGGTCTTTTTCATTATTGTCTTACTTTATATGTATTAAGGAAAATTCGAGCAATCGTTTCAAAGAAATTATTTCTAATCTTAAAATTTAATAGAAAGCATTTTCGTTTTTTTTTAACTGTACAATTGAATAGATATCCTTAATAAAAATATTATTCTTTTTGCGATTTGAAAATTCATCTCATTTTAATGATACTGAAAAGAAATTTATTTGATCGGATAAATGTTTATCGAATTTAAAACAAATTGCTTTTGTTACTGATATTCGAGTAGCATCTTTTTTCCCCCTGTTTGAAAAAGGCGTCTTACGTATATGTAAAATTTATAAACCAATTACGGGATTAAAATTGCAATTCTTTTTAGCATTAGTACTTTCAAAGTATTAAGAACATAAATTATGTCGGATTACGAGCGGGCTGGGGAGCCCAGTCGGTTAAGCACTCGCTTAGCATGCGGAAGGTCCCAGGTTCGGGTCCGGGCATCGCCAAAATAGCTGCCGACCTATAAACGGCCCGTGCAGCCAAAAATGTCCGACGAATAATACCCCGTGTAAGGGAGTGCACGTTAAAATATCCTTCAAAGTCCTAACGCTGCGTACGATGTCGCCCTTAATGGTTGCGTTGGGTGCCTATTCAGGTGTGGCTCGTCACCTGACTGTGGTTCTAAAATACGACGCCCGTCGCCAATAGCCCTCGTGTAGCTCTAGTGCGACGATAATTCAAACCAAACCAAACCAAATATGTCGGATTACGTAAAGATATTTGTTCAGATATACAAATTGTTTCAATCAAAATTTAACTATTGCAACGACAAAATTGTAAAATAAATATAATCTTTTATGAATTAAGTTTAAGTTACTTACAATTGAAACAAAAATATAATTTAAAAAAAAAATGAACTATTTTGTTAAATTATCTAAGAATCTAAGTGTGAAAAGTTACATTACTTATAAAAGATATCCGTTCATTAAAATTTAAATATCTTATTTATAAATAATGGTTGATTTTATTACCTGTAAACTTGAGCTTTTTTTAATCTTTTATTACATTTTCTTAAAGAATTCTCTTGCTCCAGATGACGTAATTTTTTCCAGCTTTCATTCCTATCTTCGTTCGATTAGTGAACCGATTGGTGCTTTGTTTCTCGTTGAGAAAGCATTTCATTCATAATTTGTGTTGCCACTCAAGACCCGAAACATGTCCATTGTAAGCGAATGAATTGTAAATACTTGAAGCTTCTTTTAAAAATTCAAGCCAAATCATCGAAATTGATTTTTCATAAACTTAACATTTTTAAACTATGAAAAAGATTTAATAAAAATGATTTTGTTGATAGTTATCTTTTGTGTTCTGTGCTGTATTGAGTCTGAATAAAGGGTGTGGTAGCATAGTCGGTATAGCGCTGGACACGCCATCAGCTCAGATCGGATCGCAAGCGTTTGGCTCGGTATCGAACTCGATGGCAGTCAGCAGTCACTGATCTAATATAGACGGAAGAAAATTACCGACGAATAATACCCCGTGTAAGGGAGTGCACGTTAAATATCCTTCAAATTCCTAACGCTAAGTAATATGTCGCTCTTAACGGTTGCGTTGGGTGCCTATTCAGGTGTCTGCTCGTCACTTGACTGTAGTTCTAAAAAACACGATGCCCGTCGCCAATAGGACTCGTCGTGTAGCTCTAGTGGGACAATAATTCAAAACATAATCTAACCTATAGACGAAAGTATGGAGATAAAATCCAACTAAAACACCTGACTAATACTGGGATAGACATGCTCGTTGTATTTGTGGAGTCCTTAGTCCCGACGCCATTGGCTCACGATGTCACTCGAAAATCCGTTAGGTGGCCGCTCAGGTGCCGACCTCGTCCCTTGAGCAGGGTTATGAATTACGAGGCGTAATTGGCTGTGTTAAAGCTCCTGAAAAGGAGAGCTAGAAATAGTCAGTCGGAAACGATTAAAGTACCCTCTACCCTTGAGTCTTGATATTATTTATGTGATATTGTGCACTTGAGATGTTGTGCGAAGATGTGTGTTTTTAAGTGGTTTGAAATAGGGCGTTGCTGGAATAAGCCTTTTGTTGAGAAAATTAACTAGCTATTATTTTGAGTAATTGTTTGCAGTCCAACGAGCACTAAATAATATCCATGTGCCTCGATCAACCCAAGCTATTAGGTTATTTTATTATGAGAGATAGTTTTATGAACGTGGTGATGTTACTTGGTGTTATTTCTACTTGAATGCGTTGATGATGGATAGAACTGTGAATTTAGACTATGCCAACCTCCCTCTTGTTGCAAAACCCGAGTAAGTTCTTCAATGCTGTTCGGTCAAATGCATTTGTGTTTTATTAATCTTGCTAATTGTTTATAGTTAAAGTAAATTTTGATATTTCTTAGAATTTTTTGTTATTTCCGAGTCTGGGGTTTTTAATAATTTTGGTTTTAATACTTTTAACAATTTTCTGGCTCATAACTTCAGCGCTGCGCCTTATCGAATTTTTCTAGTATATTGTGCTAGTTGTATTAGACCGTTTTTTTGTGTGTTTTCCCATGGTGTTTACAATCGTCAATAAAAAAAATAATTAAAATTAGTGAGAAGTAAATGATCAGAACAAATATTTTTAATGCAACCTATTGGAGTTTGTTTTAAAGACTAACTGAACATGATATTCCAAGATTTTTTTTCTATGGAAACATTCTTTTTGTTCTTTCAGTCAAAACGTTTTTATTATTATTTTTTTACAGCCAACAAGAGAAATTATTCAAAAGTCATATTCAATAGTAACATACTTATTTAATTTTACTTGTCAACAAAAATTTTTGCTTTTATTATAAAGATAAAAATTATAGGATCAAGGTAATTGTGCTTTAGAAAAACAATTCTACAATGAACGAAAAAGTCTATTTTTCAAAATGTGAAAAAAGTATTTTTTGAAATATGAAGATAGATATTATCATACGATGAAAAAAAAAGCAAATTTTCTGACAGTGTTCTGTTTAAAAAATATGTTATGATTATTAGGAATTATTAAAACGATGTATCATATTTAGTATCTTATGAACAAAATTTTTTGCTTTACGGGACTATAAAATAAATCAGTTGACACATTATTATCGCCATAAATGTTGTTTTATTCAAAATGTAAAATGTTATCGTTCTTGTGCCAAAGTAACGAGTATATTTCCTTAAACTTTTCAACAATATTATAAACGCATCGGAAAGAAAAAACAATTTTAATTACAATTGCAAGTATACATGCTTTCATTCAAGTTTTTCATTTATAAAAAAACAATCATCACTACCCATGTGGACATCTTTTAGTAGCAAACCAGCCCAGTCCTTGAATTTCAAGTAACCATGTTAGGAATATATGATTGTATATCACGTTGCATTAAACCAACGCATTATTGCTTTCATATACCTAATATGCTATGAAAGTTTTGAGATGGAGAAGGAAATCCTTAATGAAGATTTTGTTTTTTTTCCAAGGAGTGTTGATTCTAAAAAAGGGTTTTTTAAATTATTCTCCGTCTGTCTAAAGCCTCTACATCTCGAACTAAAAGAGGTACAGACTTCAAATTACTTACACGAGTTTTTAGTATTTGTCGGATATCATTATACGAATTTCGAGAAAATTGAACTTATAAAAATTAGCTTAAGCAAAAAGTAGCTGTCATAAAACTAATTTGGTTTTAAAAGTGTTAAAATTACCTTACTAAACTGTTTAAATTTGTGTTGATTTATTGAGCAGCAATTTAAAGTCGTGTAGTGTTATACACCCCTAGTTTTTTTAACATAAGGATGACCATGATACAGTTTAAAACACCTAAATAAAAATAAATAAATATATATTGCTACCAACTGAATCGAGTTCTCAATCATTAAAAAGAAAACTTACAAATATTCGCGTACTTCTTGAGCATTTAATGCTGCTCTATTCACTTTAGATATACAAGTGCATAAACCCAGTATTATGCATTAGAACTAACAGCTTCTGCAAAGCACATTTAACTTACCGAATAAATATTGTTTTATTATTAAATTTAAAGTATTGTACATAGTATTTCAAAAATATTTACACAAGTATAATTTGAAATATCTTTATTTTTGTTATTTAAAATATCTAACATAAAAGCTGTCTCATGCAAGGAAAACAAGTATATTATAAAGCTGCGCTTTTTATTGTTTTAAAGACTTAGTACATACTGTTATTGCAAACTTTTATTTTAAAAAAGAAATCTGATGCTAACTAATTAGCATTAGTTAGGATATTTTGCATATTTAATTGACTGAAAAACTTTATTTAATTTGAAACATTTTAACTAAACCGCTTTCTATCAAAAACTATCCATTTCAAAACACTAAGCTACTTTGTATTTTATAATCGTTAGAAATAGTGACAAAATTTTTGCATCAATCAAATTTGAACTAATAAAACAAAATTTTAAATTTAAAAAAATGGAATAGCTTTCCGTTTTCAGCTAAATTATTTCAAAAATTCTAAAAAAAAAATTCTAACTTTGGAGTAAAAAAATGTAAAAAAAAATTCAACTGTTAATAAAGATTATATCTTCTCTTAAAAATTATATCTAGTAAAATAACTTAAATTCTAGAACTACCTAAACTTTCTTATCCAAAGTTGTATTCTGAATTACGCAAATAAATCTAAAAGCAAAAAAATCTGAACTTTTTTTAACTTCTTACACTTATTCAAGATTTTTTTAATTCTCCAAAAGCAAATCCCGCTCTCAAAACTTTTCTTTAATAGGCCCTCTCAACCGAAAAGACCAGAAAACGATTTTATTGTGCATGTTAAAATACAAAATGGTAATATTTGTCAAAACTATTTTAAAAACATTTTAAAAATAGTTAAATTTTTTTCTTTTAATTAACAAAAACAAACATTTTTTGTTAATTAAAAGGTCATTATTTAAAAAGTTGTCGATAATAAATAACTTTGGAGGGGAACTTAACTTTCGTCCAAAGTAACTTATCAAAAGCGCCCATAAAACATAAAAGTTTAAAACATTTTTTCAACGACTTTTCAAAACAGTTTTGGAGCGCCAAAAGCGAAAGTCGCTCTCCCAAATTTTAGCACTGGTTGAAATACAAAATTATTTAAAATCATATTTACCAAAAATATTTTTTTTAAAAAATCATAGTTTTTGTTAGTTAAGTCATTTTTTAAAAAGAAATCTAGATTTAAATAACTTCGGAGAAAAGTTTAGTTCATTCCCAAAATACTTTACCGAAATTACCTATAAAACATGAAAGTTGAAAACATTTCTTTCAACGACTTTTCAAAAACCCTTCTGGAGCGCCAAAAGCGAAAGTCGCGCTCCCAAGTTTTCGTGATCGGTCCCCTCTCTCGTAAAAGGGGCCGGGCACGATATGCGCCGGGGCAAGCGCAAAGAACACTTTCGGCGCTCCTAACATTCCTTATACTCGCCGGAGGCGCAGTTCTTCGGCCGACCCCGCGACGCATCGCTTCCCGCTTCCAGCCCTGGATTACGCGATCGAGATAGTGGGATCGGCAATGGGTGGTAGACCCCCTAAAAAATAATTATTGAAATTATTATAATCATTCAAAGAAATGTATTTGTGTTTCAAAAACAACGATGAAGTCTGTGATATTGCGCTCAAGCCTTTGTGATTCTCGAAGATAATGCAAAGATAAAAGAAAAATTTATCCATGCCGGATTAAATATAACTTATAGTGTGTGTTGTGATTCTTCATGTACTTTTGCAAATAGAGAGCTGTATCCTTTGAATTTCGTTATAATCTTCCTTTTCAGGTTGCCTGTGTAAACTACTCCTAGATTGATGTTTTAGCCTTTGATGATGTCTTTGCGTCTTATAAATGTCTTCTTGTTCATCTTTCTTATATCTGGGTGTTTTGATGTTTGCGTCTCAGACGGTAAGTAATTTTTTAATTATTATTCTTACATTTTAAATGAGTTAATTAACTGTTAGAGAATGCTAAGTCAGAATTTGAAGTTGTAAAAAGTAAAATCTTTTATATTTCCGATTTAATTAATCTTATTTAAATTTCAAAGTTTGATTGTCCAATAAAGGTTTCTTCCCGAAAAACCTCTAAAGAGGTTATTTACTGCATTTAAGACTAAAGTTTTCCAAATTCGAACTAAGCCTTACCCGGTAATCAAACCCTAACCCCTGAGCGCTACAGTTGAGAGTTCTAACCAATTTTGAGATCATTTAAATTATTAAAAATTAAAGTAAAAGAATTTTCAATATAAAAATATTTTTTTCCCAGTGTTGTGAACATAACTTAACTTTACTTAAACTTAGGACGATACTTAAACTTTAAATTTTATTACGGCAAATTAGAAATTTATTCACACAATTTGAAAAAAGCTACAAATGAAACATTTTTTAAACGAAATTATATGACTTACTTTTTTTAACAACTAGCTGGAAGGTTAAATAACAATTTCAGTTTTAAAATATCAAATATCTATGATTTTTTTCTGTAATTAAGCTATAAACTAAATTTTAAGATAAATTTTTGGGTTCAAAATTTAAAATAAAATTTTAAAACTTTCTGCTGTGCGCACCTAATTTTAATTTATTTTTACTGGATGCTTAAAACAAATCATCCAAACTAACGTTTACCTTTTTTTTTAACTTCATTTTTCAGTGCAGTTTATAAGTAAACATCCAAATATTAAAGTTAATCAACTTTTCTTTAAAAAATATTTACTATTCTATATTTTTCTCTCAATATTTAAAAGTAAAAACTCTAAGTTATTACATAAAAAGAAAAAAGTCACTAAGTAAAGAGCATGCTCTTTACTTAACACAGACTTCTCACAGAATTGTTTTTAATTAAACTTTTTTAAAATTTCTTTATTAGTTATCTGCAGTATTTGCGTCATGATACCAAAAATATGCATTTTAGGGCACTTTAAAATCTCATTTAAAAACAATTTAAGTATCATTAAATTGTTTTTAAATGAGAAGCATCATTTTTTAAACAAATTTATTTTAGCTACGTACACTTTTTTATTTATATTAATCCATGGATTTGTAAAAACTTTTAAAATAATAGTAAAATTTCGACACATTGCACAGGCTTTGTTGACTGATATTTTTAGTTAACTTAGGAAGACCATCAAACATGTTTGTATGCATTCAAATTTAATTTTGCACATGATAGTAACACATAACGGGATACGAAGTTTACATTAAACTGTACTAAATACAAAATAGTAAATTTTAAATCACTAGTTAATTTTTTTTTCCAATTTGTGCAAATATTTTTAAAAAAACTCTTATGGATCATAACATTTTATATTAGCATGCATTAGTGGGAAATACAAAAAAATACCATTTAAACAGTTGAATTTGTTTATTTTATCGAACATTAAGCTCTTAATTTATGACTCAATATTCAAATAAATACTTTTATGGTATTAGATCATCAAATTTGTAAAACTTGTTATTTCTGCTACACAATTCAGCCTTAAAGTGTTCCGATAAAACCTGTTTTAGTTTGCGAAAAACGAATTTTTAATTTATATGATTACAAAAATGTACTCACAAATAAAGTATATATATCTCAAAAACAAAAGCAATAACAAAATTTTGAATGTACACTTTCAAAAACTGCTTTAATCAATTAACGTGAGATGAATATAATGAACTGATATCACTGGTGTAAAATTTTTGAGTCATAATTTGAAGAAAGAAAACACAAGCATTTTGAATTACTTTTAAAAAGATATTTTGATAAATAACCATTGTTAAGAAAATTTTTACTTTCACTACAACCGCAGAACTAAGCAAAAAAATAATTTGAGTAAAACATGTTATAGAAATATATATCAATTTATAAAATTTAAATAATACATTAGAAATATAGATCTATTATAAAATTTAAATAAAACATATTTATAAACTTTCCAAATCATTTCTTATTAAAAAAATTTGGAAATATTATACTTATTCAACCCACTAATTTAATATTTAATTTTATTTTTGACGCTTTAAATATTCAACGTTATTTTGTAAAGTATAACTAATATAATACACAAATTGTGGGAAAACATATTAACGGAAGAAGGAAAAAAGAAAATCTGGTTCATGCAAAATAAAAAATAATAATAAAATGTGACTATAATGATGCATGAAAAAGCTTTTGTTTTCATTATTTTCAAAAAAAACAGGCTTCTTGGAATCAGTTTAACTTTTACAAATATATATGTGAAAAATTTGTACTAAAAGGCTAATACTTTTTAAAATGACATTTGAATAACATTTAAGTATTTCTAACTTTTAGTACAAAGGTTAAAAATCACCTCACTGGATGTCTTAACAAAAAAAAAATATGTTCGAGAGAAATGGTGATTAAATTACATTCGATCTCAAATATTTCATTTATAAGACAAAAAATAACTAACAATTGCATGTAATTTTGAACACCGGTTGTTAAAATTTATCAAAGTGTGTAAAAAGTGTGTTAAAAGTTGAATTAAGGAAACTTAAATATAAGTTAACTTCGTACGTTTTTGCTGTGGTTTTTGTTGCTAAATTGTTTGTAGAAAACCTTGAAAAATGTATTTTATAAAAAATAATAATTTACTCCTTATTTTCTGTTAACTAATACTTTTCAAAAGCAATTAATTTCAATTTATAAATCCGAGCTAAATAAGTTCTTCCTAAAACACAAATAAATGGAAGCTTACAAAATACATTTTAAACAAAAAAAATATTCTTTTCTATTGCAATATAAAAGCGAAATGAAGAAATACGACCCGGTGTCCTTAGGAGAAAAGATTGTCATAAAATTATTAAATGAAAATTTAGGACGAGCTTAGTGGAACGGTGTTAAAAGAACACCGTTATACGGTTTAAATTGTAAAAATTTAGAAGAAGAATAGTGGAACTATAATTAAAGGCTTTATTTTGAATAACTCTAAAATTTATTTGCTAAATTATATTCGATAAAAGTTAATTTATTGCTAAAGCTATCTAAGCTACCGGAAATTTTTCACGAGTGATTTTTTGTTTGTTTGTCACCTTTAATTAATAGCACGTGAGATTTTATTAAAATTTTTTTTATCAAAAATGGGTGCAAACTTAGTAGATACTCAACGAACGTTTGATGTTAAAAAAAACGTATAATTGTAGTGTTAAAAAAAACTTGTTTATAGGAATATATCAGAAATAGAAAAAAGGGGAGATTCCAAAAACTGTAGATATGGTAATTCATATGTTTTTATTTATCTTTAAAATAAATAAGAAGTATAGTTTACTTTACAAAATTAATTTTAGAAAACAAACGCGCTTATGGTCTTTAAAGTCAGTTGAAACTTTCGCATACTGTGCGACGGAAGAGAAAACCTTACTTACTGTTTTGAGTTTTTAATCAAATTGTAGCAATGTTAAACGTTGCGATATTGGCTGCTTTTTTTGTACAGCAGAATTTTTTAAGCAATTCAAATAACACTTTAAAATGAAGAACCTCCTTATTTAAATCTTCGGGAGACAATTATAAAATTAAAAAATCCAGCAAAATAAGCCCCTTTGCATTAAGTTTTTTTGTAAATGAACCAATTGTATCAAAAAGCTAGGGGTGTGAAACGCCTCACGACTCTTAATATTTATTATTGACCAATTTAGACTTTAATATTATAAATTTCTAAACTTTAATTTTATAAATTTCTATGCCTTTCTTTGAAACCCAAAAAATTATATTGCACCTACATTTTGCGAATATGCAATTTCCGTTTCCATACGACCTCCGGACGCCCGGAAAGTACTAGGAACTCATTACCAAACGTGAGGTCTATTGCTCTATAAGTTCGAGAGATTCCGAAAGACACATTGACAAACTGAAAGACTAATGTTTAAAAACCAATTTTTCGGATTCAACACCGTCCAAAAACATAAATATCAATTTCGGAATTTTAACTCGGTCTTAATACTCTCCATTACCTAATATATCATGTTACTTCTTAAAAGTATGGTAAATAAAAAAGGTACTTAAAAGCATTACAATAAAAATTCTTTTAAATTTTACTTATGTTACAATTAGAAATGATTGTTACCTGATCGGTTTGAATTTTTTCGTTAAAAATGATTTTAGCTAATTTCCAAAATACCAATTAAGTAAAAAGCATTTCGAAAAATGAGCCATTCAATATTTTAATATCCTAATTGCCTTTTACTATAATACAAAAAGTTATCATCAATAATTCCAGCTCTTTGTGTAATGTTAGCTCATAAAAATTGCCTCTCATATTTGTATTTACATACAAGAAATTGCATACAAAATACAAATAAATTAGCTAAGTAATCAAAACTTTACTCCCTATTAACATCATTAAAGAATATTGAAATTTATGCATTTATTCGCCTACAAATTTCTTAATGACGACGTTTTATGGCATTTTTTATGGTACCATCATCGTTCCTTCGGCTTTGTACCCTTCATAAGCATTGGTTTCATATTACTTATAAAATTCTAATACACAATTTCTTATAATTATCATCCATTTACTCCCATAAAGATTACCTTACAAATGCACGATTTTTTTTTGTTTGAGGGAGGACAAATAAATGATACCCCTTTTGTCGCTTTCTTTTCTTCTGCATGTTGGTTTTGGAGGGCATTATTAGATAAAAATAATGGTCTCAAGACGAGATAACAGAGGAAAAAAAGCTCCGACTTCACAATGCTAATTAGTCGTTATCATTGTGCCTTGTTTTCTAACATCATTACTTGGCCGTCATTAGTTCACTCTCGTAATCAACACAAGACGTCGCTAGTTGGACAAAGATTTATCTGACAATCGAAAAATTGCTTGGGAAAATTGAACTAACTTAACTAATAAGGACAGAGAAGCTCGCAGGGACGTCACACTTTCCTTCTTGTTCGGTTTATCGACTGTAAATTTTTAACTTAAGATGGCCGATCACCTTTGACAGCAAGTTTCTGAAAATTCTCTCCCAACCATGACGTTGAGTGATTTTATTATTAGTTATGAATAAAAAAATAGTTTTAAGAAAGTAAATCATACAAAAGCAAATTTTGGTTCAGTATTTGTAGAAAATTATAGTAAAATATGCTTCAAAAATCGCGCTTACGCAAAACATGATATCTTTACAAATTTTTAATTTTTTGTCCATCGTTTAAATTTAAAATGCTTATTTAATTTTTAAATTTAAATTTGCTTATTTAATTTTTTTAATAAAATTTAAAAACAAACATTAATATAGGTCATGAGCTAAAATCATTAAGATATCAGTGCCCAATTTTTTTATAGGCAATAGTTTGTAGCATTGTATCGAAATTACATTTTTAGGCACAAGAGAGTAACAAGCATATTAATTGTTTTAAAACATCTAATTCTTAATAGTTTTACACGATTCTAGTTCAAAACCTTCTTCATACTGTTACAAAGCTACTGCAAACATTTGGAAGCAATTGCTAATAAAGAGCTTCAGTTTTTATGTTTTTAAAAAATCGTTTGAGAAAAGTTTTGAAAAAATTCAAAAACAAGCAAAAAAAGCTTTAAAGTGCTATAACTTCGGTAAGAAACAAAAATTAAACATATTTAGGAAGCTAAACGTCTATTTTATATTAAAATGCAAAATTTTGTCCTGAACGGCAGACGCGCTACACAGAATGAAAAGTGTAACGGAGTTGTTTGCGTCTCTAGTATTAAAATTCCGTCTGACACGAGCGTTCTCTTCATTTGGTTTCCAAAAGCCGGTACTGTATTCCGAATTTTGCAAAACTAGTGCAGATGTTCGATATTTTGCATTGAAACTTTACACAGGCAGTACTTGACTAACATTTTCATTATAAAAGTATAGGCCTGATGGTTATAGTTTCACACTTATGTCACAGTTACCGGTGACTAGTTATAGCTTATATTCTACCTATAAAAAAGAAATTTAATATGGTTGCCAATTAATAACATATTCTTCACAAGGAATTAACATTTGACTGGAATACTAGTGAGGGGATGAACACTTCGTTCGGAAAAATCTATAGGTCAATGGAAGTAGAGTAATTGGTTAAAAGCTTAGGAACCATACTGCCCGAGACAGCCCTTTTTCAATTTTTCCTAACAAAACAATCAATTTGGGAGTGCATCGAGATTTTACCAGGATTGCAATAACTTTGGGTAGATTTTTGTCTTACTCTATTTTGATATGAATACAGTATTTTTTCTCTATTTCCTTGCTTTTATTATCAACAAGCAAAATGGCATTGCCTCATGTTTGTTTCACTTTAACGTTTCAATATATTGTAGATAGTCTTTAAAGTTTTACATTCATATTTAATCAGAACTTTAAATATTAGACATTCATTTGTTATCCAATATGTAATTATTTAACTTTTACACACATCGCACTAAGAGAAAAAGGGGCTTATCGACAAATACGACAAATAAAGTTAATTCATTAAAAACGAATGGGCAAGAAAATTCTCCAACCGAAAATAAGTTTCGTGTTTATATTTATCTAAATAAACTAAATATAAGATAAATGAAGGTTATAGTGCTGAACAATTTATGTAGGATGGACAAATAAAGTTGTTTAAAAAACGAATTTTAAACTTTTAACTCATTAGTCCGATTGATACCATTAATACCATCTTTACCGAAAAATAACTTTAAGCTTTTAAAATTCGTTTTTTGTATTAGTTTAATTTAGTTGACAAAAATTTTCCCGCACTTAGAGGATTAAATTTGCCTTGTGTTTGCTTATTGAGATAAATCTAAGCTTAAAAAAGGCAAAAAGGATAAAGGCTTTTTTTAATGATGCGTTTACGTGGCCGAAAATGGATTTAATTAACTGGAATACAATGGAATATAATAATTATGTAAGGAATACAATGATTTTGCTCACAAATGTAAAATACTAAAATACTTCGTTATGAATTTTGAAAATATAGACATTGAAGAAAATCATAAATTTATTGGTATCGGCATAGTTGGAATACAAGGAGGAAGTTCATTTTTTTATAACTAAATGCAATAACAATTTTCCAGAAATATTGTCTTTTAACCGATGCACCGCTCTTCTATGAATAGATCCATATAATAGCACCTGAATTTTTTTTAAATCATAGTTTGTATAGTTTTGAAAATGATATAAAACAGTTTATATCGAAGTTTTGTTTAGTTTAATTGAATTAACGTCGCACCGCATTAGAACTACACTAGTGTTGGTATATACGATTTGCCTGATATTTCAGAACTATAATCAAGTGACCAGTTTCACTCCGGAACTGGTACACAAAGTCAACCAGCAATTTCGTATACATCATCGCCCTTAACGGTTGCGTTGGGTGCCTTTTCAGGTGTTGGCTCGTCACTTGACTGTGGTTCTAAAATACGACGCCCGTCGCCAATAGCCCTCGTGTAGCTCTAGTGCGACGATAATTCAAACCTAACCTAACCGTATACGACATCAGGACTATGGACAATTGCAAATTTAACGTGCGCCAGTTGTATATACGACGTTATTTATTGCCGTATTTTTTTGCCCAGCCCGATCCGTTTATAGGATACATAAAGTGAAAATAGAATTCCGGAAAGTATCCTCAGTAGCCAGAAGTACTAACTTAACTCGCGTCAGCGTCGAACCTACACTCTGAAAACAAACGAGCGATTTAAACTCAGTCCGAGTTAATTTTCATTCCTTTCGGTGTCAAAAATGCACTTCCCCTATAGTAGTGGATTTCACTATTTTTTTTTGTTAAACCTCCAACAAACTTAACGACAAACTAGCGATTTTAAGGTGATTAGGATTTAGGGCGATCACGAGCGATTAAAGAGTTAATGTTCACTCCTTTTCTATGTCGAAAATACACTTCTCCTATAGGATTGGATTTCACTCTTTGTGTATCGAAATATCAGTTGCAATTTAGTCAAACCAAAACAGCAATGAGGCACCATTTTCAGCTATTTGCTCCTGATCTTCGATTCGACCTATTTTTCCTCTTCCAATCGAAATAGCATTATTGTATAGAGTGAATTAAATACCCTTAGCTCTTAATGAAATTGATAATGAAGAGAGGTATTTCTAGGTCCTGCGTTTGGTAATTTTATTTTTAATCGCCTTTATCGAATCGAATTTAAATATTTTGAACTTGTAAGAAATATTTACTTTTTCTGCTTAAAAAGCACAATTTTATATTAAAAAAAGTATTAAAAGTACCATTTAATTAAAATAACTTCGAGAAAATAACCTTTTAGAAAATAATTTTTAAATACCTATCAATTTGATTTTTAGAAAATCTGACTTTTCAATACTTTCGCACTCTTATATTAGGACCAATATTCATTTGCATAAGACATAGTAAAAAAAATCAAGACACTATTTGATTGTTTATAACTTGCGGTTATTTTTAATTTGAAATTTTAGTAAAACATGATCCGACAACACACGAGGAATCAAAAACGTGTTTTTATAAATTAAATATATTGATTATTGTTAAGATCAATACTTTTCTAAATTTAATGATTAAAAAAAGTTTCGTAGAGGTACAACTTTTCATTTCATGAACAGGTAAAATAGATCATAAAAGGTCCATTAAAGCAATAAGCTTGGTATCCAGAAAAAAAATGACACGGTCTTGACAAGTTCGGTTCATCAGAGTCCATGACAGAGTAACCTCCATAAAACACCAATGACGTTTAAATGAAAGAACATGAAATATTACCAAAATAAAGACACTTCTTTTCTCCCTTAATATTCATAAAACTTTAGCATAAAAATTAATCGATCGGGTAGAAGTTTTTTGCAACATGAATCAAACTAATGCATCGTAGTAGCTAAAAAGTGTCCTTTCAGCAAATTGAATTCGCTTTTGTTTTGTCCCATGTTCCATTCGTCTTTTTCTAAACTGTACAGAATGCTTGATCTGCAATCCTACTACAAAAATCGATGAGAGAAAAATAAGGATTTGTATCAGAATTTTTAGGTTGGGTGAGTGGAATTATCGTCACACTACAGCTAGACGATGGCTTTTAATGACATGTTTAGCAATTTGAAACTATTATCAAGCAACGAGCCGACACCTGAGTAGGCACCCAACACAACTTTAAGGAGCGACTACAAATTTGTAGCATATATAATGTGCACTTCCTCTTCACATGGTATTAGTCTACGGATTTTTTTCTGCACATACTGTTTATAGATCAGCTGTTATTTTGACAATGCCTGAATCTAAACCGGGATCTTTCAAGCCAGCCCGACTAAAAATATGATTCAAAATCGAGTGCCTAAAAAATCAAACAAATGATTAATTCATATCTTAAGACTTAATAATTTTGTGCGATTAATTTATCACTAAATGATAAAAAAAAGCTTAGAATGCGTGTTCGCTCACGGTCATTTTTAGTTTTTATTTTGTATTAAATTAAAAGAAAATTGCAGTGTACAGTAAAATAAATTACACTCTTAAAACAAACACTCCTAATTTAACTCAGTCTGAGTGGATTTCACTCCTCCAGACTGGAAAATGCACTTCTCCTTTTTTAGTGGATCCTTTGTGTGTTAAACCTCCGACAGGATCACTCTAAACGAGTGATTTTAACTCAGTCTGAGTAAATATGCATGCCTTTACGGTGTCGAAAATGCACTTCTCCAACTGGAGTGGATTTCACTCTTTTGTTTTAAGAGTGTACGTTAATTTAGCAGTCGAGTGTAAAAACTAACATCAATGACGAATATTTTGACGAACAAAATTGATGCAGCAAGCTAAATTTCAGGAAATACTTAGTGAAAAGAAAATCATATTTAAATTTTGTTTTGATAAGTATTTTTATAAAGTTCTAAATATGGTTTGACTATTTTTTTTTTCAACTTTACTACTTTTTACCTAAAATTTGGTTTTGAATTAAATGGGTTTGCATAAAAAATATTTTTTTTAAAGATTACATTTTGCTGGATTGATTGAATTTCTTTTTTGCTATTCGTCATTTGGTAAAGTTATTCCAATTTTCAAAACACATGCTTATATTAAGTAAAAATAGTAGGATTCAAAATTATGCTTTACTGACCTCAGCCTGCCTTTTAAAGCACTTGTTTGTCCTCCGATCAAAAGTGAAGATTTTTGATGTATTAGTCGTGTAAATGGATCGGTTTTTCTTTTGTTGTGACACGCGACCGTCAGCGGCTGTAAAGATATTAAGATTCATGGCACGATGAATATGCCAATGTAAATTACTTCCGCGCACCACAAACAGAAGGGGAGTAGAAGACTGAATGGAATTCTAAATCTGTATTATGAAACATAATATCGACTTAAATCTATCCAATCTTGATGGACATCAACAAGATTAAAATTAGTATGTGGCCGCAATTGGTTGTTAAATTTAATGAAATCTCATTGGTATAGGTCCCATCTTTCACTGTAATGATCTTTTTTGTATTTTTATTTTGGTGATATTGATGTTTCCTAGACATTGCAAGAGTGTTTATTTATTTTCGATGTAATGATTGTGAGGTTTTATTTATTATTGTAGAGTTTTTAAAAGGTATTAATGTAGTGTTATTGTTTAAACTTTAAACGATTATATCAGTACTTTAACAAATTAATATTTTTTTTAAAAAAAATGAGAGACTGACTTCAGTAAGTGTGTAAATGTAACTTGTAAGTGTTGACTTGTAATACTTGACACGAAAAGCTCTAAAGAGATCGGTGTTTTAAGAGTGTAAACTCAGTCTGAGTTAATTTTTACTCTTTTCAATGTCGAAAATGCACTTCCCCTATAGGAGTGGATTTCACTCTTTTGTTTTGTTAAACCTCCGACACGATCTTCACCACAGTCCTATGCGCTTTGAAATTTTAATTGTGCAAATGAGTGATTTTTAACTCAGTTCGAATTAATTTTCACACCTTTCCAGTGTCGAAAATGCACTTATAAGAATGGATTTCACTCTTTTGTTTAAAAAATGTATAACTAAATCCTGTCAATTGATCATTTAAAAAAAAAACGATTGCGATGCATCTTATAGTAGGAACATGTTTTACATCAAAAATAAGTATTACTTTAAAACTCATAATTATTTCTAAACTCTTTAAGACTAAAAATATCCATACTATTGATATAGTTCATGAACACTACTAAAAAATATTTTTACAATTTTAAGGAAATCCCCCCCCCCCCCAAAAAAAAAGACACTGCATTTCAGAAATACTCCACAATATTTTTAAATATTTTGTAGTATTTTTTCTTACTACTCTTCTTCTCGGTAATATTTTTGAATACATTTCAGTGATATAAGGTATTTTATACTTATATAATAAAAATATGTGCTTTAAAAATAGGCGTAAGAGATATTTACATATTTCATCAAAACAACAAAAAATACACTTAAATGGTTTTCAGATTGTTATTTTTATTTTCAGTGTTTTTTTTTCTTTGTTATTTTTATGTTTAGAACAGAAACACTGGAAAATCTAATAAGTGAAAAACCTGGAATTTTTTTTATTTCTTTTTAAAAAAATCTCAAATAAAAGTAAGTATTACTTTTTGTCAATATTTCTAAAATTTTATCCTGAATAAAAGTCAGACATGGATTTCAGCAGACTGGCATCGGAATGCTTAAAATTTGGCATTTATAAAAGTAAAACTAAGTTAGTTATTTTAGTGAATATTTATTTTGATGTTTTTATAAAATAATCGTTATATATATAGATAACAGATGAACTTAACACAATCACACCTTAATAGCATAGATATCATTGACTGAAAAGCGATTGGTTCTTATTTGCTCAAATATACCGTGGAACAGACAATTCTTTCTAAGAGTCATAAAATGACTTAAAATGTTAAAAGCATTGTGCTGAATTTATCGCACTCAATAACTTTGTATTATATGGGCTAATTTTGTATGATTTTTTTTTATGTTTTTATTGAAACGAAGACAGTTTTTGGAAAATAACTAATTTTGTATAGAAAAGTATACATTTGTTTATAAATTCTTTTTGGTAATCAAGGTTTAACAATGTTTTTTTTTTAACTAAGATGCTGCATTTCCAAAAGAAAAAATTTTGCTAACACTTTGTATAAGAACTATCTTAACAAACATACCTATAAACATTGGTGTAAAATATTATATAAAAAAGGGGCTTTACATTTTTTTGCTGCCAGTTAGTATTGCTATGCATTAAAAACATGTTTTTTTATCAATAGAATACATAAATAAGAGTATCCATAAAACTTTCTAATTAAAGGCAATTAAATTACAAAAAATATAATGATTGCATAAAACTTCTATCCCAAGTCCAGTATTTTACATTGCATAAACTACCTTTCTATAAGTTCAAACTCTTCTGATTTAGTTTAATTATAGATTTAGCAATTTTTCTTGTGTGATTACACGTTGCTCATTTTCTGAGATTACGCTGTGATTGGTTTACTCTAGATGTATTCTACTACACTTCATGTTTGATCTATATTGGGTTAACTGATTTTTACATGTAAAAATTAGCACTGCGATGGGGGAATTTCGAGCTTGTATTAAAGTTATACTAATTTTTCTCTAAATGAATCTAAGATTTCTTCTGCACACATAACTCATCACAATATTTTTTGATTGTCACCCATCTTCAGAAAACGAATTTAAAACGCCGAGCCAAGTATACATGTAGGTTTACTTTACGTAAACACCAGGCTATTCCTCATTATATTTCGACTAGAATTGTGCAAAAAGTAATGTAAAATTTTCTTTAAAAAATTATTCAAGTTTCATTAGAATAAAAGTTTATTACAGTTTATTTCAATGTTTCTCATCTTTATGTTCCATTATAAATATAATAATGATGCAAAATCTAACGAATAATTTGATTGCAAATAAATGTAGCAAATTGTTCTTTTAACTATGAACACTTCATTGAAATTTTAAAAGTATTATAATTTCAGTATTTTATATAAGTGAAAGGTTTTGGGCTTAGTACACATTTCTTACAATTCATTGAATAATCTTTCTTCTTTTAATCATCATAAAGAATAATATATTTTTAATAATTCTGCAACTGGAATAAAATCTATTAAAATTGCTAAATGTTAGATTTTAGCTTTATTAAAACAAAATCACACTATTGGAACTGAATTTGAAACCAACCGTCATAGGATAAATGCACAGAAGGACGGTAAAACATGCATGCAGATGGACAAAAAATATAAAAGATGGATCACTGATGTTATTCTTTTTTTTTATCAAAAAAACGATTTTTTTTAATCGGAAGAACCTATTTGAAAGGGGGTACAGACACAGAAACCTCCCCGACCCAAAGTACCTATTTTCCTTTTTTTTTAAATTTAATTAAATAATAGGAAGTCGGGAAGTAAAATTAACATCAGTTAAGTTAACCAACAGTAAAAAAAACCTATCTATAGTTTTTTAAATATCACGTAATCGCATGTAAGTATTGTTTCATTCTCCATATTTACCTCTCACCGTCTTGGTTGCCACCACCGTTTTACCCAGCACCATTTCACCTCTCGCCATGTCCCTTAATAAGATATTGGATTTGCATCTATGATGCCATGTGGGGGGGAGTGCAATGTCTGCCAGAATACGATAGATCGCCGAAGAATACAATCCGAGATAAGGTGACTTGGTTCGGAGACTTCTTTTCATTCGCACTCATCACAAAATCGAACGCAGAAGCCTTTCAGTTCTCGTTTCTTATTGTCGTTGGTGATTTTGTTGTTGTTGTTCATTATTGTTTGTTTTTCTGTCCTTGTGAGATAAGCGGAAAGGGTAGATCCACTGTATGGAAATGAGGAGTTTTGATGAAGGATCGTGGAGTTGATTTGGCCGAAATTCGCCCTTCCGGGGAATATTTTTCCTTAGACAACAAGAGTTTGTTAAAAATAAATGTTTTCCCATTGAAATTGAAAAGAATACAAATTCCCTAGTTGTTGCTTTAAATTTCGGATGCATATCATTTAACTGTAAAACATTACTAAGGATATATTGTCGTCTTTATTTTACTTTTTTTCCCACTATCCAATAAACATGAAGCAAATTTGCTCTATGGGTGCTAAAAAGAATACCTGGCAGTTATATGTTAATTTCATTTTTATCTAAAATTATATACATATATAACCAGGAAATACAACCCTAAATTAGTTGGAAATTTAAATCAGAATTTATAACTTTTTGCAATGATCTTGGCGAATTAACACTAACTTGGCGGATATCCATCATTCACCATTCGCGGCAGCCCTTTTTGAATGGGGATCGGGTGTCTGCATAACAATAAAAGGGCCATAGAGAAGTATTACCGTGCCCCCAAAACATGAGCCCATGAGAAACCTGCTGGCATATTGTTCAACCTCCCAATAATACCCAGTGCACATGAGAGAGAAGGATAAATCTTGTTCCACAGATCACATTTGAAAAGGGGTTTTCGATTGGGCGGGTGGGATTTTTTTTAGATGGTTGGGCGTAAATGTGTTTTGATAGGTAGAGAAAAGTTTGTGTGTGAAGGGATGTTTTTTAAAAACTGTTTTGCATATTAAGTTTTAATTTCACGTATTGCGGGGATGTGAATGTTATGACACTTTGAATTAAACTGGAAAATTGGTTCAGTAATACTAGTTCTATATCGCTTTAATCGCAACAAAATATTCCATCTTTAATTTTTAAACCATACCATCTACGCCTTAGGTTACTGAAGACTATAGAAGGTTGGTTTAGTTGGATTAAATTGGCACTAATTATTTACTTTGATGGTGTAATCCGTAATTATGAAGTGTGGTCAAGTAACGAGGCCAACACCTGAGCAAGAAATCAATGCAGCGTTATTTTACATGTCTCCTATATGTGTCAACATGGCGGATTTAACATTTACCCATGCTTCCAGTCCTACCAGCATAATAAATAGAAATAATTTAATTGAAGCTTTAGATGCAGGACACTTTGTTAGCGTCCAAAGATACTCCATCCTACTCAATAATTTACATAAACTATTTCAATTTTGATACGTTTCTTGTTAATAGTAATTCCCTGTAGCTTAAATGCATGTTGTATGACGGAATCGGATATTATTTTCCCAAGGTATTTCCCTATAGCCATGTTTTAAATAGAAAACTGAAAGGTTCTGTCATTGTCGCTAGTCAAATCCTTGCGACATCACACATCCTTTGTTACTGAAAAAATCATTAAGAAATACATGTTTGCGACTCTTGTCTTCTAAGTCAATCGCCGAATACAAAATACATTTTTCAAATTTCAAAAAATGTTACAAAACAAGAGAGCACATTAAATTTTTTAACACAATGAATTCTTTTAAAAAAAACAATGTCGTAAATATCCGCAATGTTAATTCATCCAAAAAATTTACAAGTCGTGTGCTCTTCCAAAATTTACAAAAATAAAAAATGTAAAACTAATATAATTTTTGGAAATATATTTTTATCAAAATATTTTTTTCTTTCTTTCGAAATCACTTGGGCTTCTAACATTTCAAATATTGCTTTCTAACAAGTTCCATTAACTACAACTTTTTGTAATCTCGTCAAATTCAATTATCAAAAAAAATCATTCTCAGAAATATATTCTTCAAAGCGCAGGAGTCATTAAAAATTTAAATCCCGAAAATCAATTCTAATTAAATAAAAAAAAAACCTCAACCAAACAAACTCATTTAAAAAATGACTTCAAAAGTACATAAACAGAGTGCGCGAATCATGGAAAAAAAGATTTTTGATATTTTAAGAGGGGGTTTTCAGTCGGTTGGACAGTCAAATTGAGCTAATGTATTAATTAAAAAATCACCAAATTGAAATCCAATATTTTTTCCGCCCCCATGAATGGAAATCGTCAGAAGGCTTAAATTTAACAATTAAAGTGAAAAAATCATTCGGTTATTTGATATTAAACAAAGTTTCAAATTGAACAAAGTAAAAACAGTGACATTATGTTGAGACAATTTTGGGGTATTTTTATGCTTAAAAATTAATAATTATTCTGATTAAATAAGATTTTATTTTTTAAAACATTTTTTAAATGTGTTTCATCTTGCTGTGATAACGACTTTCATGCCTGGTAAAAACAAAATGTTTCCGTGACTAGACAATACTTTTGCAAAAGTTAGGATATCAAAACTGGTTCATTAGCTATATGGAACTGACCTCTCACTCCTTTTAGAGACTTTAGACTTTTTGTCAAAATTCAAATTCATTTTAAAAAACGCCACTGCATGATAAATGTAGTTGGAAGCAATTTAAATGAACTTTGTCATTAGAGCGTAAATTCTGTAATTTAATGTTGTAACGATTTTATTCAGGTGCTTAAATTAGATCTGTATAAGAAGTTATAAAGCATTTTTGCAAGCCTATTTGTTAGCGTGCCTCCTAGTCTCTTACATGTCTGTTCTACAAATTAACTTTGACATATAGTTCAACAATCAATTCATAATTTATTTTTTCCCAACTTCAAATCCTTTTGACTTTTTTTGAGTAAATTCTATCACAAATTCACTATAATAAACATTTTTTTAAAAAATATTTTGTAATTTTATACATAAAAGAAACCCGATTTTTTTAAAAAAAATTTATACTTATTTTTAATTTAAATACATAGACAGAATTTTTATAAATTAAAATTTTAAACCAAGATATGAGTGAAAAATCACAAATATCAATATTCCTATTGGACGTTAAATTACAAAATTAGGATCAGTCAAACATGTGTAAAAAACTTATCCAGTGTTTCAATATCAGATTCCGTTACTTTAAAAAACAACAGTTAAACCCACACGAAAAACCATAAAAATATAGAGAAATTAGCTAAAATAATCTCGGAAACCTTCTCAAATAACGACTGCCGATCGATTGTTCGAATCTTTTGTTCCCGTGAACCCTTCGTCACTCCATTGTCAACTCCGATAACAACATTCATCGTTTTTTCTCCGTTTTTTTTCTCCCTTGGCCTTTGGGTTACAGTGGGAGTCAGCTTGTAGAAGAAGGGTATTCTACTTGAGATTGCATGTTTTTGTAAAGAACTGGGTAAGGGGTGTTTTAGTTATTATTTTGTCAAAATTATTTTAAGAACAAGCTTTTTTTTAAGTGAAAACTGTTAGCCTTAATATCCTGCTTTAAAACATTCGACATTAAACAAAGACGTATCCCACTCAATTAGTTCGTACGTGTTTATACTTTAGTGGGATTTTATTATAGACAAACTGAAGAAATATATATAAACAAAATATATAGTTACTTTATATATACATTATGCAAAAAATATATACAAAAAAATATGTATGAATGGCGTTTATTAAATAGTGTTGTTCAGTTCCTTATTTGCTCAACATAGCATTTTTTTTTCTTTTTAAAAATGACACATTTCTTGAGCAAAATATTTTTTTTAACGGGGGTTAAATTCTTACAGATTATATTTATATACCTAAATTTAATTTTTTTAAATAACAAATTTTTAATATTTAATGTAGAATCGTAAGAAATGCTCTAAAAATTTTTTTGCGTCATAAGACATATTCGTTTAAAAACTATGGTGACTGCTTCAGTTATTCAGAAAAGGTTAACCAGGAGAACAGATGACGTAGAAAGAATAATTTCAGTAAAACCTCTCGAAAAAGAGGAGCGCAAAACCTTATTATTCAATATTCCACTGTCTCCCTTTTTAAAAAGCCCTTTTCAAAATGAAACTAATGGCCGGGGAGGTACATTAGCCCTTTTCGGGGGCCCTCATTTACGTCCCCACAAACTACCCATTGTAACCATTACTTCTCATTTAGATGCCGAGGAACAATAAGAATCTACGATCGGGTGTCAATCGAACCCGAGGCCTGAAGATCACCGGGCTTAATTGATATTTATATCTATGCTTATGTAAGTAGTCGCGAAGAAATGAGCGTGTAAGGTTGGCTCGGGAAAAAATATCTAAAAGTGAGTTTGACACTCTCATTAAGTATGCAACATAAATGTGGTGTTTTTTCTGGTATTGTAGAATAATGGTCTCACAGTTTTCAAATTAATGTTTGAACGTTGGAGTTTTTGCTTATCATATGAAATAGGGATGATAGATTTTTAAATACTACTTTCTGGTCTCTTTCTTTTCTAGAAAATATGATTTAAATATTTCATTCTGATTATGAGCTTTAATTAGTCCCCTTTGAGATAATTAAGAGTTTTATATGATACTGAGCAAATTCCGTAAATCCGTGTATCAGCATGCAGGATTCCATAATTAAAGTAACAGTATGCAGGAATTTCTGTGAAGCAAGTTGATTGGTTTAATTGCTACTTATTTGATACAAGAGAGACAGTGGACAAATTTGGAGATAAAATCCAATCCCGAGCACCCTCTGTTGGTAATAATGTTGAGTAACGTCTTTTAAAACTAGGAATGTGTAACACTACATGACTTTCAATTACTATCGATAAGTCAATACATTTAAATGCGATTATATTACCTATAAACAAGATTTTAAGCCTTTAATTCTTTTTGTTTTTTAGAAATACCTTAAAAACCAAAACTTTTCTATAGCTGCTACCCCTTACGCATGTGCAAGCTTTTTCGAATCGTTCAAATTAAAATAAAAGATCCTGCATAATTACTTTTAAAAAGATTTTACTTCTAAATACGAAAAATAATGGTTAAATTTTAAAAATCTTTATTGAAATTTCAAATGCTGATAAATATATGAAGCTATATTTAACTACAGTGGATTTTTAGTCTTAAAAAAGTTTTACTAGCAATTAAGAAAATGCTTAAGATGCGTTTAGAATATTTGTAAACATACACAAAAACTTATTAACTTTTTACTTAAACTATAACTAACATAAAAGAAATTTATCGGGAAAGTTTTATGGACTTCTTACCCTTCTTTATTGGGTTTTTTCATTTCATTTACTTTAAATCCTTATAAATGAAAAGTCTAACTTAACCTAAGTACAGAAATTTCTTTAAATGGATTGCTTAAAAACTTTTAATTAAATCAATTTACGAAATTTAAAATCACTGTTAATTAAGAGTTGATTGAAAATCTCGATTTTGTTTTGAAGCTATGTTTAATAGCCATATATTAGTTAGTCTATTAAGTAGTCGTGCTCATTTCAATATCTTTTTGACATTAAGTGGAGATGCTAATTCCTTATTAAACTTCCATTTCAAATTCGTATTTTGAGTTATGAAGGCTTCCCAATGTGAAATCGGGTATTTGTAAACTGAAGTGTAACATAAAATTATGCTAAATAAATTAGTTTTGACATAGTGCGCTCAAATCTGTTAATCAGGTGAATTTGAAGTTAATTCAGTTTGCATAAATGTATGCATAGAAATGTTTTTAATTGCTATTGCTTATGGCAAAATAAATTAAGTCAAATATTTAAGTCGAAATTTTCAGTTTCGTTTATTTAATAAAAGTATAAGTAGCTGCTACCTTAAATTGACACTATTTTAAGGAAAAATGAGCTAACAGTTACTTTTACTGAACTATTTCGAAAATAAAACAGGTACATCCTTAATTCTATGAGTTAAAGTTGTATTATTAAAGTCACAATTTTGTTCGTCATTACTGTGCTTTTTTAAAGTAAACTGTTTCATGTATGTTGGTATGACTTTTTGATATTTTGAAAATTTAATTATTTTCTTTGGGTTTCATAAAAAAAATCATGCAGCATATTAGGAAATAATAATTTAATCCTTTAATTGTTTTATTACCTTAATTAATTTTTCAAACACTATTTTTTTTCTGACTGCTAAAATTCTCTTAAAGTCGCGTCAACAAATGATGTTTCTGGAAATTTAAGAGTTTCTAAGAAATGGGGCTTATTTCAAATATGTAACATTTATATCTTTGGTGTTTTAGAAAATGTAAATTTTAAATATTTTGCTAAGTAACAAAAACTTAAATAAATATTTTAACAGTAACTGTATAAATAAACTTGATTTTAAACAATTAAAATTTTGATGTAGTCAATTGTCTTGAGAGTATTTCATAGTTTATTTCTTGACTAAGAATGTGTCTTCATTTCATTATTTTCAGTTTAATTCAATAAAATTTAATTTCGTTTTAGATATTTTTGTATTTTTATATTTTTATATTTTGTTGCCAATAGTAATTTAAATCTTTTTGATGAATCTTATCTTGCTTCGGTATTTATCTCATTCTTAAACATTGTATAAACTTACATAAAAAAAATACCTCATCAAAACAATACTATAAATACTAGTATTTTTATCTTTTTCAAACGTATCTGGCTTCTAATCTAAAACCTCTCCGCCCCCACTATCCCCCAAAGCGACCTTCTAATATAGAGCAAGTTGATTGCCTTGTCTTCTCGGCTATTTTCTAGCCATAACTGCCAGCCCTCACGCAACGTTTTATATATGTCCGTCTGTCCCTATCCTTTTACCCCCCCCCCCCCCACGAGCACGCGGCATTGGGTCCAAATGCTTTCCGATTCAAAAAGCACGATCCCTATTTTGGCTTGTAAGTCGCCACTGATGAATCGACATTTGATTGATTATAAAGAACCCCTCTTTGGTTGCCGAAAACGGAAATCTATTTGTGTCGTTATGTCAAATAGGGTTTTTTTTTTTGTAATGTGAAATTAAGTAGTTTGTGCTTTGGAATGGTTTTTAACCTTTTTCTTTAAATTCAAAAAAAGAAAGTTATCTCTAAAAATGAATAAAAATGTCATTTATTATAAGTTATAGGGATTTGATAGGGATAGGTAATAATCAAAAATAAAAATATTTGCTACAATGTAAAGGAAGCGTAAAGTCCAAATGTAATAAATTAATAGATATCACATTTGATTCTTATTTTAAGAGGGGTTTTTTATGTGGTTGCTTTTGGCGAGCGAACTATTTTTCTATGCCTATGTGGCGCACGCACAAAGTGTGTGATGAGGTTCGTCGCTAGGGGGAGGCACACATCACTTCTTCTCCTGTGTGGAATGAGATCAGACGCCATAAAAGATGGCATATGTAAAATCCTGTGTGGACTATTATATGTAAAATTACTGTGTGACTTCTGTGTGTAACAATCTTGAAATAAAACGAGGACATTTAAAACTAAAACGATCCACATGAACAACAAATGGTAGCAGAGCGTGGTTTATTTCAACTAGTTACTAGTTAGCGTTTTACGGACAAACCGAAAGTTATTTAGCACGTGGTTCAATGTACGTGAACTGAATTTGAAACGTAAACTATTTTCGTGATGTCTGTGTGATCCTGACGACTTTACTGTGTGTTATACTAGAATAATGGAGAAACTAAATGTTCCTGAACTGGATGGCAAGAACTATTTTATATGGGCATTGAAAATTCAGGCCGCGTTGACGCTGAAAAGACTAGACAGACAAATATTAGAAGAAAAACCCAACGATTTGAAAAGTGATGAATCCAGCAATTGGGATCAAAAAAACATTGATGCTGTTGCCTACATTAAATTATCATTGTCCGATCAGCAAGCCCTCCAATACGCAACAGAAAACAATGCAAAGACATTGTGGGACAAAATAAAATCGAATTTCACGGGTCAGCAAGAAGATCGAAAAATCGACGTTGCGAACGAGTTGAAAAATTTAGAAATTCTTCAAAATGAAAGTGCAAACGACTACATTGCCAGAGCACGAGGACTAGCGACGAAATGTCGAGCACTGGGCCTGGAGGTTTCCGAACGTGAGCTTGTCTATCACACTGTCCGGGGACTGCGTGGCCGATTTGCAAGAGTCCGAGACATCTTGAAAACTCAGCGGGACAAGTCTATGGATGAGGTGCTGGAAATACTACGTGAGGAGGAGCTGACGAGTTCCCGAAATCGTCATTCCGAGGGAGGCAGTTCCGAGGTGTTCTATTCCAAGAAGAAGAACAAAAATGGAAAAGACGACAGAGTATGCTACAATTGTAGAAAAATTGGCCATGTAGCGAAGGATTGTTTTCACAAGAATAAGCATCAAAACTGGAACAACAACCGGGGACGTGGCGGCGGATCTGGAACCAGAACCAGAAAACCAAACCATATCTACAGCACGGAAACTACCGGCGAGGATGGTAGTGCCACGAACGGGACCGCACTACAAGTTACGAAACAGGAAACTGTGTATGACAATATTTGGATTTTAGACAGTGGTGCAACAAATCATCTAGCAAAGGATACATTTTGGTTCAAAGAAATCCATCCGGATACTAGTGAGTTAAACCTGGCTGGTAAGGATACCCAAATAAGTACTGAAGGAAAAGGTACTGTTCGAGCTAAAACTGTAAGTAAATATCCTATTGATTTAACCATAGCTGATGTAAATTATGTACCAAACTTAAGAAATAATTTATTATCGGTACCTTGTCTTATGAAAAAAGGTTGTAGAATTAAATCCAATAGGAATGGTATTTTAGTATTTGATAAAGATGATAAATTCCTGTTTAAAGCTCATTTAAATGAAAATAGACTAGAAGTATATTTAAATCCATTGGATAATTTGGAATGTTATTTGTCTAATGAAACATATAACAACTATAAATTGTGGCACAGTAGATTATGTCATTTAAATTATAAATACATGTTTAAAATGAAAGATTATATTGATATTGATGTTAATACAAATGATGTAAAAAACTTTAATTGTGATGCATGTGATCTAAGTAAAGTTACTAGAAAGTGTCATCCGACTGTTAATCACGAACAAAGTTCAGATATTTTAGAGTTACTATACGTTGACCTTTGTGGTCCAATGCAAACAGAATCATTAGGGAAAAGTAGATATTTTCTCATAATTGTGGATGATTACAGTGGAATGTACTTTACTTATTTCATTAAAAATAAGGATGAAGTGTATGATGTGTTTACCGAATTTAAAGCTAGATATGAAAATCAAACTGGGAAAAGAATTAAAAGAGTAAGAAGTGATAATGGGGGTGAATTTGTTAATGAAAGATTCGATACTTTATTTGCAAAATCGGGAATAATTCATGAAAAAACCATACCCTACAATCCCGAAAGTAATAAAAGCGAACGGGCAAATCGTACATTACTAGAACGCGCTAAGACTATATTACATGAAAGTCAATTAGGCATGCAGTTTTGGGCGGAATGCATTAATTTCTGTACTCATGTAACTAATTTAACACCAAGAAATGGTAAGGAAAAATTGCCACTTGAAATTTGGACTGGGAAAAAACCTAAAATTAATTATTTAAAGAAATTCGGATCAGTTTGTTACTATCATGTAAATAAGATAAAAAGGAACAACAAGTTTGATGTTCCGGCAAAAACTGGAATTTTTGTTGGTTATTCTAGACAGCGTATAGGTTATAGAATTTACGATATATCTACTGGCGCAATAATAGAAGAAAGATCAGTTAAATTTAACGAGAATCTAAAAGGTAGTACATTACTATCAAAAAATAAAACAGAGTTATGGGAAATAAAAGATTTCGATAGCGTAATAGAAAATAAAAATAATGCGAGTCCAAGCGATTTAACCGACAGCGAGGAACCAAAGGCGAATAACCTTGACGAGACAACAAAACCACGCCGGTCTGAGCGATTAAAAGAAAAAACAATAAAATATGTGAATCAAACAGAGCTTATTCCAAAAAATATCGAAGAGGCGAAAAGTAGTGCAGATTGGAACAATTGGCAAGTTGCCATAAGGAATGAATTAGAATCTCTAAAAAAACACGATGTATTCGAAATCACAGATGTTCCACAAAACAACAAAATAATAAAAACTAAGTGGGTTTTTACTTTAAAAGAAAATAGTGATGGTATTTTGATTTATAAGGCACGGCTCGTAGCAGCTGATTTTAACAATAAAAATTGTGCTGAATCTTACTCACCTGTTGTAAATACGGAAAGTTTAAGATTATTGCTTGCAATTTCAGCTAAATTAAATATGAATGTAAAATTTTATGATGTTAAGACAGCATATCTTTATAGTGATTTAAAAGAAACCGTTTATGTAAATATTCCACCTGGTTGTGATGAAATATATGGTAAAGATAAAGTGTGTCGATTGAAAAAGAGTTTATATGGTTTATCTGTAAGTGGTAAAAATTGGTATTTAAAGTTAAAGAGTGAATTGCAGCGCATTGGATTAAAACAATTAGCTTCTGATAATTGTGTATTTATAATGACTGATAATGATGATATTTTAATTCTATGTTCATTTGTTGATGATTTAGGAATATTTTATACTTGTGAAAAAATGTATGAAAGTGTTATAACTAAGCTTAAAAGTGTATTTGAATTGCATGAAAATAACAGCTCTAAGTTTTTAGGTCTTGAAATTGAAAAACATGAAAATGGTATAAGTATTTCACAATCTAAGTATGTTGAATCATTATTAATTAAGCATAATATGGAAAATTGTAAAACTGTAAAAACACCAATTGTAAGGGGTGAAGATAAAATTTTTCCACCAAGTGATGATTTAATTGATCAAACTGTTTATCAAGAGTTAATTGGTGAACTTTTGTATTTAGCTAACAGGACACGTCCTGACATATCATTTGTAACAACCTATTTGTCACAATTCAATCAACGACCAGAAAAGCGACATCTGAATCTAGCAAAAAGGGTTTTAAGATATTTGCAAGGGACTAAAGACAAAAAATTGTTTTATAGCGATGAAATGGGTTTTATTACTGGCACTTCTGACGCTTCATGGGGAAATGCGGAAAATGCCAAGTCATTCAGTGGGAGTGTAATTTTATTAGGTGACTCATTGATTTCATGGAAATGTCAAAAACAAAAGAGTGTAAGTCTATCTACATGTGAAGCTGAACTGTTTTCTATTTCAGAACTGTGTAGGAATATTATTTGGACTGTAAATTTATTAACTGAAATGACATGTAAACAATTTATAAATGATAAAGTAATTTTACTTTCTGACAGCCAAGCAGCTATACAGTATCTTAAAGGTACTAGAGCTTCTAACAAGTCTAGACATATGAATTTGCGATTTCATTTTGTGAAGGATTTGTTGATGGACAATACTATTGAACTGAAATACCAACAAACTGACTTGTTACTAGCAGATTTTCTTACAAAGGCAGTAAATGAAGATAAATTGTTGTATTCTTTAAACAACATTTCTTTGATTTAAATGATTGTGTTCAGTAATTATTTTACTAGTAATTTTAAATTAATGTTTGAATATTTTGTTTAATTAATTTCTAGATTAATGTTATAATTGTTGTAATGTATTGTGTGTATGAAAAAATGTTTTAATTGTTTCTCATGTTTAAAAAATTGTTGCTCGCAGGAGGGGTGTGTGGTTGCTTTTGGCGAGCGAACTATTTTTCTATGCCTATGTGGCGCACGCACAAAGTGTGTGATGAGGTTCGTCGCTAGGGGGAGGCACACATCACTTCTTCTCCTGTGTGGAATGAGATCAGACGCCATAAAAGATGGCATATGTAAAATCCTGTGTGGACTATTATATGTAAAATTACTGTGTGACTTCTGTGTGTAACAATCTTGAAATAAAACGAGGACATTTAAAACTAAAACGATCCACATGAACAACATTTTAAAGGGGGGGGGGCGAAAACATAACATTAATCAAGTTATTTTTAGGAGTAAAAAAGTATTTGTGCTCGCACTGCCAACAGTTACCTAAAGCCTTTTTGTGACTTAAGGAATAAATCTATGTGAAACTAAAATAGCTCAATAGGTTATAAAACTTAGAACCACATTCTTTATTTAACAGAATTCTGATTTTCACGAATAAAAATTACCCACAAACATTGGCAACCTCTGAAAACTGAACATTTAATTCAAGCAACACTATTCATATAGTATTTTATAGGAAGAGGGGTTAGTTTACTTATAATTTTTCTCTTTTGTAAATTGCATCGTGAAAAAAAGAGTACAATTTAATATATTTTTCCTGTTCAAAAAAGGCAATAAAATCATTTAATGATGTATCAGATTTCTTAGACCGTTTTTAATATTGAAGCCATTTTACACACAAAAACTGAAATTTAAAAAATTGACTAAAAGATTAAGTCTAAAAGATTAAGTCAATGAAACTTAACAAATGTTTTGGTATAACAAGTAACAAATACATAATTTAGTTTTCGAATTCTTCTCAATTACGTATTGAACAAATTATACGTTCACACTTTTGGGAATAAGTCATCAAACTTCAGAACATCATTCATGTTCTTCCTAACCGAAATAGTAAATAATGTATGTAGTAATATACTATTCACAATAATTCAAAATTATCATATCTTAATGCGTTTAAATAATAAAGCTTCGAGAATCTAATAAGTAATGATAAAAATAGTACACATAAATAAAAGGTAGTGCACAAATGATCAACAAAACTTAAGTTAATTTTTATGGATGAATTGCAAACAGTATAAGAGATAATATTCTGCATACTTTCTATCATTATTTTGGGTTATAAATTTAGACACCAGTTGCCATTAGCCCTCGTGTAGCTCTAGACATTAATTCAACCTAACTTAATCTATTGATAAACCCACTACTAAAGATCTAAATGCAATGGATGCATTTAAGTGTCCTAATCAGTTTCAAATTCATTCTACTCCAAACCTTCTCCTTAAATGGACTGGTCGAGATTCTTATCCTCTCGCTTTCAAAGTATAACCTTCGACTGAGTAGCCAATTCTGAAAGTAAATCAATTCTGAATAGTAATCCCTACTGACGAAACTATGAAATCATCCCAATCAGTATGTTAAGTTTCAAAATAAATTATTATTCAAAATAAATTATTTAGAAACATAAAAAAATTCTAAAAATTAGTTTTAAAAAAAGGCTTCTTGAATCAAAGCAATCATTTTATGTATAGATTCATAACCAAACTCCATTTATAAAATATGAATATAGGAATGAATTAATTCCCTCATTTAGTCTCTGAAACCCACTGATTAAAATATTACTGTTGAATATTCAAAATCGGTATCTAAGTGGTTTACTTCATACCTTCTCTTATAATGGAGGAGCTAGAATTTCCACCCAAAGTATTCTTTCCAAAATATGGTAAACCAATAGGTAGAAAAATGTAAAATTTGTTACAATAAATGAATTAATGAATTCTGTATTGTGTGTTCCATACCACTAAGAAAACTGTTTTCAATAAATCACAATAAAGTGAAAAAACAATGGTTTTCCTTATTTGAGGGTACAAATCTGTATCATATTTTTGGTTGCTGTTGTTCTTTTAAAGCACAGCCATAAGTACAGCTGGGGAAGAAAAAAAACGCTCCACCCCACGTTTCTCAGCTGCTATTGGACCTAGAACTTTGTGAAAGGTGTCATTTTTCAGGAAATAGCGTAAGGAACTGAGAACTGGCAACAAAATTTGTATAAGGTGTCGTCTACATATTAAAATGAGTACCAACTTTGAAAATTCCAATGGCAACACCCAATTTTTTTACATAAAAATGTTCAGCACCTTCAAAATACCCCATGAGCAAAAAAGAATTATTTACTTTGCATTATTTGCTAAGCTATAAGCATTCAAAAATGAACGCCCATAATGTTAAAAAAATTTCATAAACTTTTATTCATATCTCCACAAATAAAAGGAATTAAAGAAAGTTTTTTTTTTTCATTATATACTTCTTAATCTTCCAAAAACAAATCACACAAGTTTTTTCATCAATTTTTCAGTTTTAATAATTTTTTATTTAAATTTAAATAATAAAAAATAAAACATGAATAGCAACCCCAAATTTTTTTTACATAAATCGATAAAGTAGATCAAGTAGAACCAAAATCCCAAATTTTTTAATTCAAAAACAATTATTTGCCGAGTTATTGTAAAAAAACTGAAAAAGACGAATTTTAGGGATCGTGTAAAAAATTACTTGGCGAATTCGATCCTAACTTGCATTATCGTTTCGTGATTGAAAAGCATTTGTTGATGAATGTTTATTCAAATTATTGATGTCTGAAAAAAATCTAAAAATGTTTTCTTATTTCAAGTACATGCAATGTATTTTGTTTGTCGAATTAGCGTTAAATTATATCGATTCATCATCATCAGCATTGGCACGACAGCCCATTGTGGGCCTTGGCCTTCTTCAGAAGACTCTGCCATTCCGCCCTCTTTTTAGAAATCGACCTCCAGTTCCTGACTTTAAGTACACCGAAGTCTTCCTCCAGGCAGTCTTTCCATCTCTTTTTTGGTCTTCCTCTTGGTCTACTTCCAAAGGGAGTGGTGTTAATTATATCGATTACTATGTTTTTAAATATATGTTATTTCCAATACAATTTCAAGAAGTGAGTATCAAAAATAAATATGCTAAAATATAATTGGAATTCGGTTTTCAGTACATTTTATTGTAACCACATTGCTTATTTAAAATTATTAGTGCCCACTTTCCTTGATTATAAATCATTGCCCAATCATTCTGAATAATTTTATTTTGCTTTCCTTAAGGGGTCACAGGAGTCTTAAAAATGTGCAAAGAAGATACTACAAAGCATAGTTTGATCTTTCATGTCATTTTTTAACTTCTCAATAAATGAGTATAATTTTTTTATATGTAATTCTACAGGATTTTTTTTATTATAAAACAAATTTTAAAATTTATGAAACTTTAGCCAAAACTAAAATAAATGATATTAAACATAAAGCTATTTTAACACATTGTGATTAGGCTTGCGCGGCAAATTGTGGGGTCAAAATTGAAAAAATGACCAAGAAAATGACTTTATATTGTACAAATATGTACAAACAAAGACTTATACCTAAATTCTCAGCTCAATTTTAATTTTAAAAAAAATTTAAAAAGTTTAAAATCAAAATTTTTAAATTTTTATTAATTTTTTTAGAAAAAAGTTCTTAAAATAATTTCTAATTAAAATTGAGCTGAGAATTTAGGTATAAGTCTTTGTTTGTACATATTTGTACAATATAACGTCATTTTCTTGGTCATTTTTTCAATTTTGACCTCACAATTTGCCGCGCAAGCCTAATCACAATGTGTTCAAAAAGCTTCATGTTTAATATCATTTTTTTAAGTTTTGGCTAAAGTTTCATAAATTTTAAAACTTGTTTTATAATAAGTAAATCTTGTAGAATTACATATAAAAAAAGTATACTTATACATTGAGCAGTTCAAAAATGACATGAAAGATCAAACTATGTTTTGTAGTTCCTTCTTTGCACATTTTTAAGACTCCTATGACCCCTTAAATATCGTGATAAGGTTGTAACCCTCCGTTGTGAAATACGTGGTTTATATTACCGATAAAGGGGCGTTAATTTTTTAACAAACTTTTTGCAGCAATATTAATGAAACAAAAATTTGCATAAAAAATGTGAAATATTAATGCAATAATCATGTTAGTCAATGTGATTATAACTAATCGCATTTGAAAATCTGTTCGTTATAAATAACCGTATATGCGACTTAAATTAAAATTAAAACTTTTTATCTTCTAGTCTTTATTTTATTTTTGAATTTATAATTTCAAAATAAAAAAACATTAAAAAAATCACAAGATTAGTGAAGAAAGTTAAATTCTAGCATCCGTTGGCGAGATTATGTTAACCCATTTAGTTTGTTGTTTTGAAAAGACGCAACCCAAATATTACTGTTTTCACTTTAGAGATTTCCCCCTAAACGAGTTCAAAATTAATGCTTTAATATCTCAGCAAATAATGCAAACTAGATAATACTTTTTTATACATGGGGTATTTTGAAGGTGCTGAACATTTTTATGTAAAAAAAATTGGGTGTTGCCATTGGAATTTTCAAAGTTGGTACTCATTTTAATATGTACACGACCCCTTATGCAATTTTTGTTGCCAGTTCTAAATTCCTTACGCTATTTCCTGAAAAATGACACCTTTCTTAAAGTTCCTTGACCAATAGCAGCGGAGAAACGAAGGGTGGAGCGTTTTTTTTTTCCCCAGCTGTACATCAGTAGTAAACCAAAACACTCGAGACGTACCTTACAAAGGAATTACATAAACAGCCCAATTGAAAAACAATCTAATAAATCAAAAATTCTTATTGAAAAGTCACATTTTAGTGCTAAACATTGGCCTAAGTCCCAAAACGAAATTTTGGGGATGAATAAATTGACATTTTCATATCCCTCACAAATTCCCACATTTAAGTCTCCAAATCAGTATCAAAGTCGTTCCACTCATGACCTCCTCCCTTAATGGAATGGCAGGGATTTCTACCCAAAGTATCTTCTTCAAGAAATAAAGACAGCATCAGGGACAAAAGGAATTCCCCGTTTAATGCCCCATCCCTGCTAATGAAGCCGCCCATGTCGCTGATAACGTCCCTCGGAAGATTCTTCGCCTTAAAAGGTTGGCCCTGTGGTAAAAGAAGTCTTCGCCTAAAATAAAAACCGCACCGAATAATTCGCACCACTGGAGCGTGGTGAACAAAGGGGGGGGTTCTGTGGTGTAGGGCGGGCCTCGCCCCTGTGTTCTGGTGTGGGTGGTTGGGAAGGCCGCAAGAAGATGATTAAGCCGATTACTGCAATAATCTGAAACGATGGAGCTCCGTGCGATTTGCGAGGACATTGTGGGAATTGCTATTGGGTTTCGATTCGTTATGGTGCGTGGATTAATGAGGAATTTCTTTTCGAGATTGAATGTTAAACTTGCTACAAAAAAAGGTAAATAGGCATTAGTAATACATAAAAGTTTTAGTAAAATACGGTGACATCGTTTACAAGAGGTACATTTTAAAATTTCTAACAATGTGCCTTTCGTCGCCAAAGCATATGGACTTAGGTAACGGCTATTAAGTAACAGGTAAAACAGCTATGCTCAAACTACTGACTTGAAGGCTTGTCTGGACCTGAATTTTGCCTCTCTGTGACTTTGGTCTGAGCACGCCGACTTTATTATTTATTAATGTTCTTAAATTTACAAAAGTACCACCAACAGTTCATTTCCATCTCATAAACTGGTGTGTGAGCAACATATCTTTTACATAAACATATCTTATGTAATTAGGTATTGATAAAGGGCACAATTTTATTAAAGTTAATAGGGCTGGGGAGCCCTCAGTTAGGCATTCGTCTAGCATACGAAAGGTCCCAGGTTCAGGTATCGCCAAAAATAACTGCCGACCTATAAACGGTCCGTGCAGCCAAAAATGTCCGACGAAATATTGCAGAGGACGAAATATATCCCGGCGCTGCGTACGATGTCGCCTTCAACTGTTGCGTTGGGTGCCTTTGCCTTCTCAGGTGTCGGCTCGTCACTTTACTGTGGTTCTAAAATGCGACACCCGACGCCAATAGCTCTCGTGCAGCTCTAGTGCGACGATAATTCAAACTAAACTATTAAGTTTTAAAATTTTAAGATTTTTTCGTTGTTAATATTTTTTTAAAGTTAAATGTCTGTTAAATAAAATGTAAAAAACGATCGCATTTTTTAGATTTGCGATAAAAAAAAATTACCCGTTTGTCATTAAAAAGTACTATAAGTTTTCATTCAGTACCTTAAATAGTTTTGTTACGATATCTATAAATTTATAACTATCTTTCTATTTCCTATACAAGCTGTTGAACGCAATCTCTCTCGGGAAATACAAAAACATTTTTTCCGTTCACCGACTAAACGACGCATTGTATCTCATTCCCACGCAAAACAAACAACTCAGAAGACAACAGATCCGTCAAAAACCTAAACAAAACACACAAAAAAAAGACTAACATAGACAACAACTCTTCGACGATACATTAACCCACACACACCGGCTAGGGCGACGAAAAAAAAGAAACAGTTTCTCTACTCTACGGCAGAGATGGGATACTGCAGGGTTCTGTCCTATTCATTACAGTCGCGTGTTTGACGGGGCTGAAAGTCGGGGGGAGCGGGGGTTGCGCCCCCCTGGGGAATTTCCATCATCAAATGGAAGTGTAGAGGGCAGGCGGGGTGGCCTCACAAACCCATCATCTCGATTAAATTGGGTGCCCATGGAACTTCGCGGATTGAGCCAAAGGTTCGTAGGGGACCAGCGGCATGGGATGGGGAGCAAGGATAACTTGTTGATGTCTACTTGTTTTTCTTAACCCTGTAATGCATGAATTTTTTTTTCATCCCGAAAAAATATATTTGTATCTTTAATACTCGTACATTATGGGAAAATACTGAAAAAAATACAAACTGCATTGGAATTTAAATCATTTCAATTTTTAAAAATTTTGCCGTATCGCAAAAACCAACTACAAAATTCCAATTTTAATAAGAATGATTAGAAAACTACCAAATATATTTCAAAATAACCCTCTTTAACTATAATTATTTTTTCAAAAATTAATTTTCAAAGCAATTAATTTGTATTTAGTACTAATATTATTATACCTTGAATACTGCAAAGACGTAATTTCACAACAGTTAATAACGTCATTCTTTAATTTTGACTACACTTTACTACTGTAATCTATGAGGGTTATTAGTAACTAAAACTTCAAAATGGAATTGTCTCTACTTCAATAGAGTAAAGTGGATTATGTTACTTGTTGCCATAAGGCAACAGTATGCATTAGAGGGTTAATGATTAAGTATTGAAGATTAACTTTTTCTGGGATTGTGTTGCTTTTTAATTTATTTTAACTTTGTGAAAATTAAAAAAAATGTAGTATTAATTTATCTTTTTATTTCCGTTTTATTTGTTTTACATGTGTTTTTCTTTCTATTCTTATAAATATTGCTTTACTAAAATAATTTTATCAAGTTTTGCATTAAAGAAACACAATATTACTTAGTTTTGGTCCAAACAAAAATTGTCAAATCTATCAAACGAAACTGTGTGTTGATCAAATTTTCACCCGATATTAAATTCTGGCTAGCCTGGGTACCACCCCTTCTAATAATGAAAATACCTCGTTAAATACGCCTATCATACACAACATTCCCACAGTTTTTATAAAAAAAAAGTTTTATACGATTCGAATAAGTTTCTTTAATCCAGACAAAATAACAAGTAAAATGATCAAATGGTTATGTGAAAGAACTTAACTTTTATCCTTTCCCACAGAACACTCACTCCTACTCGAAATGGAATACAAAAAAATGTCCCCTGCTTTTTGTGTGTGTTGTCGAGTAGTTGAAGAGACACACATAGGGCCTGTGTGAAATCTCGACGAAAAAGACCCCGGGAAGTATTAAAGCGACAGTTTTAATCATAAGGGTGGAGAATCATGACTTGGGTAGAGTCTCGATCGGTGAAAAAGGTTTGAGGGGATATTTTTTTTTGTTTTGTAACAGGTTGTTTGGTAGAGTTGGTATATTGAGATTTTATTTATTTTGAGAAATGGAGTTACAGCTTGTTGGCAGAACCTTGCGATAGAAGAGGCATTTTTGTAAGTGAATTGAAGACATTTTATTTCTTGTTTCCAAAATAGTTTTGCGTTAGTCAAAGATGTTTAAGGTTTAAAACATATAAATACGCACGTGAGGAAAGTAACTGACAAAAAAAATAGTTTGAAATGCTACTTAATTCTAAAGAAATCTAATGACTTTAGTTTTATATTGTTTGTGACAGTATCTAAGAGTTTTACTGACTGTAGAATCTAATGTGCTGTTTTGGAGATAGGGAAATAAGTTTCATTTGAATATTTAATGTTAGCATTATTATGGAACATTTTGGATTTTTAGACGATTTCATTTAATTTTTCGTAAACATTGTAGAAAAAATTATCTTTCATAATATATTTTAACATTAAAATTTGCCAATGCTTTTTCAATGAAACCGTAGCTGGTATATTTAGAATATAAACTCTTATGTAATGTTCTTATCGTTGAATTCTTAAGGGGGTCTAAGGAGTCTTAAAAATGTGCAAAGAAGATACTACAAAGCATAGTTTGATCTTTCATGTCATTTTTTAACTACTCAATGTATAAGTATAATTTTTTTATATGTAATTCTACAAGATTTATTTATTATAAAACAAGTTTTAAAATTTATAAAACTTTAGCCAAAACTGAAATAAATGATATTAAACATGAAGCTATTTGAACACATTGTGATTAGGCTTGCGCGGCAAATTGTGAGGTCAAAATTGAAAAAATGACCTAGAAAATGACTTTATATTGTACAAATATGTACAAACAAAGACTTATACCTAAATTCTCAGCTCAATTTTAATTAGAAATTATTTTAAAAATAATTTAAAATCAAAATTTTGAAATTTTTATTAATTTTTTTAGAAAAAAGTTCTTAAAATAATTTCTAATTAAAATTGAGCTGAGAATTTAGGTATAAGTCTTTGTTTGTACATATTTGTACAATATAAAGTCATTTTCTAGGTCATTTTTTCAATTTTGACCTCACAATTTGCCGCGCAAGCCTAATCACAAAGTGTTCAAATAGCTTCATGTTTAATATCATTTATTTTAGTTTTGGCTAAAGTTTCATAAATTTTAAAACTTGTTTTATAATAAATAAATCTTGTAGAATTACATACAAAAAAATTATACTTATATACATTGAGTAGTTAAAAAATGACATGAAAGATCAAACTATGTTTTGTAGTGCCTTCTTTGCACATTTTTAAGACTCCTTAGACCCCTTAATGCAAGACATCTAGCAACCACCCCTTACATGCGAAAGTTCTCAGGTTCAAAACCGGACATTGCCAAAATAACTGCCGACCTATAGCGGTCTGTACACTGAGAAAAAAATACTGTAAACATACAGAAAATGTTTTAGTAATGTTACAGAAATAACCAATTTTACAAAAAAAGTTTTTGTAATTCTGAACAGAAATCTTCATTTCTGAAGTTACAAAATAATTTCTAGTATTTTTGCCTCGATCTTGATTTGGATAGCCCTCGTGTAGCTCTAGTGCGAGGATAATTCAAACCTAACCTAAGCTAATCGATCGTGATTCAATTAGCAATCGCCATTTTAAATTTATACTTTAGTTGGTTGTTTCAAATGAATTTAACTTCTCATTTCCTAGCGATCTATGTGCCGAAATAGCACAGTTGGGAAAGCGTCAGACTGATTATCTAAAGGTTCCTGGTTCGATCCCGGGTTTCGGCCGTCTGCTATTCCTCGGTATTATAGTGGTCAGTACCCCCGCCTGTCATGCGGGAGACCGGGGTTCGATCCCACGTAGTAGGAAAGTAGACATTTTGTTTTTCTTTGCAATTGCACGGAAAATGTGATATCTTGTATAGTTACTGAAACATTACTTGCGTGGGATACATAAAATAGTCCTGTAAATCTAAATGATATATACATGTAATGCTAACAAAAATATATTATGTGTTTTTACAGCACTATTTTTAGTAATTATTTACTAGAAATTTTCTAGGAAAAGTTTTTTACAAAAAAATGTTTTGTAATGGTTACAGATTTTTTTTCACAGTGTACAGCTAAACCGTCCTACGAGTAAATATCCCATGCAGAAGAAGTTCCCGTTAAACTTGCCCCAAAGTCCAGACGATGCGTACGATGTCTACCTTAAAGTTGGTTAGGTGCCTACTCCGATGTCGCTTCGTCACTTGATTAAGGTTCTCAATTTCGATGCCCGTTGCCAAACAAAAACCCTCGTGTCTCTGTAGTGCAACGATAATTAAACTCAAATCAACTATGACAACCACTCAATCATGGTAAGATTAATGGTTTAAGCGGTTGGATACTTTGTAAACTTCACAACAGATTACCAACCACTAAAAATATATAAAACACTGTCAAACCCGAATTTAAATTATAAAGTTATTACTTAACCCTATACTTCAAAACAAGTGGAGTCCCTTGGAAAATTTTAGATATAATAAGGTTGCCCAATTAACGTTAAGGACCCTCACCTTTAGAAAGAGTATCATCAAAGTCAATATCCATTACAAGACGATTATTTTTAGCGAGAGCTTTGTCAAGTGCTCTAGTACCTTTAACAATAGAACCGGATTTTTGAATATTTTGAGAATGTCTCGAGTGTTAATTTAAAAATGGAGTACAATGTTTGCTTTTCAGGATTTTTAGTCTTATATTTTAGTTTTATTTTTCCTTAAATTCTAAAGGTGCCTTTTTTTAAAGAAAAAGTAAAGGTTTGTGGTGCAATTTCAATGCGTATTCTTTATTTAAATTATCTTTCTCCAAAATCATTTAAAATATGAATTTAATAATAAAGAAACACTTTAACACCGTTATTTACTTTATTAAACCTTATTCCAAAAGCTAATTAATATAAAACTCGCTTTAATTGCGGTATACTTTTTCCATTAAACAAGTTAAAGTTTGTGGTGATATTTCAATTTATATACTTTTCAAATTTGATTGGCATTTTTTTTACTTTTCTAAAATTACTTAAAATATTAATCTAAAGTAATAAAAGAGAGTAATTTTCAAACACCAGTCTTTACTTTAAACCTAATTCTAAAAGCGAATTAATATGAAACTCGCTTTAATTATATTCTTTTTATTAAATACTGATTCCAAATATTTTGTAACTAAACTATTTTTCTTTTATTTGAATATGTAATCAAGTCTAGAAGAATTTATTTTCAATGATAAAGTTTTAAATTGTAGAATACATTTTCAACACAGTAAAATAATATGAAAATCAATTTAATAACATTTTATGTCAACATTAGATTTGGTATGTTTATTAGTAAACAACTTTCTAGCTCGAATATTCAAACAAAATTTGGTACGAAATAATTAATGCAGACTTATTTTGTCTCCAATTTTACTTATAACTCTTGAAAGTGGTGTTCTTGTTGGAAATAATGAAAAATGAACAAAACAACCTTCAACATTATGAAACTTTCCACTTTTTATGCTATAAACGCATTGTAAAAGCCAATTCATGACAAAAAAAAATGACAATACCTAATTTACCATTTTATTACTAATTATTAACCACTACTTACTACTCATATATTACAACAACACTTATGAAAATAAAAATCAACCTAAATTTAAATAGGCAATGTTATAACAATGTTAAACAAGTAAAAGAATGCATAAAACAAAGTCATCAAGAACGCTAAAGAAGAAACGTTTGGCCGTTCTATAAGCAGCATGCTAATGACGTTTAAATACTAAAATCTATAATGAGCTCAATCCTGCACTTCCTTGAAACTTCAATTAAACTCCAGAATAAAGTAGAAGGTAGGTAAATAGGAGGAAAGAAATTGATTTACGCTTTTTCTTTCTATTGTTACTTGTATTAAGAAGGTCCATGATAGTGGATTATAGCTCGAGGGTGATGGGGAAACACGTGATTAAAAAAATCGAAAGCCAAAATTGAGTTGAAGCTTTTTAGGTTCAATGTATGCATTAGAGAGAAATTGCGAGACTGTAAAGGGACGAAAAGTTAAAATTACATTTTATTCTATTAAAAAAGGTAATACATAAAGTATTTTAAAGCGAAGTTAATGCAGAACGCAATTTTATAAATGCTTAAGTATAAAATGTTAGTTCTTAAGTTACGCATTAAAAATAGCTTTTGTTCTTTATGAAGGAGTCTCATCATCATATGACATGTCTAGCTAGAGTATGCCAAGGGCCTTCTGTTGAAGTCTTTTCCATGACAACTTACTTTTTGCCTGTGTCTTTCAATTTGTTACTTTAAGAACGAGTCTGTCAAAATCAGATTTTACAGACTATCCATCGTAGATTAGGGCTACCTCGTCTCTGAGCTTTAAGAGATATGGCAGAAAACTTGTTCGACTATTTTCCAAGAAAGAATATATTACATATAATACAATATTATACTTATGCATTTTTTTTTCTTGCAGAGTTTTTTTTTACGTTAAGTTAAGAGTCTTCTTATATCTAGTAATTCCCAATCCAAATATTTATGACACGAGAAATTAGGCTCTTATTCCTGTATTGGACAAGCACATATTTTGTCCAACTATTCCATTACGGATCATTTCGCCATCACTAGATCATCCCATATCTTCACCATTTATGAACATTTCCCCAAGCGATGCCATTGTCATTGAAATTCCATTGTGAAAGCCAAAGGGTCCACTTTCTATTTCCCATCCCATACCATAAAAAAACAGGTAGAGATTCTTTCATCCCTCCAAACGTATCTACTAGAAAGGTTGGGCAAAAGGCCTGGCTTTGATTTCCTGTAGCTCTCGGCAAATTGATCCGCTTCTCAAGTGCTGGTGGGATCCGGGATTTTTCCTGGATCCTTATCCTCTTTTCCCGTTCTGTCCTTTGGGAAAAAAAACAGATGGGAATGTATTATATTTTGTTTCCCTCCATCTGTTTGAACGATGTAGAGGAATTTTTAGAAAGTTTGTTTTTAATCTGTTTCTAATGTTTTAAAGTCGATCACTGGTTAAGTATCCCTTTCATAAGCCAATTTTCGAGTCTTTGAATCTTGGAAGTATAATTCTAAAGTAGGATCGTATTTTTTATTGGTTAATGAATAGGTGGCCTAACAACGAAAAAAAGAATTAATGTTACATGTGTTCCATATGTTTTTTAATATACATTTTTAGTTGCGTATAAGGGTTCATATATATACGAGAAAAAATTATATATTCACTAAATACATTTTCCTTTGGAAAAGACTTATTTTTTCCGAAAGGATGTTTCTGTAAGACCAAATTATAGGAATTTACAATATGCATAAACTTATAGCGTAATAGAAAACACATTTTTTTAAAAACTAAAGTAAATATCAAGATTTTTAAATAAACATTTACAAATAACCCAGTTTTTTAAATAACTTCAAGATAACGCTCTATACTTCAACATATTTTTAATATATTTTCCCCAAAATTTTATTCATCAATAATGTAAATTGGAAGCCAAATCAAAATAATCTATGAAGGAAATATTTCGATTTTGCAAATTGTAAAAATATACTATTTGTTTGTACTCTAACCATTCAATTGCAAGGAGAGTGAGATTGGTTTTTCTTATTCCTCAGTAACTTGAAAATAAATTCCAATTGAATAAACTCTATTTGTCGTCTACTTTATTTTAAAAGAAACCCTACAGTAAATAACCAGGCAATGTGTTCTATGCGCTGGGCCGAATTGAAGCCGAACACTCTTTCTTTACCCAAGTTTTCTTTAAGAAAACTTTTAGACTTTTAGTTGCTCCTTTTTTTTTTTTAGTAGATTATTTCAAGAACACTGAAATACGTCTACTCAATCAATCAACCTTTTATTTCTGTATTTTTATTGAAGTTAGTTTTCACAAGACTTTTACCTTTTAAAATAATGAACTTACTTTCTGTTATAGACCCAGTGCGTAATATTTACTTATATCTTTTTGTAAACTAAGATTTGAAGGGTATATTCTCAAACTAAAATTACCGAAGTATAAGTAAGACATAGGGTTCCAGTCACTCGAAGTACCGTTGGGTTCCCGCTCAGGTGTCGACCTCGTCACTTGACTAGGGTTCTAAATTACGAAAAGTTATTGGCTGCATTTAAGCTCCTTATTAGGATGGCTAGAATTATGCAGCCGAAAATTGTGAAGATGAAGTACTTGAGGTTCCTATCGTTCATTGGCGACTTTTGAAGATTATTAGTTCAGTTGAACGAAGTCGTTCATGAACGAACGGGAATCTATACCTTAGTTAGACTTTTGAAAATGTGAGTTTTTATATATACTAATACATCTTCATCTATTTTTTTGTTATTTTTTAATACTAGAATTGAATTTAAATTTGTTCTAAATAATTAGACATAAAATCCTACTATTGAGGATTCTTCAAAATTGGCAAAAAAAATTCCTTCCTTGCAGGTCACATAATTTTACGCGATGTGAGCATACTCTCAAACTCTCAACTATTTGACGTAAGTTTACTTAGAGCACTTTTAAGGACATAATTTCACCAAAAATTATGAATATTTTTTAACAATAAAGTATTCATTTATGAATATTCACAATATTGCAAATAGGAAACATTCTAATTTAAGAATGTAATATCCACTATACTGGACCCCTAGCCCCCCCCCCCGATGGTTGCAACTATTCGAATGCTAAAGCTAACTTAAATGAGCACTCGTAAATATGTCTTTAAAAAAGATAATTTCATTAAAAACGCTTGAGAATTTGTGGATTTAAAAAGTTGTTACGCAAACTAATTCTAATCGGTTTTTTATTTCTTATCAACACGTTAGCATAAATGTTGATAAAAAAATTAAAACCCGACTAGAATTAGTTTGCGTAACAGGATTTTTTTTTAAAAGGAAAATTTTAGAACATCAAATAATATTTAAATATTATGTACTAGGCTAATGAAAAACTTTTGGAAATCAATCCCTGGGGACGGTACTATCTGTCAATATAAATGATGAAAAAATCTTAATTACATTAATAACTAACTCAATTAGTAAACAAAAACCTTTGGTAAAATAATGCTTTTCCCATAAAAAGTCCAATAACATTAAATAAATTTCTAAATACAAACCATTAAACAAAAACGTATACTTAAACAACATCAATATTCATATACTTAATTAAATATGTAAATATTAATGTTGTTCAATATGTATAAAAAGAAGTATATCCTGCGTTTTTATCAGTAAAAACTTTTTGAAGTAATGAGAAAATATGCAAATTAGGCTTAAATATTTTGTAAGCCTCACTAAACACTAAACAATATTCTACTCATAAATCATTACAATATATTGTTTTTAAATTGCCTCGTCATCCATTGATTTCAATTCTTTATTTAATATTTTAACACTGAGTTTCTTCTACTGCAATCGAAAAAAAAACATTTACCAAATTTAATCCATTTACCCCAACTTAGCATTTTTAGAGAGTTATTTAATTATAAATTAACTCCTAAAATACATTAAACAGATTATCAAAATCCAGGAGTGTAGGATTCGTAAATATATATTTTGTTTTGTTTAAATTGTTAAAATAATAAAATTTAAAATTTCCTGGGTATTTGAAATTTAAAAAAAATAAGTTTAATGGTGAAACAGTTGGCTAAACCGCATATCTGATAAAAAAAAAAAAAGTTCGAACGAGAACTTAATGTGGTAAAGTTTTAAACTACGACTTAAGAATCCTCAGACAACAAACATTCATTTTCTAATTTACTTGAGCTATTAACAAATCGAATTAAATTTAGTTATTCGACACGGAGTTCTTCACTCTTCAATTATCCAAACGCGTCCTTTCAGAGCCGAATAGCCCTGATTTAAATATTTACAACACGCTATTCCTCTACAGTTTTAAAGTAATTCGAAAACGAGTTGTGCTAATCCACCAGAAAACGACTTTTCATTTAATGAACTGAAGATATCAACCGGGGTCCTGCGAGTTTTCCCCGACTTAGTATCACACAAATAGTATTTTGACATTATTATTAATATACATTTGTTAGAGCGTTTACTTTGTCAAAATGGTGGCACCGCATCTTACCTCGAGTTAAACGGAATAACATAAAAAAACAATTTTAGTTTGTGAGCCAAAAAATTTTAATAAATTGATATTTTTTGTAGTTATTGTTTTTATTAACACGGGCATTTGTGAAAATCCCTCGCGGATAGGTATTCTAAAAAATATTTTCCTTATATAATACAAAATATAGTTTACTAGCAGTATGGTCCCGCTTTACTGGGAACCCGTTAACACCTTCGCCTTGCTTCCTTTTAGAGGCATGCTTACTTGTGAATATTCACTCAAAATCAAAACAAATATTAAATTCCGTGCTGGCGCATTGCGCACTTAAAATAAGCAAACACCCAATAGAGGATGAAGCAGAGCCTTAGGGGCATAAGCGCAATATCTCAAACCAAACTTCAATCAATTCACAAACTTATAGAGGATGGCGTCAAGCCCCTGTTTCGTCGGGCCCGGTCCATGTATTTTCATTGCCCCTGTTATGGTCCCGCAATCCCACGTGGAAAGGACGTTTTATTTTTTTTTTTTTTTTTTTTTTTTTTTTTAAATTAATTATATTAATTTAAAAAAACCACAACCAAATATGAAAAAACTAAGTCTCAGGTGCACATCTTAGGTATTAAAAGGAATCTATATTAAAAATTTCGATTTTTTTTTTTTTTTTTTTTTTTTACAGCAGTCCAAGTAGGTCTTTTGCGATCCACAGACATACAGACAGGACAGATAGACAGACAGGACAGGGGAAAACCCTGTTTTTCTTTCTTTTATTATTTATAGATTATTTACATTAAAAAATATATATAAAATTTGTTTTACTCGAGAATGTTTCACAAAAGATTTAACAGTG